>CM055118.1:706350689-706353189 GCA_029206835.1 Rana muscosa
GCTCCAGGCGGCATCAGTGACCCTTCCCGCACTAACCGGGGCTGACCGCGAAAGTGGGTCCGCGATTGGGCTCCAGGCGGCATGAGGAACCCTTCCCGCACTAACCGGGGCCGACCGCGGAGGTCCCTGGCCGAGATTGAGCTCCAGGCGGCATCAGTGACCCTTCCCGCAGTAACCGGGGCTGACCGCGAGGGTCCCTGGCCGAGATAAGGCTCCAGGCGGCATGAGGAACCCTCCCCGCATAAGACCGGGCCGACCGCGGAGGTCCCTGGCCGAGATAGGGCTCCAGGCAGCATGAGTGACCCTTCCCGCACTAACCGGGGCCGACCGCGAGGGTCCCTGGCCGAGATAGGGCTCCAGGCGGCATCAGTGACCCTTCCCGCACTAACCGGGGCTGACCGCGAGGGTCCCTGGCCGAGATAAGGCTCCAGGCGGCATCAGTGACCCTTCCCGCACTAACCGGGGCTGACCGCGAAAGTGGGTCCGCGATTGGGCTCCAGGCGGCATGAGGAACCCTTCCCGCACTAACCGGGGCCGACCGCGGAGGTCCCTGGCCGAGATTGAGCTCCAGGCGGCATCAGTGACCCTTCCCGCACTAACCGGGGCTGACCGCGAAAGTGGGTCCGCGATTGGGCTCCAGGCGGCATGAGGAACCCTTCCCGCACTAACCGGGGCCGACCGTGGAGGTCCCTGGCCGAGATTGAGCTCCAGGCGGCATCAGTGACCCTTCCCGCACCAACCGGGGCTGACCGCGAAAGTGGGTCCGCGATTGGGCTCCAGGCGGCATGAGGAACCCTTCCCGCACTAACCGGGGCCGACCGCGGAGGTCCCTGGCCGAGATTGAGCTCCAGGCAGCATCAGTGACCCTTCCCGCACCAACCGGGGCTGACCGCGAAAGTGGGTCCGCGATTGGGCTCCAGGCGGCATGAGGAACCCTTCCCGCACTAACCGGGGCCGACCGCGGAGGTCCCTGGCCGAGATTGAGCTCCAGGCGGCATCAGTGACCCTTCCCGCACTAACCGGGGCTGACCGCGAAAGTGGGTCCGCGATTGGGCTCCAGGCGGCATGAGGAACCCTTCCCGCACTAACCGGGGCCGACCGCGGAGGTCCCTGGCCGAGATTGAGCTCCAGGCGGCATCAGTGACCCTTCCCGCACTAACCGGGGCTGACCGCGAAAGTGGGTCCGCGATTGGGCTCCAGGCGGCATGAGGAACCCTTCCCGCACTAACCGGGGCCGACCGCGGAGGTCCCTGGCCGAGATTGAGCTCCAGGCGGCATCAGTGACCCTTCCCGCAGTAACCGGGGCTGACCGCGAGGGTCCCTGGCCGAGATAAGGCTCCAGGCGGCATGAGGAACCCTCCCCGCATAAGACCGGGCCGACCGCGGAGGTCCCTGGCCGAGATAGGGCTCCAGGCAGCATGAGTGACCCTTCCCGCACTAACCGGGGCCGACCGCGAGGGTCCCTGGCCGAGATAGGGCTCCAGGCGGCATCAGTGACCCTTCCCGCACTAACCGGGGCTGACCGCGAGGGTCCCTGGCCGAGATAAGGCTCCAGGCGGCATCAGTGACCCTTCCCGCACTAACCGGGGCTGACCGCGAAAGTGGGTCCGCGATTGGGCTCCAGGCGGCATGAGGAACCCTTCCCGCACTAACTGGGGCCGACCGCGGAGGTCCCTGGCCGAGATTGAGCTCCAGGCGGCATCAGTGACCCTTCCCGCACTAACCGGGGCTGACCGCGAAAGTGGGTCCGCGATTGGGCTCCAGGCGGCATGAGGAACCCTTCCCGCACTAACCGGGGCCGACCGCGGAGGTCCCTGGCCGAGATTGAGCTCCAGGCGGCATCAGTGACCCTTCCCGCACCAACCGGGGCTGACCGCGAAAGTGGGTCCGCGATTGGGCTCCAGGCGGCATGAGGAACCCTTCCCGCACTAACCGGGGCCGACCGCGGATGTCCCTGGCCGAGATTGAGCTCCAGGCGGCATCAGTGACCCTTCCCGCACCAACCGGGGCCGACCGCGGAGGTCCCTGGCCGAGATTGAGCTCCAGGCGGCATCAGTGACCCTTCCCGCACCAACCGGGGCTGACCGCGAAAGTGGGTCCGCGATTGGGCTCCAGGCGGCATGAGGAACCCTTCCCGCACTAACCGGGGCCGACCGCGGAGGTCCCTGGCCGAGATTGAGCTCCAGGCGGCATCAGTGACCCTTCCCGCACCAACCGGGGCCGACCGCGGAGGTCCCTGGCCGAGATTGAGCTCCAGGCGGCATCAGTGACCCTTCCCGCACTAACCGGGGCTGACCGCGAAAGTGGGTCCGCGATTGGGCTCCAGGCGGCATGAGGAACCCTTCCCGCACTAACCGGGGCCGACCGCGGAGGTCCCTGGCCGAGATTGAGCTCCAGGCGGCATCAGTGACCCTTCCCGCACCAACCGGGGCCGACCGCGAAAGTGGGTCCGCGATTGGGCTCCAGGCGGCATGAGGAACCCTTCTCGCACTAACCGGGG
>CM055118.1:707565689-707968189 GCA_029206835.1 Rana muscosa
TTTTTCCACCTTTAATGTGACCTATAAACTGTACAACTCAATTGAAAAACAAACTGAAATCTTTTAGGGAGGGGAAGTAAATATACAAAAATGAAATATTGTGGTTGCATAAGTGTGCACACCCTCTGGGGTTGTAGCTGTGTTCAGAATTAAGCAATCACATTCACATTAATATTAAATAGGAGTCAGTACACACCTGCTATCATTTAGAGTGCCTCTGATTAACCCCAAATAAAGTTCAGCTTTTCTAGTAGGTCTTTCCTAACATTTTCTTAGTCGCATCCTACAGCAAAAGCCATGGTCCTCAGAGAGCTTCCAATGCATCAGAGATATCTCATTGTTAAAATGTGTCAGTCAGGAGAAGGGTACAAAAGAATTTCCAAGGCATTAGATATACCATGGAACACAGTGAAGACAGTCATCATCAAGTGGAGAAAATATGGCACAACAGTGAAATTACCAAGAACTGGATGTCCCTCCAGAATGGATGAAAAGACAAGAAGAAAACTGGTCAGGGAGGCTGCCAAGATGCCTACAGCAACATTAAAGGAGCTACAGGAATATCTGCCAAGTAAGAAAAAAGTTGCGCTAGATATTAATCTAATATAAGTGCTGGACAAAACATATGCTAATCAGTAAATCGCATACAATGTTATAAAACAGACATATGTGATGTATATAGATCATGAAAAGTCCCATAAGGTGCTCGTGCTCAATAGACGTCTCCTATAGAGTAGTGCTCAGACTGGGTGCCCCACATAGATGTACACTCACCCCTGGGTGTTGACCACCTATCGCTAGTATGGTCTTATAAGCATGTGGGGATACCCTGAAAACAGATCCTCTAGGATGGCGTCTTTAAGTTGAGATGTGCCTCATAGGAATGGATTGGAATGACAAAAGCAGGAAAAATCCTCATTGCGCAATGCCGTTTAAAATGTTTATTTGGTCCACAAACATAAAATAGTTTCACTTACATTTTTGAGTGCCTGATAGTCTTGGCACCCGGCGTGTATAGCAGGCGATTAGATAAAGGGTAATCGGCACTCGAACGAAATGCTGCTGTGATCGGCATCCTGGTGCTCGATTCCCGGGTGTAGTTTGTTTGGGCGGAAGTAACGCGATGACACGGTATTACCACCCAGGGGTGAGTCAACACCCAGGGGTGAGTGTACATCTATGTGGGGCACCCAGTCTGAGCACTACTCTATAGGAGACGTCTATTGAGCATGAGCACCTTATGGGACTTTTCATGATCTATATACATTACATATGTCTGTTTTATAAGATTGTATGCGATTTACTGATTAGCATATGTTTTGTCCAGCACTTATATTAGATTAATATCTAGCGCAACTTTTTTCTTACTGTTTATTGCATTTTTGCTGTATTGCTATTTAGCAAGTTTTGTTTTGCAGTTGATATTACCATTATAAGGACTAATTTATATCCATAGGCGCTAAAGGTTTATATATTTAATATCTGGCAAGTACTGGCTGTGTGGTACATGTGACAACAATCTCCCGTATTCTTCACATGTCTGGGCTATGGGGTAGAGTGGCAAGATGGAAGCCTTTTCTTACTTAGAAAAACATCCAAGCCTGGCTAAACTTTGCAAAAACACACCTGAAGTCTCCCAAAAGCATGTGGGAAAATGTGTTATGGTCTGATAAAACCAAGGTTGAACTTTTTGGCCATAATTCCAAAAGATATGCTTAGCGCAAAAACACTGCACGTCACCAAAAGAACACCATACCCACAGTGAAGCATGGTGGTGGCAGCATCATGCCTCGGGGCTGTTTTTCTTCAGTTGGAATAGGGGCCTTAGTCAAGGTAGAGGGAATTATGAACAGTTCCAAATACCAGTCAGTATTGGCACAAAACCTTCAGGCTTTTGCTAGAAAGCTGAACATGAAGAGGAAATTCATCTTTCATCATGACAATGACCCAAAGCATACATCCAAATAAACAAAGGAATGGCTTCACCTGAAGAAGATTAAAGTTTTAGAATGGCCCAGCCAGAGCCCAGACCTGAATCCCATTGAAAATCTGTGGGGTGATCTGAAGAGGGCTGTGCACAGGAGATGCCCTCGCAATCTGATAGATTTGGAGTGTTTTTGCAAAGAAGAGTGGGCAAATATTGCCAAGTCAAGATGTGCCATGCTGATAGACTGGTACCCAAAAAGACTGAGTGCTGTAATAAAATCAAAAGGTGCTTTAACAAATTATTAGTTTATGGGTGTGCACACTTATGCAACCATATTATTATTATTTTATTTTATTTACTTCCCTCCACCTAAAAGATTTCAGTTTGTTGTTCAACTGAGTTGTACAGTTTATAGGTCACATTAAAGCCTAGTAGACACGGCCGAGAATCTCGTCGCAAAAAAAACGTCGCTTTTCTCAACAGGTTTTTTGTCAAGCTTGACGAGATTCTTGTCAAGCTTTCCTTGCATACACACTGTCAATCCAAAATCTCGTAGTTATAAAGCGCTGTGACGTACAACACGTACGACGGCAGTATAAAGGGGAAGTTCCATTCTCATGGCGCCACCCCTTGGGCTGCTTTTGCTAATCTTGTGTTACCGCGTGTTAGTAAAAGTTTAGTGAGAGACGATTCGCGCTTTTCAGTCTTCGTGCTTTCAGTTCGTTAGAGCGTGACGAATGTGCTATCTCCATTACGAACGCTAGTTTTACAAGAAGGTGCGCTCCCGTCTCATACTTGATTCTGACCATGCGCGATTTTTGAAGACTCGGAAAAGCATACACACGAACGGTTTTCTCGTCCAAAAACAGTCTGACGAGAATCCCGAGACGCCCGACGAGAAAAAAGAAAGCAGGTTTTCTTTTTTTCTCGTAGAGATTCACAACAGTTTTCTCGACAAGAAACCATACGCACGAACGGTTTTCTCGGCAAGAAAGCTCTCCAGTTTTGTCGTTTCTTGCAGAGAAAACTGGTCGTGTGTACAAGGCTTTAAAGGTGGAAAAAGTTCTAAAATGATTTATCTTTGTCTCATTTTTCACAGAAACCTGACATTTTAACAGGGGTGCGTAGACTTTTTATATCCACTGTATACCTGGGTATATGTGCACAATTCCACCAGGACTCCTATCTGGGTCTTTTGCTGATTATGACTGTTTATACATTGAATGCATGTACAGTTATTAATCTCTTTTTATATAAAGTTTGTATTATCTCTATACTGGTGTGCATCTATATACTTATGGTTAATGTTATATGCTGGGTGCAGTATTTCTTCTGCTCCCAATTATTTTGTTTAGATCACTAAATATTTTCCCAGGAAGGGATTCCCATTTGTTTACAGAGGTCCTGTCCTGGGTGGAGGCACTGACAACTTTTTTTTATCAAACCCACTCTTCCACTAAGGCCCCTTTCACACATGCGGACCCCGTATGTCCGCTTTTTCATCCATACGTTTACAGATGAAAAAGGGACATACATGTATCCCTATGAGATAGCGGGTGTCAGCGGATGAACATCCGTTGACACCCGATCTCATCCGTGTCCGCAATGCTCCGATTCTGCAGACAGAGGAAAATCCTATGGGATCCGCATGTCTGAAAGGACCCTTAGTGAAGGTTCTAGATCTCTTATTTACCTACATGTTTAGTACAATATCCAGTTTGGGGAGGGCCATTTATCACAACTTCACCCCAAAAGAGAACTACACATATAAAATAGTTGAAGTTAGATAAATTTCAGATTTCATAACATCACCTAGCATGGACTGTATTACACACACATTAATATCAGTGGCGGTGCGTCCATAGTGGGCGCAGGAGCGCCGCCCCCTCTCTCCTGCACCCATCAATCAACAATACATAGATTCATGCATTGCATGAATCTATTGTGAGGGGGTTAGCTCGGCAGCGGGTGTGTGTGACCCCCGGGATGGGCTCCCCACACAAAACAGGCCCAGCAAACGGAGGTTGTGGTTTTCAAAATCAAAAAAGGTGCGGTTTATTTTCTATTTACAGTGACAAAACACAGCAAAGCAAAAGAAACATAACCAAAATAAATCCTGGTCAAGTAGTTGACCTCTGACTAAACATACAGGTTTCCTAACTAACAACTGGGATCAGCCTAGTGCTGTCCTAGTCCCTAAGTCCCTGGTTTAGTAAAAGTCCAAACAAATAGCCACACAGGCTTTGCCTCACCGCACAGGGGTTCACTCTCCCTAGACAGTCCACACAGGTCTGGTTCCAGGCATGAGCTAACACCTAATGAATCTGGGAGTTCTTATAGAGGCCTAAATGAGCTGACAAGGTTCAGCTGGTCTCCTCATCTCTGTCTGCACGACGCCCCACACTCTCCCTAGAGGTATGAGTCATCCATGAGCCCACTAGCCTTATACAACTCTCCACCTAGTTGTATAAGTCGGCGTAAAGCCTGAATCTGGGCGAAATATATCTACCCCCCTGGATGCAACCAGGTGACTTTACCTTCCTGCTGTCACATACCCCCCCCCTCTTGTTTTAACCTCGGGGTTGGAACACCAGCAATCAGGCATTCATGTACTCGAGACAAAGCATCCACATTCCCCATTTGAACGCCAGGGCGATGCTTTACTGTGAAGTTGAATTCCTGGAGGGCCAGGAACCACCTATTCACTCTTCTATTTGTTTCCTTGTTTTGAGCCATCCACTTTAACGGAGCGTGATCCGTAACCATGTCAAAGTGCCTACCTAGCAGGTAGTACCGAAGGGAATCTAGAGCCCACTTCACCGCTAAACACTCCTTTTCAACGGTGGCGTAATTTACCTCATGGGACTTCAACTTCCTGCTGAGGTAAATGACTGGGTGCTCTTCCCCGTTCCAGACCTGGGACAATACTGCTCCTAACCCCACATCTGACGCATCACTTTGTACGACAAAGTCTTTAGAGAAGTCGGGTGAGTACAACACTGGCTGGCTACATAAGGCTTGTTTCAAGAATTGGAATGCTGCCTCAGCCTCGGGGGTCCATTTAATCATGACCGACCCTTTCCCCTTCGTCAGGTTGGTTAGGGGCACAGCCTTAGAAGCAAAGTGGGGAATGAATCGCCGATAATACCCAGCGATTCCCAGAAAGGCTCGTACCTGCTTCTTGCTGTTGGGACGTGGCCAACTCTGGATGGCCTCGACTTTGTTGAGTTGGGGTTTTATTACTCCCCTCCCAATGGTGTACCCAAGATATTTGGCCTCCTCCTGCCCAATGGTACACTTCTTGGGGTTAGCCGTAAACCCCGCTTCCCGAACAGAGTCCAGGACTGCTTGCACTTTTGGCAGATGTGAGGCCCAATCTGTGCTATGGACAATTACGTCATCCAGGTAAGCCGCAGCATACTTCCGATGGGGCCTCAGCATCTGGTCCATTTTCCGCTGGAATGTGGCCGGCGCATTCTGTAACCCGAACGGCATTCTTTTATATTGGAACGCCCCGTCTGGGGTTACAAATGCGGTTTTCTCTTTGGCCGACTTGGCCAGGGGGATTTGCCAATACCCTTTTGTGAGGTCAAGAGTCGTCATGTATCGGGCTGTTCCCAGCCGGTCGATCAACTCATCTATACGTGGCATGGGGTAGGTGTCAAATTTTGTAACTTTGTTCAACTGACGAAAATCGTTACAAAATCGCCAGCTCCCATCCGGTTTAGGCACCAACACGATGGGACTAGACCAATCACTTTGGGACTCCTCTATCACCCCTAAGTTCAGCATTTTCTGTACTTCCTCCCGTATTGCCTCCCGTCGAGCCTCTGGGATCCGATAGGGTTTTAACTTCACCCTTTCACCGGGCGGGGTAATGATGTCATGCTCTACCCCAGATGTTTGTCCCGGCAGCTCAGAGAATACCTCCTTGTTGCGAAGCACAAACTCCTTAACCTCCTGTTGTTGGGGTTGTGACAAGGTGGCTGCTATTCCAACCTCAGGAATCACGCAACCAGTTTGAGCTGGTGACCAAGTGTCTGCGACTAGGGACTCTCTATCCCTCCAGGCTTTCAACAGATTAACGTGATAGATCTGTTCGGGCTTTCGCCTTCCTGGTTGTCTGACCTTGTAATTCACTTTGCTCACTTTTTCCATTATCTCGTAGGGGCCTTGCCATTTGGCAAGGAATTTACTTTCAACCGTAGGGACAAGTACCAATATCCTATCCCCCGGGGAAAAGGTACGGGTCTTGGCTCCACGGTTGTACACTCTCTGCTGTGCCAACTGCGCTTGGGCCAAATGTTCCTTCACGATGGGCATTACCTGTGCAATTCGATCTTGCATCAGGGCGACATGCTCAATCACACTCCTGTGGGGAGAACTCTCACTTTCCCAAGTTTCCTTGGCAATATCCAACAGCCCTCTTGGGTGTCTCCCATACAGTAACTCAAAGGGGGAGAATCCCGTAGAGGATTGGGGCACCTCCCTAATAGCAAACATCAAATAAGGAAGTAAACAGTCCCAATCCTTTCCATCTCTATCCACCACTTTCTTCAACATTTGTTTTAGGGTTTTGTTGAATCTTTCAACCAGCCCATCGGTTTGGGGGTGATACACAGACGTACGCAATTGCGTCACTTTGAACAATTTACACAGCTCTTTCATAACCCGGGACATAAAGGGTGTACCTTGGTCCGTAAGCAGTTCTTTACAAATACCCACCCGGCTAAAAACAAGAGATAGCTCTTTGGCTATGGTTTTGGCCGAGGTATTTCGGAGAGGGATCGCTTCTGGATAACGGGTGGCATAGTCCATTATAACTAATATGTACTGGTGTCCCCTAGCGGACTTGATTATAGGACCTACCAAATCCATGGCGATCCTCTCAAACGGGACCTCAATGATGGGTAGAGGGACCAGCGGGCTACGGAAATGTGGCATCGGGGCCAACCTCTGACACACAGGGCAGGAGGAACAATAATTTTCTACGTCCTTCATCACCCCCGGCCAATAGAATCTCTGTAATACCCTCTCTCGGGTTTTCTCTGTCCCCAGATGACCTCCAAGAATGTGCCCATGGGCCAACTCCAACACCAACTTCCTGTAAGGTTTGGGCACCACAAGCTGCTCAACGGTTTCTTCTGCCCTTTTTGCCACCCGATACAGTAGGTCCTTCTCTACGCTGAAGTATGGGTAAGTGCAGGTATTATCTGGGTTCACTAACTCACCATCTATTTTCACTACGTTTTCCCGTGCCTTTATTAGGGCGGGGTCTTTCAACTGTTCTGTGGCAAAGTTTTCCCTGTGGACCTCAAGATCAGAAAACTCCACAGACGGTAGGTTTTCGTCTGAGGAGGTGGGCTCCTCTCCAGTTTCTTGAGTCTCCCCTGCCAATACTGATAAGGGAAATTCCGGAGAGTCCTCACCACTCTCAGGGGAGTTCTGGCTATCACATTCCTGGTACATAGGGGCACCAGTGAGGGGCTCAGGATCATCCCACAGTTCCCAGAACTTCGGAAAATCCCTTCCCACAATGGCGTCATGCGGTAACTGAGATACTAAGCCCACTGGATGAGAGAGGGTACCTTTGGGGGTCTCGAAACACACTGTAGTCACTGGATACTCTCGGGTGTCCCCATGCACACAAATAACAGCTACCTTGCTATTCCCAGAGACCTCTGTTTTAACTAACTCAGCCTTTATCAGGGTCACAAGGCTACCTGAATCCAGCAATACCACAACATTTCTACCATTAACACACATTTTGCATAAATGTTTCTCAGTTCCTCGAATGGCAGTGCATGCGACTGTCGCACACAGCGACTGACGTCTGCCCGTCAGAAAGTCACACTGCATGGGTTCCTCCACAACCGGGCAATTGGCTGCAATATGTCCCGCTTGCCGGCAGCGGTAGCAAACGATCCTTCTTGCCGCCTCTTGAGCCGCTGATTTCCCAGGCTGTTCTCGCCAAACTTGGGATAGAGCTCCCACCCTCTCACTCTCTCCACCCTCACCCCTTGGAATCCTCTTATCCGCCCCTGGGGATGGTCTGGTCTTAGGGTGGAAAGTCCGAGTGTCTCTGGAAGAGGCCGTCAGGTTCTCTGTAGCCAAGTATTTCTCCACACGATCCACAAGACCATCGGCCGTCTCTGGGTCTCCATGGCTTACCCACTTTTGGATGGCAGTAGGAAGAGCTCTCAAAAACCGATCCATTACAACACGTTCCACAATCTTTGGTGCGGACAAAGTCTCTGGCTGTAGCCACTTTCTGCTCAGGTGAATGAGATCATACATTTGAGACCTGGGGGGTTTTCCAAGCTGGAAAGTCCAGTTATGCACACGCTGAGCCCGGACAGCCTGGGTGACACCCAGCCTTGCCAATATTTCAGCTTTTAGCATCACATAGTCTTTTGCTTGGTTAGGCTCTAGGTCATAGTAAGCTTTCTGCGATTCACCAGTTAACAGAGGAGCCACCAGTCCAGCCCACTGCTCCTCAGGCCACTTTTCTCTTTCAGCGGTCCTTTCAAATGTGGTCAAAAATACCTCTGGATCATCCTCTCCAGTCATTTTTGTCAATAAACGACTCACCCCAAAGGACGCGGTATTAGTGGGACGGCTTTCCTCACTGGTCTGCGGACGTTGCTGCATTACTGCTTCCATCTGTTGTTGTAGTCTCTGCTCTTGCTTCTGCAACAGGTCTATGAAGCGGGCCTCAGATTGCTGCTGGGCTCGTTGCTGAGCCTCCAGACTCTGTTGCAAAGTTGCGTTTGTCTGCTGCTGGGCTGCAAGGCTCCTTTGCAAACCTGCATTTGTCTGCTGTTGATTGGCATTTGCTTGAGCCAGCTGCTTCAGTATCTCCTCCATGCTGGCTTAAAAAAAACTGCCACTGGTTCTCCACCAACTGTGAGGGGGTTAGCTCGGCAGCGGGTGTGTGTGACCCCCGGGATGGGCTCCCCACACAAAACAGGCCCAGCAAACGGAGGTTGTGGTTTTCAAAATCAAAAAAGGTGCGGTTTATTTTCTATTTACAGTGACAAAACACAGCAAAGCAAAAGAAACATAACCAAAATAAATCCTGGTCAAGTTGACCTCTGACTAAACATACAGGTTTCCTAACTAACAACTGGGATCAGCCTAGTGCTGTCCTAGTCCCTAAGTCCCTGGTTTAGTAAAAGTCCAAACAAATAGCCACACAGGCTTTGCCTCACCGCACAGGGGTTCACTCTCCCTAGACAGTCCACACAGGTCTGGTTCCAGGCATGAGCCAACACCTAATGAATCTGGGAGTTCTTATAGAGGCCTAAATGAGCTGACAAGGTTCAGCTGGTCTCCTCATCTCTGTCTGCACGACGCCCCACACTCTCCCTAGAGGTATGAGTCATTCATGAGCCCACTAGCCTTATACAACTCTCCACCTAGTTGTATAAGTCGGCGTAAAGCCTGAATCTGGGCGAAATATATCTACCCCCCTGGATGCAACCAGGTGACTTTACCTTCCTGCTGTCACACTATGTATTGTCGCCGCTGCCGCCCACTATTCAGGTGTCCGACCCCCTGTCGAGCGCCGGCCATCTGAATAACAGCGGTGGGTGTGTTTTGGAAGCGCCTGATTAGAGCAAGAGGCTCTAATAGGCTTCCCAATTACAGCCTGTGAGCTCTAATCGGCTTCTAAATGGTTAACCAGCGGGCGCACAGGCTGTGCGTTACCTGGTTAACAGTGCTGTGTTAGGGAATCGCTTCCCTAACACTGACCTGCCTCTCAGCCAATCGGGTTCACCGGGTCTGGTTACCGGTCACCTGATTGGCTGAAGCGGCAGGCTTGGAAGAATAAGAGGAGGAGCGGGGGGGAGAAGAGTCTTCCTCATCGAGGAAGAAATGGAGGAGACCGCTCGCCGCCTGACGCCATCACCCGCTGCCGACCCGAGACAAGGTAAGGGCCGGGCAGACGGCGGGCAACGTTTGGGGCACTGTGGCAACACTTGAGGCACACTGGCAGCACTGAGCACATGGGACAACGACAGCATTTGGGACACTGGCAGCATTTGGGACACTGGCAGCATTTGGTGGGCACAGTCGCAGCATTTGTTGGCACAGTCGCAGCATTTGGTGGCACAGTTGCAGCATTTGTTGGCACAGTTGCAGCATTTGTTGGCACAGTCGCAGCATTTGGTGGCACAGTCGCAGCATTTGGTGGCACAGTCGCAGCATTTGGTGGGCAAGGTGGCAGCATTTGGTGGGCAAGGTGGCAGCATTTGGTGGGCAAGGTGGCAGCATTTGGTGGGCACAGTGGCAGCGTTTGATGGCACAGTAGCAGCGTTTGATGGCACAGTGGCAGCATTTGATTTGTTTTGTTTTTTTCAAATTCTTTTCAGTTTATTTGCGCCCCCCATTTTTTTTTAGCACCAATTAATATATTGTCAAAAATATAACAATTTTATGTAATAAATGTGTACAATTTACCAATGTATTAAGAAAAAATGATTTCACATTAACACAAAATTAACAATTTCTTGCATAATGCCTATATTTGATGTTATGGCTTCTTCAAGTTTAACCACTTGCCGACTGTGTCACACAGATATACTGCAGGAACAATGGCTCTACTGGGCGAAATACCGTACTGGTACTTCCTACCCATTTTGGGCCACCAGAGGGTGCGCCCGCGCCACCGGAGGCGCGTGCGTGCACCCGACAAACAGACTAGAGCCAGATTAGGCTTCTGGTGGCCAGATCAGGATCAAAGGCTTTAAGGTCCAGTTACATGTCAGATTAGAATCTAATAGAGAGGGACTAAAGTGCAGAATAGATAGGGTGACTCTGAGTTCCAGTGCCACCTCACAGTTCTTGCAGGTGAGGAGCTCTGTTCCAGGCTGGTTGGACAACAGCTGGAGGATCCTCGTGGCCACTGATCTTGTCTTGAGGTCTCTGACACAAAGACAGATGTCACATCATCCTCAGGGGCCCCTGCTACTGGACTTAGCTGCAACATTCTTCTAGAGGTACCCTATATTACCAAAAGTAATTGAACGCCTGCCTTTACACGCACATGAACTTTAATGGCACACCAGTCTAAGGCCTCATTCACACCTATGCATTTTTAGTGCTTTTTGCATTTTGCAGATTTGCACTACAGAATGTTTTCCATAGGAAATCATGGTAAATGGACTGTAGTGCAAATCTACAAAAAGCACTAAAAATGCATAGGTATGAATCCAGCCTTAGTCTGCAGGGTTCAATATTGAGTTGGCCCACCCTTTGCAGCTATAACAGTTTCAACTCTGCTGGAAAGGCTGTCCACAAGGTTTAGGAGTGTGTCTATGGGAATGTTTGACTTTTCTTCCAGAGGCGCATTTGTGAGGTCAGGCTTTGATGATGGAGAGAAGGCCTGGCTCTCAGTCTCCACTCTAATTCATCCCAAAGGTATTCTTTCAGGCTAGGATTAGGAGTCTGTGCAGGCCAGTCAAGTTCCTCCACCCCAAACTCGCTCATCCATGTCTTTATGGACCTTGCTTTGTGCACTGGTGCGCAGTCATGTTGGAACAGGAAGGGGTCATCTCCAAACTGTTCCCATAAAGTTGGGAGCATAAAATTGTCCAAAATATCTTGGTATGCTAACGCCTTAAGAGTTCCCTTCACTGGAAAAAAGGTGCCAAGCCCAACCCCTGAAAACCAACCCCACACCATAATCCCCCCTCCACCAAATGATTTGGATCAGTGCACAAAGCAAGGTCCATAAAGACATGGATGAGCGAGTTTGGGGTGGAGAGACTTGACTGGCCTGCACAGTCCTGACCTCAACCCGACAGAACACCTTTAGGATGAATAAGAGAGGAGACTGCAAGCCAGGCTTTCTCGTCCAACATCAGTGCCTGATCTCATTGATGTGCTTCTGGAGGAATGGTCAAATATTCTCATAGACACACTCCTAAACCTTTTAGACAGCCTTCCCAGAAGAGTTGAAGCTGTTATAGCTGCAAAGGGTGGGCCAACCCAATATTGAACCCTACAGACTAAGACTGGGATGCCATTAAAAATAATTTGCGTGTAAAGGCAGGTGCCCCAATACATTTGGTAATATAGTGTAACGCTAATAATAACTATATACAGTGGATATAAAAAGTCTACACACCCCTGTTAAAATGTCAGGTTTCTGTGATGTAAAAAAAATGAGACAAAGATAAATAGTTTCAGAACTTTTTCCACCTTTAATGTGACCTATAAACTGTACAACTCAATTGAAAAACAAACTGAAATCTTTTAGGGAGGGGAAGTAAATATACAAAAATGAAATATTGTGGTTGCATAAGTGTGCACACCCTCTGGGGTTGTAGCTGTGTTCAGAATTAAGCAATCACATTCACATTAATATTAAATAGGAGTCAGTACACACCTGCTATCATTTAGAGTGCCTCTGATTAACCCCAAATAAAGTTCAGCTTTTCTAGTAGGTCTTTCCTAACATTTTCTTAGTCGCATCCTACAGCAAAAGCCATGGTCCTCAGAGAGCTTCCAATGCATCAGAGATATCTCATTGTTAAAATGTGTCAGTCAGGAGAAGGGTACAAAAGAATTTCCAAGGCATTAGATATACCATGGAACACAGTGAAGACAGTCATCATCAAGTGGAGAAAATATGGCACAACAGTGAAATTACCAAGAACTGGATGTCCCTCCAGAATGGATGAAAAGACAAGAAGAAAACTGGTCAGGGAGGCTGCCAAGATGCCTACAGCAACATTAAAGGAGCTACAGGAATATCTGCCAAGTAAGAAAAAAGTTGCGCTAGATATTAATCTAATATAAGTGCTGGACAAAACATATGCTAATCAGTAAATCGCATACAATGTTATAAAACAGACATATGTGATGTATATAGATCATGAAAAGTCCCATAAGGTGCTCGTGCTCAATAGACGTCTCCTATAGAGTAGTGCTCAGACTGGGTGCCCCACATAGATGTACACTCACCCCTGGGTGTTGACCACCTATCGCTAGTATGGTCTTATAAGCATGTGGGGATACCCTGAAAACAGATCCTCTAGGATGGCGTCTTTAAGTTGAGATGTGCCTCATAGGAATGGATTGGAATGACAAAAGCAGGAAAAATCCTCATTGCGCAATGCCGTTTAAAATGTTTATTTGGTCCACAAACATAAAATAGTTTCACTTACATTTTTGAGTGCCTGATAGTCTTGGCACCCGGCGTGTATAGCAGGCGATTAGATAAAGGGTAATCGGCACTCGAACGAAATGCTGCTGTGATTGGCATCCTGGTGCTCGATTCCCGGGTGTAGTTTGTTTGGGCGGAAGTAACGCGATGACACGGTATTACCACCCAGGGGTGAGTCAACACCCAGGGGTGAGTGTACATCTATGTGGGGCACCCAGTCTGAGCACTACTCTATAGGAGACGTCTATTGAGCATGAGCACCTTATGGGACTTTTCATGATCTATATACATTACATATGTCTGTTTTATAAGATTGTATGCGATTTACTGATTAGCATATGTTTTGTCCAGCACTTATATTAGATTAATATCTAGCGCAACTTTTTTCTTACTGTTTATTGCATTTTTGCTGTATTGCTATTTAGCAAGTTTTGTTTTGCAGTTGATATTACCATTATAAGGACTAATTTATATCCATAGGCGCTAAAGGTTTATATATTTAATATCTGGCAAGTACTGGCTGTGTGGTACATGTGACAACAATCTCCCGTATTCTTCACATGTCTGGGCTATGGGGTAAAGTGGCAAGATGGAAGCCTTTTCTTACTTAGAAAAACATCCAAGCCTGGCTAAACTTTGCAAAAACACACCTGAAGTCTCCCAAAAGCATGTGGGAAAATGTGTTATGGTCTGATAAAACCAAGGTTGAACTTTTTGGCCATAATTCCAAAAGATATGCTTAGCGCAAAAACAACACTGCACGTCACCAAAAGAACACCATACCCACAGTGAAGCATGGTGGTGGCAGCATCATGCCTCGGGGCTGTTTTTCTTCAGTTGGAATAGGGGCCTTAGTCAAGGTAGAGGGAATTATGAACAGTTCCAAATACCAGTCAGTATTGGCACAAAACCTTCAGGCTTTTGCTAGAAAGCTGAACATGAAGAGGAAATTCATCTTTCATCATGACAATGACCCAAAGCATACATCCAAATCAACAAAGGAATGGCTTCACCTGAAGAAGATTAAAGTTTTAGAATGGCCCAGCCAGAGCCCAGACCTGAATCCCATTGAAAATCTGTGGGGTGATCTGAAGAGGGCTGTGCACAGGAGATGCCCTCGCAATCTGATAGATTTGGAGTGTTTTTGCAAAGAAGAGTGGGCAAATATTGCCAAGTCAAGATGTGCCATGCTGATAGACTGGTACCCAAAAAGACTGAGTGCTGTAATAAAATCAAAAGGTGCTTTAACAAAGTATTAGTTTATGGGTGTGCACACTTATGCAACCATATTATTATTATTTTATTTTATTTACTTCCCTCCACCTAAAAGATTTCAGTTTGTTGTTCAACTGAGTTGTACAGTTTATAGGTCACATTAAAGCCTAGTAGACACGGCCGAGAATCTCGTCGCAAAAAAAACATCGCTTTTCTCAACAGGTTTTTTGTCAAGCTTGACGAGATTCTTGTCAAGCTTTCCTTGCATACACACTGTCAATCCAAAATCTCGTAGTTATAAAGCGCTGTGACGTACAACACGTACGACGGCAGTATAAAGGGGAAGTTCCATTCTCATGGCGCCACCCCTTGGGCTGCTTTTGCTAATCTTGTGTTACCGCGTGTTAGTAAAAGTTTAGTGAGAGACGATTCGCGCTTTTCAGTCTTCGTGCTTTCAGTTCGTTAGAGCGTGACGAATGTGCTATCTCCATTATGAACGCTAGTTTTACAAGAAGGTGCGCTCCCGTCTCATACTTGATTCTGACCATGTGCGATTTTTGAAGACTCGGAAAAGCATACACACGAACGGTTTTCTCGTCCAAAAACAGTCTGACGAGAATCCCGAGACGCCCGACGAGAAAAAAGAAAGCAGGTTTTCTTTTTTTCTCGTAGAGATTCACAACAGTTTTCTCGACAAGAAACCATACGCACGAACGGTTTTCTCGGCAAGAAAGCTCTCCAGTTTTGTCGTTTCTTGCCGAGAAAACTGGTCGTGTGTACAAGGCTTTAAAGGTGGAAAAAGTTCTAAAATGATTTATCTTTGTCTCATTTTTCACAGAAACCTGACATTTTAACAGGGGTGCGTAGACTTTTTATATCCACTGTATACCTGGGTATATGTGCACAATTCCACCAGGACTCCTATCTGGGTCTTTTGCTGATTATGACTGTTTATACATTGAATGCATGTACAGTTATTAATCTCTTTTTATATAAAGTTTGTATTATCTCTATCCACTTAACGACCGCCCACCGCCGATTTACGTCGGCAGAATGGCACGGACAGGCAGAATCACGTAGATCTACGTGATCGCCTTTGTGCAGTTGGGGGGTCCATCCGGACCCCCTTCACTGCAGTGAGCGGCCGTTAAGTGTTCGGGAGCGATCAGGCATGAGGGGGCGGCCGCTCGATTCCGCCCCCCCCTCGCGATCGCTCCCGGCCAATGAAAATGCTTCCTCCGCCATGTGATGTAAAGAAGGCTGGAGGAAGTGATGTCATCTCCCTCGCCGCGGTCTTTTCGTTCCCGGCGCCGAGCAGAGAAGAAGCAGGTTAGTGCACCAACAGTCCACTGACACGTAGGTACACATAGGCACACAAATCACCCCCCAGTCACCCCCAGATCACCCCCCAGGTCACCCCAAAGCCCCCAATCACAGTGTCACTGATTGCAGTGATCATTTATTTTACTGATCACTGCATTTAGTGTCATCTGTGATTGTAAAAAGTTGCAGGGCAGTTAGGATTAGGCCCCTTTAGGTCCAGGGTAGCCCCCTAACCCCCCCCCCCTAATAAAGGTTTAACCCCTTGATCACCCCCCAGGTAACCCTTTCACCCCCTAACTTCAGCGTCACTAAGCGATTGTTTTTCCGATCGCTGTATTCGTGTCGCTGGTGTTTTAGATAGGCAGTTATTTTTTTTTAGGTTCGCCGCAGGTTTTTATTAGTGTCAGGTACCCCCATATATTATTTTAACCCCCTGATTGCCCCTAAAGTTAACCCTTTCACCAGTGATCGCCGTATAAGCGTCACTGGTGTCACTGGTTAGCCAGTAAGTTATTTAGTTATTTAGGTTACCCGTCAGGTTTTTATATAGTGTCAGGTACCCCCATATTTAACCTAATAAAGGTTTTAACCCCCTGATTGCCCCTAGTTAACCCTTTCACCAGTGATCACCATATAAAGGTTACGGGTGACGCTGGTTGATTAGTTTGCTTTTTATAGCATCAGGGCACCCGCCGTATATAACCCAATAAAGGTTTAACCCCCCTGATCGCCCGGCGGGTGAGATCAATTAGGTTTTAGCGCCAGAGAGGGTCTGCGTCGCCCCAGGCAGTGTTAGGTTAGTGACAGTAACGCTAACACCCACGCGCAAAGCATACACCCCCCTTAGTGGTATAGTATCTGATCAGATCTATACTAGCATCCCCAGCGGTTTAGGGTTCCCAAAAACGCAGTGTTAGCGGGATCAGCCCAGATACCTGCTAGCGCCTGCGTTTAGCCCCTCCGCCCAGCCCAGCCCAGCCCACCCAAGTGCAGTATCGATCGATCACTGTCACTTACCAAACACAACACACATAACTGCAGCGTTCGCAGTGCTTGGTTTTTGGGGCCCTGTACGCGGCTAGGCTCCCAAAAAATCCCACACATGTGGTATCCCCGTACTCAGGAAAAGCAGCAGAATGTATTTTGGGGTGAAATTCCACATATAACCATGGCATGTGTGAGCAATATATCATTTAGTGACAACTTTTTGTACATTTTTTTTTTCTTTTTGTCATTATTCAATCATTTGGGACAAAAAAAAAATATTCAATGGGGTCAACATGCCTCTCAGCAAATAGCTTGGGGTGTCTACTTTCCAAAATGGGGTCATTTGGGGGGGTTTTGTGCCATCTTGGCATTTTATGGCCTTCAAAACTGTGATAGGTAGTGAGGAGTGAAATCAAAAATTTATGCCCTTAGAAACCTTGAAGGCGGTGCTTGGTTTTTGGGGTCCCGTACGCGGCTAGGCTCCCAAAAAGTCCCACACATGTGGTATCCCCGTACTCAGGAGAAGCAGCAGAATGTATTTTGGGGTGTAATTTCACATATGCCCATGGCATGTGTGAGCAATATATCATTTAGTGACAACTTTGTGCAAAAAAAAAAAGTTTGTCATATTCCCGCAACTTGTGGCAAAATATAAAATATTCCATGGACTGAACATGCCTCTCAGTAAATAGCTTGGGGTGTCTACTTTCCCAAAATGGGGTCATTTGGGGGGGTTTTGTGCTATTTTGGCATTTTATGGCCTTCGAAACTGTGATAGGTAGTGAGGAGTGAAATCAAAAATTTGCGCCCTTAGAAATCCTGAAGGCGGTGCTTGGTTTCCGGGGTCCCGTACGCGGCTAGGCTCCTAAAAAGTCCCACACATGTGGTATCCCCGTACTCAGGAGAAGCAGCAGAATGTATTTTGGGGTGCAATTCCACATATAACCATGGCATGTGTGAGCAATATATCATTTAGTGACAACTTTTTGTAATTTTTTTTTTTTTTTGTCATTATTCAATCACTTGGGACAAAAAAAAAAAATATTCAATGGGCTCAACATGCCTCTCAGCAATTTCCTTGGGGTGTCTACTTTCCAAAATGGGGTCATTTGGGGGGGTTTTGTACTGCCCTGCCATTTTAGCACCTCAAGAAATGAGATAGGCAGTCATAAATTTAAAGCTGTGTAAATTTCAGAAAATGTACCCTAGTTTGTAAACGCTATAACTTTTGCGCAAACCAATAAATATACGCTTATTGACATTTTTTTACTAAAGACATGTGGCTGAATACATTTTGGCCTAAATGTATGACTAAAATTGAGTTTTTCTTATAACAAAAAGTAGAAAATATCATTTTTTTTCAAAATTTTCGGTCTTTTTCTGTTTAGATCACAAAAAATAAAAATCGCAGAGGCAATCAAATACCATTAAAAGAAAGCTCTATTTGTGGGAAGAAAAGGACGCAAATTTCATTTGGGTACAACATTGCATGTCCGCACAATTTACAGTTAAAGCAGCGCAGTGCCGAATCCCAAAAACAGGCCTGGTCCTAATGGCCCAAAATGGTCCGGGGCTTAAGTGGCTATACTGGTGTGCATCTATATACTTATGGTTAATGTTATATGCTGGGTGCAGTATTTCTTCTGCTCCCAATTATTTTGTTTAGATCACTAAATATTTTCCCAGGAAGGGATTCCCATTTGTTTACAGAGGTCCTGTCCTGGGTGGAGGCACTGACAACTTTTTTTATCAAACCCACTCTTCCACTAAGGCCCCTTTCACACATGCGGACCCCGTATGTCCGCTTTTTCATCCATACGTTTACAGATGAAAAAGGGACATACATGTATCCCTATGAGATAGCGGGTGTCAGCGGATGAACATCCGCTGACACCCGATCTCATCCGTGTCCGCAATGCTCCGATTCTGCAGACAGAGGAAAATCCTATGGGATCCGCATGTCTGAAAGGACCCTTAGTGAAGGTTCTAGATCTCTTATTTACCTACATGTTTAGTACAATATCCAGTTTGGGGAGGGCCATTTATCACAACTTCACCCCAAAAGAGAACTACACATATAAAATAGTTGAAGTTAGATAAATTTCAGATTTCATAACATCACCTAGCATGGACTGTATTACACACACATTAATATCAGTGGCGGTGCGTCCATAGTGGGCGCAGGAGCGCCGCCCCCTCTCTCCTGCACCCATCAATCAACAATACATAGATTCATGCATTGCATGAATCTATGTATTGTCGCCGCTGCCGCCCACTATTCAGGTGTCCGACCCCCTGTCGAGCGCCGGCCATCTGAATAACAGCGGTGGGTGTGTTTTGGAAGCGCCTGATTAGAGCAAGAGGCTCTAATAGGCTTCCCAATTACAGCCTGTGAGCTCTAATCGGCTTCCAAATGGTTAACCAGCGGGCGCACAGGCTGTGCGTTACCTGGTTAACAGTGCTGTGTTAGGGAATCGCTTCCCTAACACTGACCTGCCTCTCAGCCAATCGGGTTCACCGGGTCTGGTTACCGGTCACCTGATTGGCTGAAGCGGCAGGCTTGGAAGAATAAGAGGAGGAGCGGGCGGGAGAAGAGTCTTCCTCATCGAGGAAGAAATGGAGGAGACCGCTCGCCGCCTGACGCCATCACCCGCTGCCGACCCGAGACAAGGTAAGGGCCGGGCAGACGGCGGGCAACGTTTGGGGCACTGTGGCAACACTTGAGGCACACTGGCAGCACTGAGCACATGGGACAACGACAGCATTTGGGACACTGGCAGCATTTGGGACACTGGCAGCATTTGGTGGGCACAGTCGCAGCATTTGTTGGCACAGTCGCAGCATTTGGTGGCACAGTCGCAGCATTTGTTGGCACAGTTGCAGCATTTGTTGGCACAGTCACAGCATTTGGTGGCACAGTGGCAGCATTTGGTGGCACAGTGGCAGCATTTGGTGGGCAAGGTGGCAGCATTGGGTGGGCACAGTCGCAGCATTGGGTGGGCACAGTGGCAGCGTTTGATGGCACAGTAGCAGCGTTTGATGGCACAGTGGCAGCGTTTGATGGCACAGTGGCAGCGTTTGATGGCACAGTGGCAGCGTTTGATTTGTTTTGTTTTTTTCAAATTCTTTTCAGTTTATTTGCGCCCCCCCCCCCCATTTTTTTTTAGCACCAATTAATATATTGTCAAAAATATAACAATTTTATGTAATAAATGTGTACAATTTACCAATGTATTAAGAAAAAATGATTTCACATTAACACAAAATTAACAATTTCTTGCATAATGCCTATATTTGATGTTATGGCTTCTTCAAGTTTAACCACTTGCCGACTGTGTCACACAGATATACTGCAGGAACAATGGCTCTACTGGGCGAAATACCGTACTGGTACTTCCTACCCATTTTGGGCCACCAGAGGGCGCGCCCGCGCCACCGGAGGCGCGTGCGTGCACCCGACGCACGGCAGGGGACGCGATGTGCATGGCAAGCTGGCACAATCGCCATCGGCCACGCGTGACCGCGTGCACAAGAGCCAGTGCGGGGATTTGTGTGTGTAAACACACAAATCCCTGTGCTGTCAGAGAGAATGAGCCATATCGTTTCTTCGTACTAAGTAGGAAAAACGATATGACTTTTCTCCTAGTCACTCACATCCCCACACAGTTAGAACATGCTGAGGGAACACACATTTAACCCCTTGATCGCCCCTTAGTGTTAACCCCTTCCCTGCCAGTGACATTTACACAGTAATCAGTGCATTTTTATAGCACTGATTGCTGTATAAATGCCAATGGTCCCAAAAAAGTGTCAAAAGTCTCCGATATGTCCGTCGCAATGTCGTAGTACTGCTAAAAATCGCAGATCACCAGCATTACTAGTAAACAAATAAAAATAATAAAAATGCCATAAATCTTTCCCATAGTTTGCAGATGCTATAACTTTTGCGCAAACCAATTAATATACGCCTCTTGCGATTTTTTTTACCAAAAATATGTAGAAGAATATATATTGGCCTAAACTGATGAAGATTTTTTATTTTTTTTTAAACTTTTGGGGATACCGGTATTTATTATAGCAAAAAGTAAATATTGTTTTTTTTTTTCTAAATTGTTGCTATTTTTTGGTTTATAGCGCAAAAAATAAAAGCCACAGAAGTGATCAAATACCACCAAAAGAAAGCTCTCTTTGTGGGAAAAAAAGGACGCAAATTTTGTTTGGGTACAGCATCGAATGACCGTGCAATTGTCAGTTAAATCAACGCAGTGTCAAATTGTAAAAAGTGGTCAGGAAGGGGGTAAAATCTTCCGGGGCTGAAGCGGTTAACAGAATAATTATTCCAAGCCAATAGCAGTCTCCATTTTTAAACAGGTTCACTTTAAGGGCTTGTTCAAAAGGGAAGCGCTGAAAGAAGCGCATTGCAGCATCCTGCACTCGGCTTCAGAGGAACAGAGGTCCACATGCTAAACCACAGCATTTTGGCGTGCAGCAAAGTGTGAACTAGCCTTAAACAAAATATTGCTAAGCATACCATCATTGATAGAGATATCGGATTTAATTTAATAAAGGCAAATAGACTTCACTTTGCAAAGGGAAGTTGCCCTTTGCCCAGAAAATTGCTTAGTAAATGAGTTGACTTCTAACATCCAATCACGTGCAAGCAAAAAAGCTGTTCTTTTTTATTTTCCATGCATGTGATTGGGGATTTCATGCAAAGTGAGATTTCACCACATTCAATAAGCTCTGGGGCAATTTCCCTTGCAAAGTTTAAGGCTCCATACACACTGGAG
Organism: Rana muscosa; assembly: GCA_029206835.1. Taxonomy (NCBI): domain Eukaryota; kingdom Metazoa; phylum Chordata; class Amphibia; order Anura; family Ranidae; genus Rana; species Rana muscosa. The sequence goes on from CM055118.1 coordinate 707,587,105, forward strand.
GCTAAAAAAGCTATAAAAAACGCCAGTAGTTTTGCAGGGAGCCTTTCAACGTTTTTTAGCGTTTTTGCAATAGCGTTTTTATTAGCTTTTTTTTTTTTCAATGGATCAAAAAACGCTACAAAAAGGTTGGCAAGCTGCTTTTTGGCGTTTTGCGTTTTTGAGCATTTTTTCCCACCGAAAAACTGCACTTTGAACACGAATTTCTTGCGTTCAGAAAAAAGCCCATAATCTCCACTGCTCATTAATGCTAAAAAAGGCCTATGTGTGCATGGACACATAGGCTAACAGAGTGCAGTTTATGGGCTTTTAAAAAAAAATGCCCAAACGCAAATAAACTGCAGTTTATGAGCTTCAGTGTGCATGGAGCCTAACTTCTCTTGCAAAGTGAACAGCCTGTTGGCCTTTAGTAAATTAACCACATACTGTCTGTGTTTAATTCAGAGTTTTAAACTGTTTACCCTTCAAGCTGGGTTCACATTGATGTGGTGTACCACATCTAATGTCATTTGTACAGGAATCGCACTGAATTCCTGTCCAAATGGCATGCGAATTCAATGTGGTGCGAATTGAACAATACATTACGTATGGCTCAATTTGCACTGGATCCGCACCAAAAAAGTGCAGGACCCTTTTTTTGTCCGCACTTGAATCAGATTGCATATGTGATCAGACCCATGCGATCCGATTCCATCTGATTCCACAGCTCGCACTGCATTCTGTGAACTGATTTGGGGTGTCATTAACTATATATTGATACCCGCAGTGGTTCGCAGGGTGCAGTGTGTACTGCCTGCGATTCTGATGTGGTACAGGAACCCGTACAGGAATCACTGTGGTTCCTGCACCGCATCAGTGTGAACCCAGCCTCACTCCAATTCACACCCAAGCAATCTGGTACAGGCATACCCCGCTTTACGTACCCTCACTTTACGTACACTCGTGAGTATGGACACATTGGCGTCTATGGGAAATATTGGTCAGCTTGACATGGCAATGCTTCTGAACCATAAGTGACAGGGACACCAAACTTGGGGAGCACCAAGAGGGGGCCCAGGACTACAACATGTCTGATTTTGTGGTCGGCCAGCTTGCCAAGGTAATCAGTTATGCCTGTGTAGCGGGGTCCTCAATTTAAGGGAAGTGTTTGAGAGGTAGTTAGCTCAAACACCCTAATTTGTCAAGGTTTTTACAACCATTTCTATCCACAGGGAGAGTGTCGGTGTGTAGTTCCCTGTAGCCTACAGGTGGCGCTGCCATAGTAGGCTGCGGTTGAACCACTGATACAGTGCTGTGCCTTGTGTGTCCCCTCTCAGCAGCCATACGGTGGGTGTGTTTTACCTGCTGGGCATGCTGGGAGAGGATATAAAAGGGGCAGAGACTGCCTGTTCGGGGTTCTTCTGTCAGTGGGGTCCTTCCCCAGGTGTTGTTCCTGTCCGCCCCGGGCACCTTTGGCCCGGGGGCGGGTCGTCGTTGGTTCGGTTGCCGGGAGTCCTACTCCCAGGGAGTGTTCCGGTTCCATCCTGGGCACCTTTAGCCCAGGGTGAGGTACTATTGTGATGTTCCTGTCCGCCCTGGGCCTGTAAGCCCAGGAACCGCAGTGAAGGCCTGGGGCCCAGCACCTTCGGCTGGGGTCCGACAGGGATTGAGGAATCTCAGGGTTCCGCCTTGCGAGGGGACCCGTATCTAGGATGAGGAGGCCGGGAAGGAACTCTCCGAAGACCCAGTGCAGTGTCATGGTGACGGTAGGGGCCCGGTAACTCTCCGGAGGGATGTCTTCTCCTAAACAAGGGCCATAGCTAAAGAAGGGAATCAGTTTTCACCAGGTCTGTGGCAGAGACTGTGCGCCTAGTTAACTTTGCTCGATAAGCTGAGCGAACATCCATAACGTTTGTGCCTGGACCTCATCCACACCTTGTGCTGTTCTGTTTCTTGCTCCAACCTTTCTTCTATCAGAGACTGTGTAATATTGCTAAAGCCCCATACACACGGTCGGACTTCAATCTGACTTTTCCGTGGTTTTTTGTCCGAACGGAGTTGGTCGGGAACACCCATAGCATACACACGCTCTGACTTTTCTGCAAACTTTCCCAAAACTTTTTGCAACATCACGTGCTTTTTCAGCTCTTTTCTGCTCTTTACCGCCACCCTTTGGTCAACTTCTGCTATTGTTGGTTGATTTTAACATTAGTTGTTTTGTCCATCGGACAAAAGTCCGATGGTTTTCTGTACACACAGTAGGACTTTGCTTCATCAGACTTTTGTTGGGCAAGAGTTTGTCCGTTTGCAGACCCAACTTTTGTCCGATGAAAATAGGAAAAAAGCAAAAAAAGTTTGTCCGATGGAGCGTACACACGGTCGGATTGTTGGTCCAACTTGCTCAAAATTAATTTTGTTGGCCAAAAGTCCGACCGTGTGTACGGGGCTTAAGAGAAAATAAACTCTGAGTTGGAGTTTCAGCTTGTGTGGACATTCACTTTAATGGGAAGTCAAGGACTTGTCTCTAGTTAACATAGAGGTGAGAATCAGGCTCTGGAGGTTTTCATGTTCTGACCGTGGAAGACCCAACAACAACACCGCTCAACCTCTTTCACAGGAGGGTACGGGCTGTTAGTGCGGTGTGCCTCTCTCTTCCTGCGAGGAGCCAAAGTTAATGCAGGTAACGAAAGGGGTCTGTGCGCTAGACCTGTAAATGACTATTGCATTGCAGTACATGCATTGAGAAGTGAAAAAAGGTATTGCTTCACTTTAAGTACATTTTCATTTTACATACATGCTCTGGTCCCATTGTGTACTTAAAAGTGGGTTATGCTTGTACTCATTTTCGGAAAGCACGATAACTCTCAACTCTCATTATATTCAATACATTAACTTTTTTTTTTCTGGCAGAATTTTATGTTTTGACTTTATTTGGAGCACAATAAAAATGCGCAACTCAGATGTTTTAACACATTTTTTGGGGCCCAACCACTGCTCTTCTCCCTATAGCAACTTCAGGCCAGTGAACAAAATAGAGGATTCAGAAGTGTCCATGCTGGATGTGTTATCAACCACCTGGTGTGAGGGCCAAGAAGAACTTCTAGGACCCCAGCAATGCCCATAACAAGAACCGTGGTAAGCAGCAGAGTGCCTGGGAAGAAATTGGCGTAGCAGACATGGCCTTAAAGGGGTTGTAAAGGTTTGTTTCTTATTTTCTAAATAGGTTCCTTTAAGCTCGTGCATTGTTGGTTCACTTACCTTTTCCTTAGATTTTCCTTCTAAATATTTTTTTCTTTGTTTTCTTTGTCTGAATTTTTCACTTCCTGTTCCTCCTCAGTAAGCTGTTCAGTAAGCTGTTCTGGCTGACTCCACACCACTCGGATGATGGTGTGAAGTTTACTGAGGAGAAACAGGAAGTGAAAAATTCAGACAAAGAAAAAAAACTTTTAGAAGGTAAATCAAAGGAAAAGGTAAGTGAACCAACAATGCACTAGCTTAAAGGAACCTATTTAGAAAATAAAAAACAAACCTTTACAACCCCTTTAAGAGCTGTAATAGCACAAGACCAACAATATCGCAAAGAAAAACTAGGAAGTATATGATGCCACAGATAATACTGCTTTCCAATGGCCAAAACAAACATTCCTGAAGCTTGAAAACACATGAAAAACATTTCAAAAATGCACAGAAGAATCCTTAAAATTGCCTGAAAACGATTGCGTACAAATCTAAATGAGGGCCTCATCTGTCAGTCGTCAGGCCTCAAGACTTTTTCTTCTGTCTGCAGTCAATAAAATATTTTAGTGCAAGCGTTACAAAAGATGAATAAGCTGCAGTTTACGGAAATACGTAACTACAAAGAAGACAGCGAAGAATGTGAAAACTGGATATAAAGAGTTAAATATATATAGTGGAACTTGCTACAAATATAACCAAGTAACACAGTAGTCAGTGTCACAACTGTCACCATATAATGGATGTAGTAAGTGATCACCATAGTGACATTTTTCTTTTTCTTTCTATACCCTTTCTGCTTTTCAAAGGTTTGCACACTGGTAATTTGTTTGTTCATTGAGGTCATCTTGCAGCAAGGTAATTTATTGTATTCTGCTGTTTAGCTCTAGGGCAAACGTGTTTACATCTGTGTGTGTTTTACAATAGATCTTTTATAACCAGTATGCAATGAATACACGTATTACATTTGTTTCCGAGTCTTTACTTATCCAATTTACTCTGGCGTGTTTTTTTTCTTTTTCCCTTGTATAGGTTGAACTAGATGGACTTGTGTCTTTTTTCAACCTGACTAACTATGTAACTATATATACAGGTATGTGATGACAAGGGTTAAGCTAGCTAACACTAAATAGATCATTAATGTTCAGAACTCTTCTCTAAAGAAGAATCTTGTAATTAAATGTATTTTAGCTGTACAGGTATAACACTTTATCTAGAAATGAGACAGAGGAACGTTAGTTTTAGTTTATTTCAAACATGTTAAAAAGAATAAAACATAAAAAATAAAAGATAATAATGGAGGAAACCCATTCAGATGGATGAAAAGGGTGATACTTGCCCCAACATATGGCTTTTAGGCAGCAAAAAAAATCATATATATTATTTATTAAAAAAAAAAAAAAAAAAAAAAAAAAAAGAAGTAATCATTCAGTAGTAGACAATCACAAAGCAACTAGTTACGGTAATTTAAAGTGATGGTATATGATCACCTTGTAAAACAACCCATTCAGTTTAAAATATAAATGAAAGGCAAAACATTTTTGTATAGATCTAAAAAAAAAAAAAGTGATCAAATTCCCTCTGTTCTCAGCTGCATAAGAGCTGGGGGGAGGAGAAGAAGTAACATACTAAGCTTCCCAGTGAATGGCTGTGCAGTGGAAGCATGTCAGGACAAGTCTGGTCATTGGAGGAGAGCATACTGAGTTCCAATAAAGGCAAAGAAAGAGGGGAAAAAAGAAAGCAGAGAAAAGGAAAAGGGGGAAAAAGGGAAAAGTGAGGGAACACGTCTTCCCTCTTTTCTCCCTTTTTCCTCCTTTTTTTTTTCTCTCCTTTCTTCTTTTGCCCCCTTTCTTTGCCTTTATTGGTTTTTGTTACTATTGACTGTATGTGAATAGTTCAGTTTTACATTAAAGCGCTCTACCTGAAGGGGTGTCAGGGTCATCTTGCCTACCCCTTATTCTTAGTGCCTTCCATGCCTGCCCCAGGGTTTTTTTTTTTTTGCGCCTTCCTTCAGTGCCCCTGATCAGGCTTTTGCTCCTGCCTCCCTGTGGCTATAGCTAAGTATTGCCTTTGCTTTGTTTTATGTATTTGTATCCTATTATATAATATTCTCTTTATTGAATGTTCAAATGTATGTCAGTATCCATATATGTTCTATTTTAGATAATTATATGCTCAAAATCCTCCTTAGAGCCCATTCACACAGGGACGACTTTGGATCCGACTTCAAGTCGCCCCAAGTCGCCTCAAGTCGCGCTGCATGAGAAAATCAATGTAAGTGAATGGAGCCGTCTTAATGTACACTACTGCAGTCGCTCCGACTTCAAAAAAGGTTCCTGTACTCCTACAATCCGACTTCTAGACGACTTGTACCCATTGATTTCAATGGAAGTCGCCTCAGAAGTTGGATCACGGTCTTAACAGAAGCATTAATACAGGAAGAGAACATACATTTCTCAGGTAAACCTCTCCCTCCCCCCTCTCTCCCACAGAGCTGATTCTTGTTTGATTGGCCACTGGAAAGCCTCCTGTCCTGGAGGCGACTTCAGTCGCATTGTAAGTCGCCCCAAGTCGCGCTGAAGTCGCCCCAAGTCGCGTTGTAAGTCGCCCCAAGTCGCGCTGAAGTCGCCCCAAGTCGCGCTGAAGTCGCCCCAAGTCGCACTGTGATTCAAACTCAAGTCGTGTCCAAGTTGCCTCCCAAAGTCGAGCTGGAAGTCGTGTTGCCCCTGTGTGAATGGGGTCTAGGAAGCAACGAATGTTGTAATACATGTAGAGAAGTAGCCGCAACTGTTTTTCTCATCATTATTACCTGTAACCCATATATCATCTTTGGATGCTACTATTTCTATCTTTACAAAAACGGTGCAGCCAGCCTTGAGCCTGACATGGTAGCAGTCATTATATGTATTTTTGTTTTTGTTTTCAATGGGCTGCTTGTAATAAAATCTGCTTTAAAATTTTTTAAACAAACAACTTATGTGTGCAATCCTTGTCTTTGGGTACTGTGATAGCCCATCAGTTGAGGTCACACCTTCCTTTATTTTTTTCTGAAGTGTTAGCATGATGGAATTGCTTCAATGTGTCAGTTAGCGCCCCTCATAGCCAAAGACCCAACTACTACACGAGGCCCCCACACTGGAAGGATACATTTTTTTACCAGTGACTACAGAGTTATTTTAAGGGAAATAGTGTTGAACACCGATTTTCCTCCACCAGCTCTTTTACACATATCACACTACTCTTCAGCCTGCAGGCATGGAGGGAAGCAGTTGTATACCTTGCGAGGCCTTGCACACTCATGGTCTTGGAGCAATCTATAGGAAGATTCTGTTGTGCAGCAGGCCCCAATACAGGGACCCAACCATTTAGAAGTGTAGACCATACAGCTAACAATCCACCCCTCTGATGGAACCTCTGGGACTGAGCTGGCTGCTTCTGTTTCCTTTTATCTCTTAGGCCCCTCTCACACTGAGGTGCTTTGCAGGCGCTATTGCGCTAAAAATAGCGCCTGCAATGCGCCCCGAAAAAGCTGCTCCATTGTATCCAGTGTGAAAGCCCGAGGGCTTTCACACTGGAGCGGTGCGTTTGCAGGAGGGTCAAAAAAACTCCTGCAAGCCACATCTTTGAGGCGCGGTAGTAAAAATACCACTCCTATAGCGCCCTTGCCCATTGAAATCAATGGGGTAGCGCCTCCAAAACGCCCGCAAAACGCTGCAAAGAGGCATTTTAGCGGGCGTTTTTAACCCTTTTTCGGCCGCAAACGGGGGTTAAAATCACCCCGCTAGCGCCCGCAAATCGCGGCAAAAACAACGGTATAGCGGCGCTATACCGCCTGCACATCCAGCGATTCAGTGTGAAAGTAGCCTTGTTCTCTATCACCCTAAAGTCAACATGAAGGTGTACACTTCATTTTCCATCCCTATTCACTGCAGGTGCTCATTTCGACTTTCTGTTCAGAATAAATCCGACCAGTTGTTGCTACGAAATCAAAACTCTCTTTACATGAATAAAGGCAATGAGTCAAGCCCCGTACACACGATCGGTTTGACCGATGAAAACCGTCCGATGGATGGTTTTCATCAGACCAACCGATCGTGTATGGTACCCATCGGTCTTTTTTCCATCGGTTTTAAAAAATAGAACTTGTTTTAAAATTTTCCGATTGATCAAAAACCGATGGTAATTTCCGATCGTCTATGGGCAAGTCCAGAGGATCAAAAACCCACGCATGCTCAGAATCAAGTCGACGCATTAAACTTAATTTTTCTCGGCTCATCGGAGTGTTTTACGTCACCGCGTTTGGAACGGTTGGTTTTTTGACTGATGGTGTGTGGCCAAGACTGATGAAAAACAGTTTCATCGGATTTCCGATGGTCAAATCCATCGGACGAAAATCCATAGGTCATCCGATCGTGTGTACAGGGCTTAACAGTTCCTTTTCATCTCCACATTACAGTTAACATTAATTTAAAGTGGTTGTAAACCCACTCTGACAACTTGCACCTACAGGTAAGCCTAGATTAAGGCTTACCTGTAGGTGCAAGAAATATCTCCTTAAATTACACGGTTAAGGAGATATTTGCAGAAAACACTGCACTAATGTCTACGGCACATGGTCAGGTGCGTCTTATGGTCCGAAAAATACGGTACCTGTCCTGGAGTCCAGCGATGTAGGCACCGCAGCTGAAGTTTCCATCAGCTGCTGGGTGCATGCCGCCTCCATTGCAAGTAAGGGAACCTGGCAGTGTAGCCTTACGACTTCACGCCGGGAACCCTACTGCGCATGAGCGAGGCTCTGCTCCTCTCTCCTACTGGCCCGGCGGCCGGGAAGGAGGAGGGAGCCCCAACGATGACGCAAATGCCCGCAGCTGAGACTCCCAGGAATTGGGGAGAGGATACCTGTGAAAGACAGGTATCCTATCGCTCCTCAGCCCGAAAGGTGCCAAATGTGGTACCGGAGGGGGAAAGGAGTACAATGAGCGGAAGTTACACTTTTTGGGTGGAACTCCACTTAAGTTCCAGATGGCTTTGTTGTGCAAGTCTCTGATTTAACATTTTTTTTACACTTTCTCCCAGAAAGAGTATTTTGATGAAAAAAAATAAAAAATTAATAGCACATGATGGCTTTGAAGGATTATTTAAAACAATGAGCACAGTCACTTATACTGATCATGCCAGAAGACTGGCTAATCTACTGGAATTTTCTTAATGCTCCTTATATATGGAATGAACTACTGTATTAAGTAAGGAATCATGTAATTTCGATTATGCCAATATTCAAATTAACTTTCATATAGATATTAGATATTAGGTTTTAGAGGAGGAAAATGAGAAAAAATATATATTCTGACCCAAATGGTGTACTGAAATATTTAATAAGATATAACAAAATAATATTTCAACCATGTAAAGTGAACAGCAGTCAACAATGGCATTAAAGACCATCATCACTGGCATTAACAAATGAGGAGAGACTTTAAGGTTTGAGTACTCTTCTAGTTTTCTGGGAACCCCAAGAACTCATCATCGCTAGTGTCAGAATTTATGAAGCTCAGCTGCTCACAATCACTGACATCACTTTCTTCGCTATCTTCATATACGATACAATCTTCAGTATCATCTAATGCGGCGTACACACGATCGTTTTTCATGCCATTTTTTAAACCAACGTTTTTCTCGTCGTTTTTTTTCATGTTTCCTCTCAAGCCTGTCTTGCGTACACACGATCATTAAAAAAATTGTTCAAGCAAAGCGCAGTGACGTACAACATGTACGACGGCACTATAAAGGGGAAGTTCCGTTCGGATGGCGCCTCCCTTCATGTTAGTAAAGTTTGTTGAACGACGATTCACGCTTTTCAGCCTTGTGCTTTTCAGTCCGTTACAGCGTGACGAATGTGCTATCTCCATTACGAATGCTAGTTTTACCAGAACGAGCGCTCCCGTCTCATACTTGATTTTGATCATGCGCGGTTTTTTTTCACCTTGTAAAAGCCTACACACTATCATTTTTCACGTCGTTAAAAAAAACGACATGAAAAACGACGTGAAAAAATAGAGCATGTTCGAAATTTTTAATGCCCGTTTTTCACGCCGTTAAAAATGCTCTGGAGCATACACACAATCGGTTTTTATGCCCATTTTTAAAAATGGCATTTTTAACGGCATGAAAAACGATTGTGTGTATGGGGCATAAGGCATTGCTAATGCCACATTTTTTGAATGACTGTATAACGATTTCCTCCTTCACTGAGTGCCACGATGTTTTCACCCATTCACAAACTTGAGTGATAGTTGGCCTCTTCATTCGTCCAGTAGGTGTCAGATCATGATTTCCAGCAGCCATCCATTTGTTCCACTCTTCTCGCATAAAGACTTTAAATGGCTTGTTGATGGAAACGTCGAGAGGTTGCAACTGGCTGGTAAGACCCCCAGGAATTACAGCTAGATGAGTCTTCACTTCTTTAAAGCACTTTTTTGTAGTTTCGCTAATATGTGCTCTAAACTGGTCAAGCACTAGTAAGGCAGGTTTTTTCAGAAGCCCTCCAGGACGTTTGGACCACACTTTTTCAACCCATCATTCCATTTTCGTCCATCCATACTTTGTCATGAACATGTACAACAACTCCTCGTGGAATCGCTTCTTTTGGAAATGTTTTCCTTTTGAAAATTAGCATGGGCGGCAATTTGGTGGCGTCTGCACAGCGGGACAACACAACCGTGTAATGTGTTTTCTCATGTCCTGAGGTTTTCACAGTTATGGTTTTGGCACCTTTCAGATCAACAGTCCTATTAGATGGCACATCAAAGGTTAGTGGTACTTCATCCATATTCCCAATCTGGCCAATTTCAAAAACATTTTTCCTACTAGCATCAATCACAAATTTATGAAAAGATAGAATCCTATGCCGCGTACACACGATCGTTTTTCACGATCATTAAAAACGATCGTGTGTAGGCTCCAGAGCATTTTTAACGACGTAAAAAATGGGCTAAAAAAATGAGAACCTGCTCTATTTTTTCACGTCGTTTTTTTTAACGACGTGAAAAACGGTAGTGTGTATGCTTTTACGAGGAGAAAAAAAATGCGCATGCTCAGAATCAAGTATGAGACGGGAGCGCTCGTTCTGGTAAAACTAGCATAATGGAGATAGCACATTCATTGCGCTGTAACGGAATGAAAAGCACGAGGCTGAAAAGCGCGAATCGTCGCTCAACAAACTTTACTAACATTACTAACTTACTAACTTTACTAACATGAAGGGTGGCGCCATTCGAACGGAACTTCCCCTTTATAGTGCCGTCGTACGTGTTGTACTTTACTGCGCTTTGCTCAAGGTTTTTTTTTAATGAACGTGTGTATGCAAGACAGGCTTGAGAGCAAACAAGAAAAATCACGTTGAGAAAAACTTCGTTTTTGAAAATGACATTAAAAACGATCGTGTGTACGTGGCATCAGATTCATATTCTCTTGGCATTTTTTGCGCAATTCTAGTTTTGGTGCGCATAACAAGGTCACATCGCCTCATAAATCTGTAGCACCAAGATGGTGATCCAGTAAAATCCTGAATGCCTTTCTCTACAGCAAGGGGTTTGGCTTCATATATTATCATTTTTGTAGAGACTGAGAAGCCATTATTCTGATGATGTGTGATCCATTCTTTCATGGCCACTTCTATCTATGGCCACTTTGCAGCATGCCCGTGAAAAGTGTGCTTACTTTTATTTGCTTTTTGCAGCTGATCCTCCTGTTTCCTCCACTCTCTTATCATTTTTTCAGTTGGAGGTGGCCCAAAATGTCTCTCCACTGCTCTTTTTCCATGTTCCTTAGCATATTTTACTACTTCCAGTTTAAAAGGAATTTTATATGCTAGTCTTTTCTGCTTCATCACCCTCTCTGTTTTAGCACCTGATCCCTAGCCATACTGTGGGTGGCTGAGCTGGCACCTGGTCCCTGCTGTGGGTGGCTGAGCTGGCACCTGGTCCCTGCAGTGGGTGGCTGAGCCGGCACCTGGTCCCGGCAGTGGGTGGCTGAGCCGGCACCTGGTCCCGGCAGTGGGTGGCTGAGCCGGCACCTGGTCCCGGCAGTGGGTGGCTGAGCCGGCACCTGGTCCCGGCAGTGGGTGGCTGAGCCGGCACCTGGTCCCGGCAGTGGGTGGCTGAGCCGGCACCTGGTCCCGGCAGTGGGTGGCTGAGCCGGCACCTGGTCCCGGCAGTGGGTGGCTGAGCCGGCACCTGGTCCCGGCAGTGGGTGGCTGAGCCGGCACCTGGTCCCGGCAGTGGGTGGCTGAGCCGGCACCTGGTCCCGGCAGTGGGTGGCTGAGCCGGCACCTGGTCCCGGCAGTGGGTGGCTGAGCCGGCACCTGGTCCCGGCAGTGGGTGGCTGAGCCGGCACCTGGTCCCGGCAGTGGGTGGCTGAGCCGGCACCTGGTCCCGGCAGTGGGTGGCTGAGCCGGCACCTGGTCCCGGCAGTGGGTGGCTGAGCCGGCACCTGGTCCCGGCAGTGGGTGGCTGAGCCGGCACCTGGTCCCGGCAGTGGGTGGCTGAGCTGGCACCTGGTCCCGGCAGTGGGTGGCTGAGCTGGCACCTGGTCCCTGCTGTGGGTGGCTGAGCTGGCACCTGGTCCCTGCTGTGGGTGGCTGGGCTGGCACCTGGTCCCTGCTGTGGGTGGCTGGGCTGGCACCTGGTCCCGGCAGTGGGTATCTGGGCTGGCACCTGGTCCCGGCAGTGGACACTGCTTGCAAATGCTATGAACTGGAAGGGACCAATGAGGGCTCGCTTGACTAGTCAGCTGACTCAGCAACAGGAGAACAAAGCAATGCACACTTTTTATACCATAAGCGTCTGTTAAAATATGTGCATTGTTTTGTATAGCGTCTAATAAAACATGCGGATTGGTTTGTATAATGTGCATTACTTGGTGTACTGTGCATTGCTTTGTATGCATTGTTTTTAATCTTGTAGGTGTCAGGAGCAGTGCAGCGGCGAGTGGTGTTAATGTAATTGTAGCGCCCTCACTCCATCCGTTTTGTCTAGGGGTATGTTGTATGTGAGAGTAAGATGCGCTATGGCCCATGTCCTCCCCATGGCAGTGAGTGAGGTGAAGGCCAGTACCAGTTATTTTCCTCGGGCCTGTGCGTTTCAGTTAATGACCAAGTCTTGCTGTGCTGACACTTCCCTTTGCTCCCATTAACCAGAGTCCCACACACCGATTAGGGTCCAACACTTGTTATATTGTTACACTCACAATCAAACTATTCTTTGCCAGCCAACTGGTTGGGACCCAATAACAGTTCAATACGGTGGGGTGAGCAGGTCGAGGCACTATCCTGGTTGTACACTAAACCACTGTGGTTTCACCAGCGGTTACTATAGCCTTGGCTAGAGAGAACTTGGAACTTGTGAGTCTCTACCAGCAACTCAATAGAATGCAGATAGGAGTACCTTCGCTGCGTTGTGGCCCCTGTCAGGGGGAAGATGTCCCTCCAAGGGAGTTACCGGAGGCCCATCCGTCACCGTGTTGATGCTGCTCCGGACTCTTCGGACGGGGGACCTCCCCAGCCTCCTCACCTCAGACATGGGCCCCATCCACCTCAGGGACCCTCGGAATCCTCCGCCCTTGTGGGACCCAGTCGAAGTCACTGGGCCCCAGGCCTCCGGTTTAGTACCTCACCCCAGGCTGAAGGTGCCTGGGATGGACGCCAACTCTGCTCCAACCAGGCCTAGGGCGCCTGGGCCGGAACTCCGGACCGCCCGCACCCAGGCTGAAGGTGCCTGGGCGCACGATGCAGGAAAAAGACCTCGTGGTCAGGGCGTCTCTCCCCTTTATCTCCTCCCGGGACGTCAGGGCGGGTTCCCCGCCCTCGCCGTACCATCGCTGGCAGGGGACAAAAAGGCCAGCACTGCGGCAGTGAATCTACCTTAGACCCGTGGGAACCCCGCCACCCACAGGTCAAGGAGAACAACACACCAAGTCCTCTACGAATTAACAATGGTCTAAATTCTTTCATGATTTATACTCACCTGGGTCATACTACCACCCAGGTGTGTCCCCCTAAATTTAAACCCCCGCTACATAATGTTAATGTACCGATATTTACGGTAATTCAGGGGATTAGCATGTTAAAGAAAGGCCGTGCAGGCGCAGTGTGAAGTAAGACGACAATCTGAAAGATGACGTGATTCAGATTGACGTTCTCGTGGACGTGCCTGCGCAGTAGCCGATGTGGGAAAATATGACAGAACACAGGCCGAGTGCGCGGAGCAACACGTAGTGACGTTGTGTGGGCGTGCCTCCACGTACTGGACCTTGCCGCAAAGCTTCCTGGGCTAATTCTACAAGGGCCGCTGCCGTCCCTGCTGTGTGCTGCTGGGAAAAAGATGCCGCCGCGGACCAGTCTGACCCCCCCCCCTCGCGAGCTCAAGCTGATGGCGCCGGCTGCCTGCCCTCTGCGGACGTGCTCTCTGACCACCGCTGGCCCAGTATGTTAAATGGCGGAGACGGGGGGGGGGTGTCCATTCAGTATTTGGACCATAAGACGCAGAGACATTTTCCCCCATATTTTTTGGGGAAAAAGTGCGTCTTATGGTCCGAAAAATACAGTAAGTGTCCAATTATTAAAAGTCAGAAGCTGCAGTATGTGCAGCTGCTGACTTAATTTTTGCAGTGGTGGGCAAATTCTAAACCAAAAGCAAAAATGTAATAAATTGCAGCTTGGTACCACCAGTGAAAAAGATAGTACCTAACATAATTTGACCACACCAACAATTGCCTTTGGATTATGTAGTTTCATAGATTGTATGGTATATACTACTGTAGCACTACCACCGTAGGGGCCGCTGGAAACTCTCCTATTCCTGCACAGCCAGGCAACACGCATTTTTCTACTTGCAGCCAGACACAACAAGTCCGCCCCGTAACTTGATTTTGTTGATTTTATTAGGGGATAACAACGTGGATAGGGTGAAAGAATATATGGGATGCCCAGCAGATGATGAACACAGCAAAACTTGGAGACAATCTTCCTCTCTCTGTACAAAAGTCCTGAACGATTCCTTCTGTACAGACTTCTAGTCCTTTGTAGGTTAATAGCAAGAGTCCATTACAGACTAAGGGCCCTAGGCCCTTTTGGAAAGTAGCACAAACTTGAGGTAACTGCTTGCAGGAGTGTATCCCCTCCCTCTGTGGATCTGGTCCCAGCTCCACTACTTAGAAGATCCTACCAGCCCTCCTGGTTGCTCCTGAGAGCTCTTAGGGCAAGGATGAAGGGATGAAGCACACCGCTGTCCCTCCAGAAAGCTGACTACATATGGCAGACTTTCCCCTTGTAGTATCCATAAGTGTGCTGATGTATTCACTGTCTTCTCCTTTCTCCCACTTCTTACTTAAGGGCTGGCTCAACCACCCTGCCAGGCAGTGTTGCCAACCCCCTGAAGTGAAATTTACTGGCAAGGATGCCAAAATTTCTGTACGGCACCAATTTCTTACTGGCAAAAAAAATGAAGATTACTGGCAGAGCCGCATTTTTTACTGACGCTGCAAAAAAGTACCTAAAATTACTGTTTTTAGTGCTAAACAGTGCAAATATCAATATTTCAACTATAAACACACAGCTAATGCTAATATCAATGTGTTTCAGTTAAACAAAAGTAAAAAAACATATTTCTCAATTTACATGAAGGTTAGGATACTATAACCCGGCCAGCACAGAGTTCCCACTTACATCAGAGTCTGCAGGATGCCCCCTTACAGTGCAAGGGAACTCTTATGTAAAGGGGAACGCTGCAGATCATGATGTAAGGGGGAACTCTGATGTGGAGGGGGGCTCTGGTGAATAGAGACCACCTTCCACAGGGTGAATACACTAAGGTAAGGGGGGGGGGGTACTAATATAGGGGGGGACCTTTTATATCAGTGCCCCCTTACATTATTGTATTTACTCCCCTCCTTAGATCAGTGCCCCCCCCCCCTCAGACTGGCCTGGCGACGCTGTCACTGACCTGCTCTCAGGTCCACAGTGCGGGGCTCAGTCAGACGGCTCCAGCTTGGCGGCTCTGACCTCCTCTCCACAGTCCACACGTCCGTTTCTTCCCGTAACCCCCATCACGGCGCTCCCACTCTTGACATCTTTCTAGGATCCCCTCAGAGACTGCAGACATAAAAGACAGGAGATGGTCAGAGGCTGCGGACACGTTACAGGAGGTGGACAGAGGCTGCAGAGTCATGACACAGGAGGGGGATAGAGGCTGCGGACATGACACAGGAGGGGGACAGAGGCTGGGGACATGACACAGGAGGGGGACAGAGGCTGGGGACATGACACAGGAGGGGGACAGAGGCTGGGGACATGACACAGGAGGGGGACAGAGGCTGGGGACATGACACAGGAGGGGGACAGAGGCTGGGGACATGACACAGGAGGGGGACAGAGGCTGGGGACATGACACAGGAGGGGGACAGAGGCTGGGGACATGACACAGGAGGGGGACAGAGGCTGGGGACATGACACAGGAGGGGGACAGAGGCTGGGGACATGACACAGGAGGGGGACAGAGGCTGGGGACATGACACAGGAGGGGGACAGAGGCTGGGGACATGACACAGGAGGGGGACAGAGGCTGGGGACATGACACAGGAGGGGGACAGAGGCTGGGGACATGACACAGGAGGGGGACAGAGGCTGGGGACATGACACAGGAGGGGGACAGAGGCTGGGGACATGACACAGGAGGGGGACAGAGGCTGGGGACATGACACAGGAGGGGGACAGAGGCTGGGGACATGACACAGGAGGGGGACAGAGGCTGGGGACATGACACAGGAGGGGGACAGAGGCTGGGGACATGACACAGGAGGGGGACAGAGGCTGGGGACATGACACAGGAGGGGGACAGAGGCTGGGGACATGACACAGGAGGGGGACAGAGGCTGGGGACATGACACAGGAGGGGGACAGAGGCTGGGGACATGACACAGGAGATGGACAGAGGCTGCGGACATGACACAGGAGGTGGACAGAGGCTGCGGACATGACACAGGAGGTGGACAGAGGCTGCGGACATGGCACAGGAGGTGGACAGAGGCTGCGGACATGGCACAGGAGGTGGACAGAGGCTGCGGACATGGCACAGGAGGTGGACAGAGGCTGCGGACATGGCACAGGAGGTGGACAGAGGCTGCGGACATGACACAGGAGGTGGACAGAGGCTGCGGACATGACACAGGAGGGGGACAGAGGCTGCAGAGTCATGACGCAGGAGGGGGACAGAGGCTGTGGACATGACGCAGGAGGGGGACAGAGGCTGCGGACATGACGCAGGAGGGGGTCAGAGGCTGCGGACATGACACAGGAGGGGGTCAGAGGCTGCGGACATGACACAGGAGGGGGTCAGAGGCTGCGGACATGACACAGGAGGGGGTCAGAGGCTGCGGACATGACACAGGAGGGGGTCAGAGGCTGCGGACATGACACAGGAGGGGGTCAGAGGCTGCGGACATGACACAGGAGGGGGTCAGAGGCTGCGGACATGACACAGGAGGGGGTCAGAGGCTGCGGACATGACACAGGAGGGGTGACAGAGGCTGCGGACATGACACAGGAGGGGGTCAGAGGCTGCGGACATGACACAGGAGGGGGTCAGAGGCTGCGGACATGACACAGGAGGGGGACAGAGGCTGCGGACATGACATAGGAGGGGGTCAGAGGCTGCGGACATGACACAGGAGGGGGGACAGAGGCTGCGGACATGACACAGGAGGGGTGACAGAGGCTGCGGACATGACGCAGGAGGGGGTCAGAGGCTGCAGACATGACACAGGAGGGGGTCAGAGGCTGCAGACATGACACAGGAGGGGGTCAGAGGCTGCAGACATGACACAGGAGGGGGTCAGAGGCTGCGGACATGATAGGGTCCTCCTTACCCCCTCACAGTGGCCTCCTCCTCTGTCCACCATCATATAACTTCTCCTCCACATCATCAGTATGCTGTGTCCTCCTTCTGTACCCCTTTCACCTCTCCACAGGTCAGGGCAGCTCTGACATGTGGAGAGGTGAAAAGGGCACGGAAGGAGGACACAGCATACTGATGATGTGGAGGAGAAGTTATATGATGGTGGACAGAGAGAGCACATCAGTCTCTGTCCCTCCCCTGCATGCCATGGCCGCTTCACCCTCCGGGCTCCCACTCCCAGCGCAGTCCTCCTCTTACTTTATATCCCCCCTCCTCCTCCTCCTCCTTACCCCTGCTCGGCTGAGTCCTCTCCTCCTACGGCGACTGCGAGACACTGTAGCCCGCCCCGCGAGCACTCCCGAGTCCCGTCCTGGCTGAAAGACTATTCAAAAATAGCGCCGGGCGGCGCCATTACGTTACTGCGCATGCGCCGCTCGGCCGAACGCATACAAGCTTTCCCGAGTCCGGCCGGCTTCGCAACGGCGCATGCGCCGTTGCATGGTCGGCTCGCGGCCATCTTTTTTATGGGCAGCCGATGCCCACAACGGACTTTACGTACACCCAAAAAAGGGGGTTAAATTTACGTGCTGTACGTAAATTAACGTACGGTTGGCAACACTGCTGCCAGGCCCACTGCCTGGGGATTGGCCAAGCTTCCCTGAATATGCAGAATGACTCTCCTAGGTGTGAGTGGAGCCTAAGGGCCGGTGTCTTGTCGAGCTGGTTCCCCTATCGGATAGGGTCCGCCCTCGACTGCGCAGGCGCAGCGCATGCGCACTCGGAGCCCATGGAAATCTCAGAGCCTCTACAGCTGTTCGTCAGCTGTAGACGCGCTCGCTCCCGAGGATACACGCCGCGCAGCAAGGGGCGGAGACTGTGACACGCCGTTCTATACTACAAGGGCGGGTTTTTAAATGTTGATGGGTGGGTTTGCAGCTCTATACTACACGTCGCAAGGGGCGACAAAAGGGGCGGAGACTGTGACACGCCGCTCTATACTAGACAATGTCTCAAGGGCGGGTTTTTCTAAAAGGGCGGGTTACTAATATGTTTAAATGCATCCCTTGCTGTATACAGCGGCGTGTATAAACAAACAAAAAAGTACTGCTCAATATCACATCTGATCCGCCCCTTGCTGTATAGAGCGCTGTCTTGTCGAGCTGGTTCCCCTATAACTAAGCATCGGGAGCGAGCACGTCTACAGCTGCCGAACAGCTGTTCACGCTCTGAGATTTTCGGCAGCTCGGATTGCGCTTGCGCAGTCAAGGGGGAACCATATCGATAGGAGGAACCAGCTCGTCAGAACACCGGTTCACACTGGTGCGATGCGAGAACCCTGCAAATCCACTGCGGGTTCCTGCATCGCACCCGACTCGCACGGCAGTTCACACTGTCATATACGGACTGCTGGGGAGTGTCATACAATGTTAACGACACCCCCAGTTCAGCTCGCATATCGCACTGTGAACTGACAGTTCGGCCATGAATCGGATCGCATAGGTGTTAACACCCATGCGATACGATTCTGGTCCGAACAAAAAAAAGGGTCCTGTGCGTGTTTGTTACTATATGTATGGCTGAAATCGCATCGCACAGACATCGCACGTGATGTGAACAACAGTGCGCTGCGAATAACATGCAATGTCTGGCATTGCAGCAGTGTGAACTGGGCCTGAGAGCTGATGTCTGTACTTATCCTGTACTTATCCTGTAATGTATTGGACTCTGCACAAAACCAAAGACCAGGAAAACTTTGTGTAGGGATACCTCCAACTAAGAAGGCCGCAGATTTAGTTTGGGCCCTGATGACAGCTCCGCCAACCCCCGGCAATATGCTCTACCCTCTGCTGGCACAGCTAGTACTAAAAGTAAACTATCTATCTTATACCTTATGAATAAGTGAGCATTGAGACAATACTAAAGAAAAAAAAGGGTATAATGTTTTACTTAAGCTCTTAGTAAGAAAGATAATAACATTGATCACAGTTTACATTCAATCATTGGTAATGCAGAGCCCTGCAATGCTAACACACTAAAGAACTGACATGCAACAAGTGCGCCACACGGGCGACCGTTAGCTAAATGCCCTATGGCGCAATAACCCAAAACACATTAGTAACCCCACCAGGCCTGGTTTTTGAGGTCTATAACTTAGTCCTTTTTCTTCACCGGCAGGTCTTTAACGGTGGGGCACATTAACAAAATACAACTTTGTAATCCAGTGAGGTAGGTAGAGATGGGCAGGAACTTGGCTATCCCGACTACAAGTTCAGCTATGGTATGGCTCTTCTTCACTAAGGGTATCAGGAACAACTAGAGGGGGCCACGGCAGTCTATTGGCCTATATGCATTAACAGTATCTCGTTCTGGGCATATGCCCTCTCACCCGCCGGACTACGGATCCAGTCCGGGAAACTTCCACCGGCTGTGTCACACGCACTCGGTCTCTCCAGCGATCGGGTCCCCGATCCAACAAGGCTGTAGCTGAGCGAAGTCAGATGCCACCCAGGCTCGCAGAGGGGTGGAAGGCTCTTTGGTGCTGAGCAAGGCCTCAGGCTTCAGGCCTTGCACTCCGACACATCCGCACAGGAGGATCAGACTGTGAAGTCTTGTGTCCCAAAGAGGCCGAGCCCAGCTTCCCCTCCTCCTTTTATAACCCCTCCCATGAGTCTCTGCGGTGGGAACATATGAAGAATGTGGTTCTGGGTGATGTAGTCTCTCTCTCTCCTCTGCTCTCACTCCAGCAATGTCTTTTCTCTACTTCCTCCTGACTCACCTCTCCCCTAGAACTTCTTGTCTCTCTGCATTAAAGGGGAACACCCCGCTACATTTGTTAAAACATATCTGTGGTCAAAATCAATTTACATCACATATTTATTTCCACATTGAATTTCATTTATTTGCAACCAACTCCTATTAATCTAAGCAATATTTAGACCCCTTTCAAACTGGGGCGCTCTTCAGGCATTTTAGTGCAAAAAATAGCGACTGAAAAGCGTCTCTCATGCCTCCCCAGGGTGAAAGCCCGAGTGCTTTCACACTGAGGCGGTGCGCTTGCAGGATGGGAAAAAAAGTTCTGTAAGCAGCATCTTTGGGGTGGTGCGATGTATACCCCGCTCCTAAACCGCCCTCCCATTGAAATCAAATCGCTTGCAAAGCGCTTCAGCAGCGGTGCTTTTCCGGGGCTTTTAACCCTTTCCTCGGCCGCTAGCGGGAGTTAAAAGCGCCCCGCTTGCAGCCGAAAATCGCCGCTATAACAGTGATAAAGCGCCGCTAAAACTAGTGAACTTTACCACTAATGCCCCCCCCCCCCCGCCCCAGTGTGAAAGTAGCCTAAAGCTTAAAAAATAATCCCACACATATACTTCTTTGAATGTAGTGACACTTATGCACTGCTGTGTCACATATCACATGTCACAGAGCCTGCTGTCCTAAATACAGAGATGCTGAAGAGGAAGATCAGCATATCATAGGTCACTGGCAATGCATATGGTAAATGTGGCTAAGATGTGTATTCCAGCCTGTTGGCGCTCCCCCTACTCTTAAGATAGCGGACTGGGTCAAACGCATAAATAAGATTGCTGAGATGGAGGAGCTTGTTCATTCAGCCAAGGAGACGACTTCTAAATTTATAAAAATTTGATATTGCTGGCACCATTTTACGTCAGCGGTCGAATATTCCCAGCTAATGACCTGATTAGTTGACGAAACAATCTGCCTCAAGCCGGAGGAGGAGGATAAAGCCACCCCTAACCCCTTTCCCCTACATCCATGGAGTCTGCCGCTACTCGTGCCTTCTCCTCCCTTCTACTCTATTTTATGTTATATCTTTTCTTTCTTTTTTGTTTTTCTTTGTTTCTGTTTCTGTTTTTATTGTAATATACTGTAGTTTCCGGTCAGCCAACACACCAGATCTCCCTGGACCCACCATCCCCGTTCTAGTTGCTAGGGGCCCCCTGGCTGCAACTATACAGGGAAAGCTCATCTCCAACACAGCAGGCTGACAGATCTCGATAAGAAAGCTAGAGTAGGGAAAGTTGGACTGAGGCCATCTCTACAAGTCACCACATCGAAACACGAGCAAACACACTAAAGTATCCATGTACACTTGGACTATACTTTTACAAAGTTATACATATGTTAATGTTCTATGAACAATTCAAATGGGTTTAGGTTTCCACACTAGTATGTTATTTTCTCTTGCTGTACTTATACTACAAAGCTTTGAGATGCAATATTCTTTATGTTATATACTATAGCTCCATCCGTTTATTTCTGTACCAGTTCTGTACAATTTATACCTTTCAAATAAAGCTTTTTTTGTCGTGAAACTGCATCAAGTTAAAGGAATCATTTGTTTTACCATACTTACCCTTTTATTTGTACAGTCAAAGAAGAAGCAAAACTGCTTTACTCATATCCTTTTATATGGGTTGTCTATACATTACCAAAAGACTGGAACTGACTCATTGATTAACTGATGCTCATGCAGGGACAAATGAAATAGCTGACATTAACAAAAAAAAAAAAAAAAACGGTGCCCCTTAATGCGAAGTTCCACCCAAAAGTGGAATTTCCGCTTTAAGCACTCCTCGCCCCCTTACATGCCACATTTGGCATGTCATTGTTTTGAGGGGTGGGGGGAGTATGTACCTTGTTTTTAGTGGGACTTCCTGTCCTGCTTCCTCTTTTTGGCCACCTAGGCGACTCCTCCTCTCGCCCTAGGCAGCCCCCCACTGCCAACGATCTTCTGGGACACTACACAGGTCCCAGAAGATGGGCTGTACAATAGCAAAGCCGTAAGCTGTCACGGCCGGGTGCTCACAGTTGCTATGATGGCACGAGGAGAGGAGGGGGGGAGGAGCGAGGTAAGTGTTGTTTTGATAAAAGTCAGCAGCTATGCTTTTTTAGCTGCTGATTTTTTATTCAACTAAAAAACTTGTAATTTGTGTAGTCTTTATGTTGAGGCGCTAGCTTAATTGCAAATAAGTGAATACAAATGTCCATATACGGTGCATATGTAACTACATTAACAAATCCGTGCAACCATTGTTAATTCCATAGTTAAAAACAAAAAGACAAATATAAATAAACAATATAAAAGTCCTTATGATACTGAATAGTATTAAAGGAAAAATCTTCCAATCCACATCTTTCTTTCACCACATGTGCTTAACCCAGGGGTCCTTAAACTACGGCCCACGGGCCGCACACAGCCCGCCAAGGTGATTTACCCAGCCCACGGCACGGGCTGCACCTTTTATAAGATCGCAGCACTTCCCCTCCCCTCTGCTACATTATTTACACAAGACACGAAGCATGACAGGTCCAGACAAAGGGCGGGACTTTTCGAGTTAAGAAGCGGGTAATTGGTTACTAGGCAGCGGGGCGGTCCCAGCAAATATCATCTGCCTTTCACTTGAAAAGTCCCGCGCTTTGTCCGTACCTGTCATGCTTCGCGTCTTGTGTGAATAAGGTAGGGGAGGGGGGAGGGGGAGTGCTGCGGAGGGGAAGTGCTGCGATCTTATGGAAGGGACAGTGTAATATCGCTGGAGGGATCTGTGATGGGAGACTCTGTGATATGGGGCTTTGTGATTGGGGGGAGTCTGTGATGGGGGATCTGTGATTGGGGGGGATCTTTGATGGGGCTTTGTGATGGGGGGATCTGTGATGGGGGGGCTTTGTAATGGGGGAGTCTGTGATGGGGGCTCTGTGATGGGGAGCTTTGTGATTTGGGGGGGAGTCTGTGATGGAGGGGAGTCTGTGATGGAGGGGGGGATCTGTGATGGGGGGCTCTGTGAAGGAGAGGAGTCTGTGATGGGGGCTCTGTGATGGAGTGGAATCTGTGAAGGGGGATCTGTGATGGAGAGGAGTCTGTGATGGAGGGATCTGTGATGTAGAGGAGTCTGTGATGGAGAGATCTGTGATGGGGGGAGTCTGATGGAGAGGAGTCTGTGACGGGGGGGAGTCTGATGCAGAGGAGTCTGTGATGGGGGGGTCTGTGATGGAGAGGAGTCTATGATGGGGGGCTCTGTGATAGAGAGGAGTCTGTGATGGGGGGGGGGAATCTGTGACGGGGGGGGGGAGTCTGTGATGAAGGGATTCTGTGAAATACTAATAGGTTTATGTTGATTAAAACTGTTTTTTTATGCACTACAAAAAAAATAATGTGCAGTGTGCAAAGGAATTTGTTTATATATTTTTCAAACTATAGTCTGGCCCCCCAACAGTCTGAGGGACCGTGAACTGGCCCTGTTTAAAAAGTTTGAGGACCCCTGGCTTAACCACTTCAGCCCCAGAGGATTTGGCTGCTCAGTGACCAAGCGATTTGGCACTACATCGCTTTAACTGACAATTGTGCGGTCGCGCTCTGTACCCAAACAAAATTCCCACAAATAGAGCTTTCTTTTGGTGGTATTTGATCACCACTGAGGTTGTCTGTCTCAAGGACATATAGCTTAAAACTTCTTGTCCCATAAATTTCAGATACCATATTTCTTTGATCTCAATTTTATTAGAAAAAGCCAGGTGAAACTACAAAATTAACAGAAATAGACCTCAATCTGTACAATATTGCATACATTAGAGAAATAACGATCTGCAATACAAGGTGAGATAATAAAAACGTACTTTTTAAGTTCTCTAAGGGGTGATGGCGATAGATTGAGCAAGACATGTCTTGCTTCCTGCAGTGTCTTCTCAAAGAAATGGTGGTTGCTTCCTTTCCTGTGAAGATTCTACCCAGAATTCCCTGCTTACTAACAACTTCCTGCACACAGTAAATTTAATAAACAGAACTGAAGCAATACCAAAAAGGGACGCTAGATGGCGTCTACGCTCAGCATATGATTGTCTTATGTAAATTACAAATCTTACATGTTATTTTCAACAACACAGGTACAGATCATCAAAATAGAAGTCTGTTGGACAGAACAGAGGTTTTCTTTTTTGCACTATAAACAAAAAGAGAGCGACAATTTAAAAAAAAGCACAATATCTTTTACTTTTTGCTATAATAAATATCCAATTTTTTAAAAAAAAATCTATTTTTTTTCCTCAGTTTAGGCCGATATGTTTCTTCTACATATTTTTGGTAAAGACAAAAACGCAATAAGTGATTGGTTTGCGCAAAAGTTATAGCGTCTACAAAATAGGGGATAAATTTATGGCAAATTTATTATTATTATTGTTTTTACTAGTAATGGCGGTGATCAGCGATTTTTATCGGGACTGCGATATTGCGGCGGACAGATCGGACACTTTTGACACATTTTTGGGATCAGTGACAATTATACAGCGATCAGTGCTATAAAATGCACTAATTACTGTATAAATGTCACTGGCATGGAAGGGGTTAACACTAGGGCGCGATCAAGGGGTTACCTGTGTTCCCTAGGTGTGTTCTAACTGTGGGGGGGATGGGACTCACTAGGAGAGATGACAGAACGCTGTTAATCAGTATGAACACACGATCAGTCTCCTCTCCCCTGAGAGAACCAGGATCTGTGTGTTTACACACACAGATCCTGGTTCTCGCTCTATCACGAGCGATCGCGGGTGCCCGGCGGTCATTGCACCTGCCGGGCACTCGCATCAGCTCCAGCGGCGAGCCGAGAACTCGTGCGTGTGCCTCTGGCGGCGCGCGCGCGCCCCCTAGTGGCCAAAAGGCAAAGCAGCGTAAGGTAAAGTTGTTTCGCCCAGGGGAGCCAACCTGCCACAGTAAAACTGCGGCGGCTGGTCCTAAAGTGGTTAAAGTGCTGCATGCTTTTTCAAATTTCCAGTGCTCCACTTAAATAATGTGTTCCACCACCTAATGTAAGGGGGCCACTTACCTGATAACTTTGGGCCACCAGGACCCTCTCCACTTTGGTAATTAATTCTATGCTTGGTGTACACCTGGCATCCACCTCCTACACTCCTATTTCACCAGCAGAGATAACCCAGAATGAAATAACAATATCGTGATAATCATGCAATCCATTTATAAAAATATAGCTAGTTAAAAAGATGTGCCAGTAAACTCACGTTTTTGTATGCCATCGAGCGGCACCCACCGTTGAAAGCCTGTTTGTTTACAATCCTTGCCGCCGCTCGTCTCTGAGCCCTGGTGCGTCCCAACTGAGCCGGACATGACATCAGTATAGGACCCGGATATTCCGCCATTAGTCAGACCTGACCTGACCTAACTAGAGTCAGATACTCATATGATATTGTTTTTCAAATTTGCTAGTTGCTTGATCGTTGTTAACAGCACTACTATTGCCATAAAATGCAGTGTTATATGGGGAATTTTTTTTTGGGGGGGGGGGCTAACACCGTGTTTTACAACACCAGGTGACACCAACCCTAATGGCGTTATATTTAAAAGACAAAAAGGTAGAAAATAAGAAAGGTATTACACTTTAATACAATAACATAAATATGTAAGACCAAGTCTTTAAAAAAAGTGACTTTAATATCCAGTTCAGCTCTTTGGACGTACTATGTACATCCAAAGAGTGGACCTTTCATCACAAGCTGATGGCTGCAGTAGCAGCCATCTGATTGTGTGTGTTTTGTGTGTGTTTTTGTGTGTTTTGTTCAGCCGGGTTCAGCACAAGAGCTCCTACTGTAGGTAACTCTAAATTGATGAGCTGTAAAGGCTTTTAAAGCGTCACCTATGGGGACTGTTGAGCACCATAATTTTTGGCAATATCGCGGGTGCACACAATTTTAAGACAAAAATGGGTATTATATGGTGTCGTTTTGCACTAAAATTCATTTAATTATATTTTTTTTCCTGAAATTTTGCATTTAATAAACAGTTGCACAAATATTATGTGAAACAAAAATTTTCAATTATCACCTTTTTATTCTACAGGGCCTCTGTTTTCAGAAAACATATAATGTTCTTGGGCTCTAATGTTCTTTTTTTGTCCAAAATTTTTATTTTTACATGTATGCGAAAAAGAAAAAAAATTGCTCACGTGGCTGTACTTCTCCTGTGGATCAGAGGAGTGCAGTTCGTTCTTCACTCCTGTGAGCTGTTTTTAGAAGACAGTGGGCTGAAGCCCGTCGTCGGCTGATGTCACACAGCGGATCCAGGCTCAGGCAAGATCACGACAATGAAGTTGGGATCCACCCACATGCTTGGACTGGCACCCTAGCTCAGCCTCTCAGCAAGCCGCTGAGAGCCTGACCTGGCGGCTCCTGCCCCCTCCACAGCCCAGCGTTCCAGTGAGCGACGGGGGGTGGCAGAGCAGACAGCGGTGACTGACAGTTACCAGCTCTCTGCTCACGGAGCCCTGAGAACTGAGCGATTGGCAGTGTTTGATTGCTCGGTTCTCAGTCTTAGAGCCAACAGGGGACAGGCGCAGCATCGCACTGATGCTGCAGCCACTTAGGAAAGTATGATTCCACAAAAAAACTTCTCTATTAAACTTACCTGAGTATTTCTAGTGCTAATGTAGAACCAAAAAAAATTGGTGTAAATGCGGTGCTCAGTTTAAGTCCCTTTCTGCTGTCATAACCCCTGTTCCTACAGTATATCATTGCATTCTAAAATGAAATATCCCTGTTGTTATACTAGAATTTTTGGATTAATTCTAACCTCTAATAGGCTGTCATCATATGAAGAATAGATCCTAAGGATCTAAAAAGTAGCCACAATAGTGTCAGTGAACTAAATCCCTATTTAGCCACTGTTCTATGCAAACACTTTTTCCTAGGAAGTTAATCAGCCCTGAACATAAATAAATTCTTATTCATAAAAGTGACTGCAGACCTTTTAATTATAAACCCACTTTTAAAACGTCCATGTTGCCAAGTTTACATGCCGCGTTCAGCGGCGTTTTGCCGTGTTAGCGTTTTTAAGCGTTTCAGCAAAAAATGGGCAAGGTGGGCAAAAACGAAAAATGCCTAAAAACGAAACGCTGCTAAAACGCGGGTTACCGCGTTTAGCCGCGTTTGGCGCTTGAAATGCCTCTAAACTCAGCGCCTGAACTCATTTTTTTGCTTTCCAAAAAAAGCCTCTAAACTCAACTGCCTGGAAACTACTATAAAGGACCCTGTGTACATGGACAGATAAGATAACATTGAATGAGTTCAGGGGCAGTTGAAAAAAGCGTCCAACTGCCTCTGAACATCCGTTTAGCAGCAGCAGTGTACATGGGGCCTAATGCCGCATACACACGACCGTTTTTAATGTCATTGAAAAAAACAATGTTTTTCTCGACGTGATTCTTCTCAAGCCTGCCTTGCCTACACACTATCTGGAAAAAAATGCTTGAGCAAAGCGTGGTGACGTACAACACGTAGGACGGCACTATAAAGGGGAAGTTCCATTCGGATGGCGCCACCCTTTAGGCTGCTTTTGCTGATCCTTGTGTTAGTAAAGTTTGTTCAGAGACGATTTGCGCTTTTCAGCCTCATGCTTTTCAGTCCGTTACAGTGTGACGAATGTGCTATCTCCATTACGAACGCTAGTTTTACCAGAACGAGTGCTCCCGTCTCATAACTTGCTTCTGAGCATTTGCATTTTTTTCACAACGTTAAATCCTACACACGGCCGTTTTTCATGACGAGAAAAACGATGACGTGAAAAACAACGAGAAAAAATTAGAGCATGTTCCAAATTTTTAATGCCCATTTTTCACGTCGTGAAAAATGCTCTGGAGCCCACACACGATCGTTTTTAATGACCAAATAAAAAAATGGCATTTTTCTCGTCATGAAAAACGGTCGTGTGTACGCGGCATAAAAATCCAACAATGGTGCTTCCTTTTCGTAAACAGCAATGATTGTTACTTTTCTCTTCCTATCACTTATTTAAATTTCTTAAAATGGAAGTGCTGTTTGGTTATGAAGGTACAAGACACAGGCTAAAATATAACTAAAGAAACCAAAGAACGTGTTCCTGGCTAGAATCAATTGCCAGAATACAGTCAATGCTCTGCTTGTTAATCTTCTGAGCAAAGATATTGGCCTAGTTTCATTAAAGCGTAAGCTTTAACACTCCTTATTCCCTAAAGGGAGAACAACTGAGTGCCTAGATTTAGCATGATTTAATAAATCTAGGCCACTGCTCTTGCATGTCTTTGAATAGGAGAAATCCTGTGCCCTGGTCATCGCTGTATTTTAATGTAAGCCCTTTCTAACCATTGTACTCATGTAATTTGTACTAGAAAGAATATTGACATAGGACACTAGGCACCTGTTCACTTTCTATGCACAATGGCATTATAATGAAAAATGCATGATTTTTCCGTATAAAGAATGTGGTAGAACTGATCAGACCAGTCAGACATTTGTTTAGTGTGACGCCATGGAACTCTTTTACTTGGTTGTCAGCAGTGCCCCGTCCTGTTATGATGCGTTCTTTTCTACAAGTGAAGAGTTATATAGCTGTATCCCTGCAAAACAAGAGCAACACCCACCTACACCACGTCCCAGTTTGCTGTAGTGTCATTCCACCATCTCATCAAAGCTACTTCTTTCTACAGGCCCCAAATGTTTTCACAATAGGAATACAGCAGGGGTGCTCAACATGTGGCCCTCGGAGCCCTCTGGTGTGGCCCTCAACCTCAAATCGGGGAAGTACACTTTTACAGAGAAAGTAGAGCTAGCCTAAGATGGGTGGAAAAAGTAGCCTCTTGAAAAAATAAATAGGTAATCTATGATAAAATTGGTCGTACCATCATCCAGGAAATTTAGTATATAAAGATCGGGAAATTTGGTCCCCAAACCAAAACTCAGAAAAAAGGGGGGGAGCGGGCAATTGGACTATCGCGGTACAGGTAAGAAGATGAAGTGAGGTGTAAACACACATGTATAGGAAAATAGCTGAATTTTATTAATGAAAAATCAATAAAAAACAATAACATTCATGTACAATTAAAAACATATTGTGGCAGACCACACAGATCACCAATAGAAGAATCCCCAGGTGGGGAAAAATCCCAATGGGACATGGGTCGCGAAGAGTAGAGATTTCCTTATTACGTGCTCATTATTTTTAAATAACATGTGAGTGCATTCAACTTCTTTTTTGCAATAAACGCTATCTTTTGATGGGATGTTTGTGCAATGAGTTCCTTTTTTCATCCTTTATACATGTCACTATCGGTTGGTAATTGGAGCTGCTCTGGTTGACCTCTTGCTGTGACCAAGGTATATTCAAATCCGGTTGGTCTGTGGAAGGAAAACTAGTAGGAAATCGTTCTGTAGGAGGAACCATCTGGTGATTGAGAGTTTCCATGTGCCTTGCCTTAGGAAATCCTATATGTGCATTACCCATGCACTGATGGTAAGGGTCAGTGTGTTTGGGTGTTGGTGACGGTTCTCTCATCTTCTCCATTCCTGGTCTCCTTTCCTTTGGACTTTTTTTGGATTGAATTTGTGCTTTCACTTCATTACTTTGGAGTGACCTATTTGAACTTTTTTGCATGATAACTTTATTTCAGCGCTACATCTGTATCCCCTATTAACATTTATTGTACCCAACAATATTGTGTTAGCTGCTCTAGTTTATTTATTTTTTTATTTTTTATTTTGTACCTAATTATTAGCGCAACAAATCTATTCATCTAAGATATAATAGAAGTCTATGACAATGTGCAGCAAACCCACAGGAAAGCCGCAGCTGCACCCGCATTGCAGGTAAACTGCAGCACATCAGTGTAAAAGCAGCCTAATGCCGCGTACACACGACCGTTTTTAATGTCATTGAAAAAAACTGCATTTTCCTCTCAAGCCTGCCTTGTCTACACACTATCGTAGAAAAAAATGTTTGAGTAAAGCGCGGTGACGTACAACACGTACAACGGCACTATAAAGGGGAAGTTCCATTCTTCATGTTAGTAAAGTTTGTTGAGCGACGATTCGCGCTTTTCAGCCTCGTGCTTTCCAGTCCGTTACAGCGTGACGAATGTGCTATCTCCATTACGAGCGCTAGTTTTACCGTCTCATACTTGATTCTGAGCGTGCACATTTTTTTCACGTCGTTAAAGCCTACACACGGCCGTTTTTCATGACGAGAAAAACGACGTTGTGAAAAACTACGTGAAAAATTACAGCATGTTCCAATTTTTTCATGGCCGTTTTTTACGTCGTGAAAAATGCTTTGAAGCCCACACACCATCATTTTTAATGACCATTTTAAAAAATGACATTTTTCTTGTCATTAAAAATGGTCGTGTGTACGCGGCATTACAGGGGGCTCAGGACAGTAAGGGCGCATTTACATTTGCATGGACGTTGAGGCCCTGGGTGTGATTTGTCCCCGGCTACTCGGGACTGGTGTGTCATCTGAAGCCATTCGGGCGATGCGAGGCCTGTGGGGAGTTTCTATTTGAAGTAGATGCAGCGGTTGAGAAGCCGAGAACCATTTACCCCGGCCGTGTTGCAGGAAGCACCACTCAGAGAGGAGGAATCACTGCTTTGACAGCCATCCCTGCGCGCACTGCAGCGACCGCGGAGGAGGTCGCGACTACTCAACGGGAGAAATCCGAGGATGCTGACTCGGTCACCACTGTCTTACAGCGTCCACCGCCGAAGAGAAAGACCGGTATGGTAGCCCGTCCAGCGGTTGCGGTGGACCATCTCGCCTGCCTACGCCCGGATGAATCCGGTAAGAAGAGTTCCGGACGTCCTGCCTCTAGAAAAGGCCGAGGTAAGCCAGGCGGAGGGACTTGGTGTGTGGGCGGAGGTGTCGGGGATCCACAACCCTGTGTGTCCGTGGGAGGTAGCAATTTAGTCTCCACTTCAGGCTACCTGCCCGCGGAGGAGTGTGACACCTCCGACCTAGAGTCGCTTTCCAATTTGGGAGACGATGTCGCCATAGACTAACTGTTTGCTCAAAAGGGCTGGGACAAAGTACCTCTCGCCTCGTCCCGTCGAACCAGGGACCCACCCATGTCTACAGGGGATAGTACACCCCGGGTGGAGGCACCAGCGCCTGAGGAGGGGTCCCGTCCCCAGCCTACTCTTGCTTTCCCGGTGCCACCTGCACCTAATGCCAGGGAAAAGAGACTGTTGTTGCGGGCACCTATGCCCAGACCAGATGTGATCAAGGTCCCTCGCCACCCGGACTCAATAGTTTTACCTGGCGAAGGGGACAGAGCCACTATGCCTCCTCTGGCGAGACTACAACGCCTATTTGGCCAGAAGGTTGCTGCTGAGTATGGATGGGAGTATCCATACTTGTCCAAGGAGTTGCTGTATGAGGTGGAAGTGTGCCGGGAGCGCTGGTACAATGACTTTGTGTGGACCCACCTTCAGGTTCCACACGCCCGCAGGTACCTGGCATGCTCCCCCAAGGCCTCTCAGCATTTTAAAGATTGCAAGGCAGAATGGATGTTGGGACGGCACATCCACGCGGATAAAGTGCTGGTCCGGCGGAAGGAAGGGGAGGATGTTGAGTATCATCTGGAGACCGTGGATCAACACTTGAAGCCACTTGTTCTGCCGCATCCCTGCTTCTATCTGTAGGAGGAAAGAGACTCCGTTCCTGTTTCTTAGGCTGCTGAACTTTCTGGGGTTTATTGTCCCTGTTACCCAGAGGAATGAAGGACTGTTACTGTTTTGTTCTTCAATTTTCCAACAAGAGATCATGGACTCTGGGGTAGATAGGGCTCAAGAGAACAAGGAAAGTTCCACGAGTGCAGTTACCGCGACGCTGTCACCAGGTGGCAGTGTTGCGCATCGTTAACACTTTTCACACACTCACTCTTTAGAGAAAAGGGATTTCTTCACGAAGAAGTTTCTTTCCTCTTACACGAATACATATGTCAGGGTTTATGTGTGTTCATTTTCTTTTTTTCCCTCTGCAGGAGAGCATCTCATCAAGACCACTGAGTATGGGGTGGGTCTTAGTCAGGATGGGTGGGGAAAAAGTGTAATATGAATATGTGATTCTAAAGTTATGGTTAAAATGTTGTTGTTTCCCTTCCCTTTCATTTAAGGCTCAGACACAATTGCTTCAGTTGACCAAGTTTTCAAAAGTTTTATTTTGTACAATTTGTAGTTGGTTTCTGGACTGGGCTATGCCAGCCGTTGAGGGCATAGTTTGCTCCAGACACTGGGGACCAGTGTCAAATTACCAGGGGGAGAGTGTAGCGGGTATACACTTTTCTGTGTATTTAAAACTGGCAGAGACACCAGTGATGTGCAGTTCCCTGCAGCCCCACGGGTGGAGCTGTCGCCTTGGACTGGGGTTGAACCATTGCTGTGTGCTGTGCTCCCTTTTTGTCCTCCCTCGGCAGCAGTATGGTGGGGCGGGGAACCCGCCGTGCTTGCTGGGAGAGGGTATAAAGGGGCCGGCCATCTTTGTCACAGGGTCGAGTCCCAGGCACCTTCAGCCTGTGGGCGGTGGTTCGTGTCGGTCCTCCAGGCGGCCTAGGCCTAGAGGACGTTCGGAGGTCGTGTTCCATCCCAGGCACCTTTAGCCTGGGGTGAGGTACTCGGATAGAGGTCTGGAGCTCAGTGTCCAACACTGAGTTCCGCGAGGGAAGGAGATCCTAGGGGGACCCTGGGAGAGGGTACCCGAATCCGGAGGGCGTAATGGACAGTGTCCGGTGGGGGACACTTGCTTGAAGACCCGGTGCAGCATATTGCCGGTGACAGGTGAGCCTTCCATCGGAGACCGCCTGGAAGGAAATCCCCCTTCGCTGGGAGACCGCAACCCACTTTCAGGAAGGAAAGTGGAGAGTTCATTGTGTCTGGGCCTACTCACATCCACACCTCCTTGTCTGTTCTGTTCTCTAAGGAGTCCAACTGATTGTGTTCACTTTTGCATTGAGAAGAATAAAGGAGTGTTGGACTTTAATGGTGTGGGGCTCATTTTCTGGCAGACATTGTTCAAGGTAACTCTCTTTGGAGATTCCAGGTGCAGAACACCGACCCGAAGGTAAAACAAGAACTTTGCTTACACCACACAAACATCTGTGGTGGAGGCTTGGCGTGGTGACCCCGCACTCTCTCCTCTAAGGTACCCCTAGACAAGAGACAGACGAGCTGATGAGAAAGAGGGGAGAGTGGAGGCCGCTACACAGGTAAGTATAAGGGGGGGGGCAGAGAGGGGATCCTCTGGCACAGAAGTTTTTTTTACCTTAATGCATAGAATGCATTAAAGTACAAAAAAAAAAAAAACCTTCTGCCTTTACAACCACTTTAAGTGATTGAGTTTACATATACAGTGGTACCTTGGATTACGAGCATAATCCGTTCCAGGAGAATGCTCGTAATCCAAAGTACTCGCATATCAAAGCGAGTTTCCCCATTGAAGTCAATGGAAACTAAAATAATTTGTTCCGCATTGACTTCAAAGGCATGCAATACCGCATGTGGCCAGAGGTGTAGGGGGCGCTGGAGAGCTTTGGAAACGGGCGGAACGGCCGGAGGACAGCTCGGCTGATCTCAGCAAACCTCGGAAAGGCTCGGGAACGGAGTATTTCCGTGTCTTTCCGTGTCTTTCCAAGCATTTCCGAACGGCGCAGATCGGCTGCGATCGGCGCTATTCGGCTCCGGCGCCCCCCACCTCTGGCCAAACGCGGTACTGCGTGCCGCTTTGGCCTGAATCCTGCTCATTTTGCGAGTGATCGCAAACCGAGTTAGGATTCTTTCAAATACAGTGCTCGTATTGCAAAACGTTGGTTAACTGCGTTACTCGTAAATCCGAGGTTCCACTGTAGTTTAAAGTGGAATTCCAGGTTTGTTAGCACAGGTGTTAGTAGGGGGGAAGGTACAGTTTTTAGGCTAGTTAGTTGTAAGTTGGAATTCCACTTTATGGGTTCTTATAATCTAGCTAGTTCATTACATCTTTGGGTATTAAACTGTACATACGACCAACAATATTTCTGGGCACAATAGGGCTCCATGCACACTAGTGTTTTTTATAAGCTCAAAAAATGCTAGAAAAAAAAAATGGAAAAAAAAAAAAACGCTGATAATAGCATTTCTGTGCTAGCTTGTAGTAGTGTTTTAGAAGCTTTTAGGAGCGTTAGCGTTTTTACAGTACTTGAAGGAATAAAAAAGGTGTAAGGAGCGTTTTAGTAGCATTCGGAAGCATTTAGGAGTGTTTAGCGTTTTTTTCTGCTGAGAAAACGCTCCAAAAAACTCTACAATTTTTCTGCTACTAAATGCTGAAGCTTGAAAAACGCTTCTATCACAAATGTTACTTGATCTTTATGTTTGAAAATATATTCTGTATACCTGTCTCAGCATATGAAGTCTAGTATACAGTGGTCTGTGTAAAGATCATGCACCAGGTCAGTGACCATATGCAGTCCAGCAGACCATTATTGGCCAGGTCCATCTCCCAGGTCCAGCAGACCATTATTGGTCAGGTCCATCTCCCAGGTCCAGGACCATTATTGGTCAGATCCATCTCCCAGGTCCAGGATCATTATTGGTCAACTCCATCTCCCAGGTCCAGGACCATTATTGGTCAGGTCCATCTCCCAGGTCCAGCAGACCATTATTGGTCAGGTCCATCTCCCAGGTCCAGGACCATTATTGGTGAGGTCCATCTCCAAGGTCCAGCAGACCATTATTGGTCAGGTCCATCTCCCAGGTCCAGGACCATTATTGGTCAGGTCCATCTCCCAGGTCCAGGACCATTATTGGTCAGGTCCATCTCCAAGGTCCAGCAGACCATTATTGGTCAGGTCCATCTCCCAGGTCCAGGACCATTATTGGTCAGGCCCATCTCCCAGGTCCAGGACCATTATTGGTCAGGTCCATCTCCAAGGTCCAGCAGACAATTATTGGTCAGGTCCATATGCCAGGTTTAGGACCATTATAGGTCAGGCCCATCTCCCAAGTCCAAGACCATTATTGGTCAGGTCCATTTGGCAGATCCAGGACCATTATTGATCAGGTCCACCTGACAGATCTAGAACCATTATTGGTCAGGTCTAGGGCTGAAACAACTAATCGGTATAATCGATTATGAAAATGGTTGTCAACTATTTTCATAATCGATTAGTTGGTCAGTCGATTAGTTGACCTGCATACAGAATGCATTATGTGTTTACATATCAGGAAATACAGTGCAGCTCACATACAGCTCAGTACACCATCTACACTTGTCAGTATGTGCTTGAAAACTTGTGAATGTGCATGTGTGAGGAGCAATGCCTCAAGGGACATGTAGACCTGGGCAGGAGAAGAAAGTGATTTAAAGTGATTCTAAAGGCAGACGTTTTCTTAGCTTGCTATGGGGCACTCTATATTATATTGATTACCGGTATATCCATGAAAAAAGTCTCAGCCTTTAGTACTGCTTTAAAATAAAAGATTTATATCTATCTTCCAACCTTCACGTAGCTTCATGCCTGACTCCTAGTTAAAATACCCATATATCCTACTTTTGGGTATATTTATTATTGTATACTGTATATAATATAAGATACATATATAAAAAGTTCAGAGGGTGAGGTGTACGTCAGTTTAGCAGTATTTGCAGAAGCAATCAAATTTCATTAAAATTATTATTGTGCAGCAATCCCTCTTGCATTTTTCTCTCTCTCTCTCTCTATATATATATATATATATATATATATATATATATATATATATACAGGGCCACCATCATGGGGGTACAGGCAGTACACCTGTAAGGGGCCCGATGGTCCCCAGGGGCCCGGCCGGCACCCCCTCCTTAATTTTTTTTTTTATGAATTATTTTCAATTTTTTTTTCTTATTTTATTTCTTTTGTCAGCTCCCCAAGCCCCCCCCACCTCAATTCGCGGTGGCAGCACCCCCCTCAATTCGCGGCACCCCCCCGTTTCTCAATTCACGGCACCCCCCCTTTCTCAATTCGCGTGCGGCACCCCCGTTCTCTGCTCCAGGGGGCCCATGCACAAGCTGTGTAAGGGGCTACAAAATTCCTGATGGCGGCCCTGTGTATCTATATATATATATACAGTTGCAAAAAAAAGTGAACCCTTTT
This sequence comes from Rana muscosa, assembly GCA_029206835.1. NCBI lineage: Eukaryota > Metazoa > Chordata > Amphibia > Anura > Ranidae > Rana > Rana muscosa. The sequence goes on from CM055118.1 coordinate 707,623,193, forward strand.
GGAATGATAAGGATTTCTGCACAAATTGGTCATAAAATGTGATCTGATCTTCATCTAAGTCACAACAATAGACAATCACAGTCTGCTTAAACTAATAACACACAAATAATTAAATGTTACCATGTTTTTATTGAACACACCATGTAAACATTCACAGTGCAGGTGGAAAAAGTATGTGAACCCCTAGACTAATGAGATCTCCAAGAGCTAATTGGAGTGAGGTGTCAGCCAACTGGAGTCCAATCAATGAGATGGGATTGGAGGTGTTGGTTACAGCTGCCCTGCCCTCTAAAAAGCACACACCAGTTCAGGGTTTGCTTTTCACAAGAAGCATTGCCTGATGTGAATGATGCCTCGCACAAAAGAGCTCTCAGAAGACCTACGATTAAGAATTGTTGACTTGCATAAAGCTGGAAAGGGTTATAAAAGTATCTCCAAAAGCCTTGCTGTTCATCATCTCACGGTAAGACAAATTGTCTATAAATGGAGAAAGTTCAGCACTGCTGCTACTCTCCCTAGGAGTGGGCGTCCTGTAAAGATGACTGCAAGAGCAGACTGCTCAATGAGGTGAAGAAGAATCCTAGAGTGTCAGCTAAAGACTTACAAAAGTCTCTGGCATATGCTAACATCCCTGTTAGCGAATCTACGATACGTAAAACACTAAATAAGAATGGATTTCATGGGAGGATACCACAGAGGAAGCCACTGCTGTCCAAAAAAAACATTACTGCACGTTTACAGTTTGCACAAGAGCACCTGGATGTTCCACAGCAGTACTGGCAAAATATTCTGTGGACAGATGAAACCAAAGTTGAGTTGTTTTGAAGAAACACACAACACTGTGTGGAGAAAAAGAGGCACAGCACACCAACATCAAAACCTCATCCCAACTGTGAAGTATGGTGGTGGGGCATCATGGTTTGGGGCTGCTTTGCTGCGTCAGGGCCTGGACGGATTGCGATCATCGAAGGAAAAATGAATTCCCAAGTTTATCAAGACATTTTACAGGAGAACTTAAGGCCATCTGTCCACCAGCTGAACCTCAACAGAAGATGGGTGTTGCAGCAGGACAACGACCCAAAGCATAGAAGTAAATCAACAACAGAATGGCTTAAACAGAAGAAAATACGCCTTCTGGAGTGGCCCAGTCAGAGTCCTGACCTCAACCCGATTGAGATGCTGTGGCATGACCTCAAGAAAGCGATTCACACCAGACATCCCAAGAATATTGCTGAACTGAAACAGTTCTGTAAAGAGGAATGGTCAAGATTTACTCCTGACCGTTGTGCACGTCTGATCTGCAACTACAGGAAATGTTTGGTTGAAGTTATTGCTGCCAAAGGAGGTTCAACCAGTTATTAAATCCAAGGGTTCACATACTTTTTTCCACCTGCACTGTGAATGTTTACATGGCGTGTTCAATAAAAACATGGTAACATTTAATTCTTTGTGTGTTATTAGTTTAAGCAGACTGTGATTGTCTATTGTTGTGACTTAGATGAAGATCAGATCACAATTTAAGACCAATTTGTGCAGAAATCCTTATCATCCCAAAGGGGTTCACATACTGTTTTTTCAACTGTATATAAATATATATATATATATATATATATATATATATATAAATATTTTTACTGTTTCGCTGTTTCGTTGGATAAATTAACCCCTTATAGTAGTGATTATCTGCTGTTTTTGTGCTACAAAGGTGATTAAAAAAAAAGCATGCTGCTGCATTTAACATACAGTTTTTAAATGAATCCCTGAACGAAAACCAAATACATTGTACAAAAATAAAGAAATATTCTATTCTTCTTCAAATTTTTACCGTTACTGTAGTAGAAATTAACTAAATTATACTCCAAACTTTTTTGAGGTTTTTATGCGATTAATCGATTATTCTAAACAATAATCGGCCAACTAATCGATAATGAAAATAATCATTATTTGCAGCCCTAGTCAGGTCCATCTCTGAGGTCCAGGACCATTATTGATCAGGTCCATCCCCCAGGTCGATGATCTTTATTGATCAGGTCCATCTCCCATATCAGGACCACTATTAATTAGGTTCATCTGGCAGATCCAGGACCATTTTGGTCAGATCCATCTCCCAGGTCCAAGACCATTATAGAGCAGGTCCGTCTGGCAGACCAGGACCATTATTGAGCAGGTCCATCTGGCAGACCCAGGACCATTATTGATCAGGACCGTCTGGCAGACCCAGGACCATTCTTGATCAGGTCCGTCTGGCAGACCCAGGACCATAGGCGTGCACACAGCGTGTGCCAGGTGTGCCTGGGCACACCCTAATCACCCTGTGCTGCGCAGATTCCCCCTGCTGCTTGGCTGCAGAGAAAGACTGGGGGATCTCTGTCCTAGTACCTTTCTCTGTCTGAAAAGTGGGACATCAGAGCTCTATTTAGACACCTGATATTTTACCAAAGCCCCCCAATGGGGCTCCTAAAACATTGTAAAAAAATAAAATAAAAAAATATATAAAAAACATATATTAAAAAAATTTAATTGTAAAAGAGCAAACAAAAAAAAAATATATATATATATATATATATATATATACACACACACACACACACACACACGTGTGTTTGAGCTTTGAGGTGCACACCCTAATGCAATAGCCTGCGCACACTTATGCCCAGGACCATTATTGATCAGGTCTGTCTGGCAGATCCAGGACCATTATTGATCAGGTCTGTCTGGCAGATCCAGGACCATTATTGATCAGGTCTGTCTGGCAGATCCAGGACCATTATTGATCAGGTCTGTCTGGCAGATCCAGGACCATTATTGATCAGGTCTGTCTGGCAGATCCAGGACCATTATTGATCAGGTCTGTCTGGCAGATCCAGGACCATTATTGATCAGGTCCGTCTGGCAGACCCAGGACCATTATTGATCAGGTCCGTCTGGCATACCCAGGACCATTATTCATCAAGTCCGTCTGGCAGATCCAGGACCATTATTGATCAGGTCCGTCTGGCAGATCCAGGACCATTATTGATCAGGTCCGTCTGGCAGACCCAGGACCATTATTCATCAAGTCCGTCTGGCAGATCCAGGACCATTATTGATCAGGTCCGTCTGGCAGACCCAGGACCATTATTGATCAGGTCCGTCTGGCAGACCCAGGACAATTATTGATCAGGTCCGTCTGGCAGACCCAGGACCATTATTGATCAGGTCCGTCTGGCAGATTCAGGACCATTATTGATCAGGTCCGTCTGGCAGACCCAGGACCAATATTGATCAGGTCCGTCTGGCAGACCCAGGACCATTATTGATCAGGTCCGTCTGGCAGACCCAGGACCATTATTGATCAGGTCCGTCTGGCAGACCCAGGACCATTATTGATCAGGTCCGTCTGGCAGATTCAGGACCATTATTGATCAGGTCCGTCTGGCAGACCCAGGACCATTATTGATCAGGCCCGTCTGTCAGACACAGGACCATTATTGATCAGGTCCGTCTGGCAGACCCAGGACCAATATTGATCAGGTCCGTCTGGCAGACCCAGGACCATTATTGATCAGGTCCGTCTGGCAGACCCAGGACTATTATTGATCAGGTCCGTCTGGCAGACCCAGGACCATTATTGATCAGGTCCGTCTGGCAGACCCAGGACCATTATTGATCAGGTCCGTCTGGCAGACCCAGGACCATTATTGATCAGGTCCGTCTGGCAGACCCAGGACCATTATTGATCAGGCCCGTCTGTCAGACCCAGGACCATTATTGATCAGGTCCGTCTGGCAGATCCAGGTCCATTATTGATCAGGCCCATCTGGCATATCCAGAACTAGGGATGAGCTTCGTGTTCGAGTCGAACATACGTTCGACTCGAACATCGGCTGTTCGATCGTTCGACGAAGATCGAACGATTTGGGCCGTTTGCGCCAAATTCGAGTGAGGCGAACGGCCCACAATGCACTACGCCATCGCAGTGTCATCCAGGCGCTGTGATTGGCCAAGCATGCACTGTGACCCCGCATGCTTGGCCAATCACAGCGCCGGCAGCGAGGAGAGCAATGATTGGCCACAGGCAGGATGCCTGTGGCCAATTATTGCTGAGGGTGTTTAGTACACGCCCCACACTATAAAAGGCCGCCAGCACGGCGGCCTAGTGTAGTGTGTTCCGGAGCAGGGAAAGAGCAGCATAGGCAGGGACAGTGACTTTTATTTCTTTCTTGCTTAACCTGGATTCCTTTAGTTTAGGGAAAGAGAAGGATAGGTAGGGAGAGTGTCAGTGTGTTTTGTGCTTGTGCTATAGTGTGCTTAAAAAAAACATTTTTTCTAGGGACAGAAAACTGTAGGTAGGGAGAGTGTCAGTTTCTTTCACTGTGCAAGTCCTTGTTTCTAGGGACTGGGAAGGACAGTGAGTGAATTCTCCTTGTGCTATAGTGTGCTTAAAAAAAACATTTTTTCTAGGGACAGAAAACTGTAGGTAGGGAGAGTGTCAGTTTCTTTCACTGTGCAAGTCCTTGTTTCTAGGGACTGGGAAGGACAGTGAGTGAATTCTCCTTGTGCTATAGTGTGCTTAAAAAAAACATTTTTTCTAGGGACAGAAAACTGTAGGTAGGGAGAGTGTCAGTTTCTTTCACTGTGCAAGTCCTTGTTTCTAGGGACTGGGAAGGACAGTGAGTGAATTCTCCTTGTGCTATAGTGTGCTTAAAAAAAACATTTTTTCTAGGGACAGAAAACTGTAGGTAGGGAGAGTGTCAGTTTCTTTCACTGTGCAAGTCCTTGTTTCTAGGGACTGGGAAGGACAGTGAGTGAATTCTCCTTGTGCTATAGTGTGCTTAAAAAAACATTTTTTCTAGGGACAGAAAACTGTAGGTAGGGAGAGTGTCAGTTTCTTTCACTGTGCAAGTCCTTGTTTCTAAGGACTGGGAAGGACAGTGAGTGAATTCTCCTTGTGCTATAGTGTGCTTAAAAAAAACATTTTTTCTAGGGACAGAAAACTGTAGGTAGGGAGAGTGTCAGTTTCTTTCACTGTGCAAGTCCTTGTTTCTAGGGACTGGGAAGGACAGTGAGTGAATTCTCCTTGTGCTATAGTGTGCTTAAAAAAAACATTTTTTCTAGGGACAGAAAACTCTAGGTAGGGAGAGTGTCAGTTTCTTTCACTGTGCAAGTCCTTGTTTCTAGGGACTGGGAAGGACAGTGAGTGAATTCTCCTTGTGCTATAGTGTGCTTAAAAAAAACATTTTTTCTAGGGACAGAAAACTGTAGGTAGGGAGAGTGTCAGTTTCTTTCACTGTGCAAGTCCTTGTTTCTAGGGACTGGGAAGGACAGTGAGTGAATTCTCCTTGTGCTATAGTGTGCTTAAAAAAAAAAAAAATTCTAGGGACAGAAAACTGTAGGTAGGGAGAGTGTCAGTTTCTTTCACTGTGCAAGTCCTTGTTTCTAGGGACTGGGAAGGACAGTGAGTGAATTCTCCTTGTGCTATAGTGTGCTTAAAAAAAACATTTTTTCTAGGGACAGAAAACTGTAGGTAGGGAGAGTGTCAGTTTCTTTCACTGTGCAAGTCCTTGTTTCTAGGGACTGGGAGGGACAGTGAGTGAATTCTCCTTGTGCTATAGTGTGCTTAAAAAAAACATTTTTTCTAGGGACAGAAAACTGTAGGTAGGGAGAGTGTCAGTTTCTTTCACTGTGCAAGTCCTTGTTTCTAGGGACTGGGAAGGACAGTGAGTGAATTCTCCTTGTGCTATAGTGTGCTTAAAAAAACATTTTTTCTAGGGACAGAAAACTGTAGGTAGGGAGAGTGTCAGTTTCTTTCACTGTGCAAGTCCTTGTTTCTAGGGACTGGGAAGGACAGTGAGTGAATTCTCCTTGTGCTATAGTGTGCTTAAAAAAAACATTTTTTCTAGGGACAGAAAACTGTAGGTAGGGAGAGTGTCAGTTTCTTTCACTGTGCAAGTCCTTGTTTCTAGGGACTGGGAAGGACAGTGAGTGAATTCTCCTTGTGCTATAGTGTGCTTAAAAAAAACATTTTTTCTAGGGACAGAAAACTCTAGGTAGGGAGAGTGTCAGTTTCTTTCACTGTGCAAGTCCTTGTTTCTAGGGACTGGGAAGGACAGTGAGTGAATTCTCCTTGTGCTATAGTGTGCTTAAAAAAAACATTTTTTCTAGGGACAGAAAACTGTAGGTAGGGAGAGTGTCAGTTTCTTTCACTGTGCAAGTCCTTGTTTCTAGGGACTGGGAAGGACAGTGAGTGAATTCTCCTTGTGCTATAGTGTGCTTAAAAAAAAAAAAATTCTAGGGACAGAAAACTGTAGGTAGGGAGAGTGTCAGTTTCTTTCACTGTGCAAGTCCTTGTTTCTAGGGACTGGGAAGGACAGTGAGTGAATTCTCCTTGTGCTATAGTGTGCTTAAAAAAAACATTTTTTCTAGGGACAGAAAACTATAGGTAGGGAGAGTGTCAGTTTCTTTCACTGTGCAAGTCCTTGTTTCTAGGGACTGGGAAGGACAGTGAGTGAATTCTCCTTGTGCTATAGTGTGCTTAAAAAAACATTTTTTCTAGGGACAGAAAACTGTAGGTAGGGAGAGTGTCAGTTTCTTTCACTGTGCAAGTCCTTGTTTCTAGGGACTGGGAAGGACAGTGAGTGAATTCTCCTTGTGCTATAGTGTGCTTAAAAAAAACATTTTTTCTAGGGACAGAAAACTGTAGGTAGGGAGAGTGTCAGTTTCTTTCACTGTGCAAGTCCTTGTTTCTAGGGACTGGGAAGGACAGTGAGTGAATTCTCCTTGTGCTATAGTGTGCTTAAAAAAAACATTTTTTCTAGGGACAGAAAACTGTAGGTAGGGAGAGTGTCAGTTTCTTTCACTGTGCAAGTCCTTGTTTCTAGGGACTGGGAAGGACAGTGAGTGAATTCTCCTTGTGCTATAGTGTGCTTAAAAAAAACATTTTTTCTAGGGACAGAAAACTGTAGGTAGGGAGAGTGTCAGTTTCTTTCACTGTGCAAGTCCTTGTTTCTAGGGACTGGGAAGGACAGTGAGTGAATTCTCCTTGTGCTATAGTGTGCTTAAAAAAAACATTTTTTCTAGGGACAGAAAACTGTAGGTAGGGAGAGTGTCAGTTTCTTTCACTGTGCAAGTCCTTGTTTCTAGGGACTGGGAAGGACAGTGAGTGAATTCTCCTTGTGCTATAGTGTGCTTAAAAAAAACATTTTTTCTAGGGACAGAAAACTGTAGGTAGGGAGAGTGTCAGTTTCTTTCACTGTGCAAGTCCTTGTTTCTAGGGACTGGGAAGGACAGTGAGTGAATTCTCCTTGTGCTATAGTGTGCTTAAAAAAAACATTTTTTCTAGGGACAGAAAACTCTAGGTAGGGAGAGTGTCAGTTTCTTTCACTGTGCAAGTCCTTGTTTCTAGGGACTGGGAAGGACAGTGAGTGAATTCTCCTTGTGCTATAGTGTGCTTAAAAAAAACATTTTTTCTAGGGACAGAAAACTGTAGGTAGGGAGAGTGTCAGTTTCTTTCACTGTGCAAGTCCTTGTTTCTAGGGACTGGGAAGGACAGTGAGTGAATTCTCCTTGTGCTATAGTGTGCTTAAAAAAAACATTTTTTCTAGGGACAGAAAACTGTAGGTAGGGAGAGTGTCAGTTTCTTTCACTGTGCAAGTCCTTGTTTCTAGGAACTGGGAAGGACAGTGAGTGAATTCTCCTTGTGCTATAGTGTGCTTAAAAAAAACATTTTTTCTAGGGACAGAAAACTGTAGGTAGGGAGAGTGTCAGTTTCTTTCACTGTGCAAGTCCTTGTTTCTAGGGACTGGGAAGGACAGTGAGTGAATTCTCCTTGTGCTATAGTGTGCTTAAAAAAAACATTTTTTCTAGGGACAGAAAACTGTAGGTAGGGAGAGTGTCAGTTTCTTTCACTGTGCAAGTCCTTGTTTCTAGGGACTGGGAAGGACAGTGAGTGAATTCTCCTTGTGCTATAGTGTGCTAAAGCATTCCTCATCAACCATCTTTGAAATCCTTGTTTTTTGGACAGTCAGGGAAATTGTCGTTGTGCTATTCTGTGCAAAAGCAATCATCCTGAACCATATTTAGAAATCCTTAAGTAAAGGGACAGAGAAGGACACCTGAAGGTAGCCCTTATTGCTTTTTTCCCATCTCCCTGCAGGCCATCTATTAGAATGTCTGGAAGGCAAACAAGGAGAGGCAGACAGTCAGGAGGCAATAAAAGAGGGCAAGCAGGCTCTGTGTCTGGGGGCAACAGTGCTGGTCGTGGACGCGGTGCATTGTCATCAGCACATGGCCATGGGACACGCTTGTCCTTCTTTTCGGCAGCTGGACATGTTGAGCCACATCATGCCGAAGACTTGGTAGAGTGGATGACCAAGCCCTCCTCCTCCTCCTCATCCTCTCTCACCCAGGCTCAGGGTACTGGCAAAGCAGCTGCCAAAGCGTCCTCTTCCCTGGTATCAATGTCAGACTCATCATCAGTCACTCCTTCCCTAGACCCACCATGTCCTCCTCCTGAGGAGTCCCCCGAACTGTTTGAGCACAGTGTTGGGTACATGCTCCAGGAGGATGCCCAGCGTTTCGAAGGGTCTGATGATGAAACCCAGCTACAGGAAGGCAGTAGCGTGAGAGCAGACAGAGGGGATGCTCAAGAAGGACACCAATCTGGCAGTCATGTTCCAGCAGCTGCAGCATACTGCCAGATTGGCTCCAGTGATGAGGAGGGAGGGGATGATGAGGTCACTGACTCCACATGGGTGCCTAATAGGAGAGAGGAGGAGGAGGAGGATGAGGAGGAGGCACATCTCCAACGAGGCAGGATGCCCTTTGGTGGCCAGCGTAAGGGCAGTACACCGACGGAATCACACCGCAGAGCTCCGCCTGTGCAGGGCGCTGCCTCTGCCCGTCATTCAAAAAGTTCCTTGGTGTGGGCCTTTTTTGAGGCTAGTGCATCAGATCGCACAGCTGCTGTTTGCAACATATGTCTCAAGCGTATATCGCGTGGCCAAAACATCAGCCGCTTGGGTACCACATGCCTGACCAGACATATGTTGACCTGCCATGCAGCTCGTTGGCAAGCCTACCTCAAAGACCCACACCAAAGAACAAAGCGGACCTCTCCTTGCTCCTCATCAGCTGGGATCTCCAACCCCACTATAACTTCAGTCCTCTCTGAAACATGCACTGAGAGGAATGAAGGTGTAGAATTAGGTGTGTCACAGCCAAGTACTTGCGGCCACTCTGCTAGCAGTACACCGACGTCCGATTCTAGCAGGCAAATTTCCCTGCCCCAGCTGCTGGACCGTCGAAAGAAGTTCACTCCCAGCCATCCACATGCCCAGCGGTTGAATGCTAGCTTGGCTAAATTGCTAGCACTTCAACTGCTGCCTTTTCAGTTGGTAGACTCGGCCCCCTTCCGTGAGTTTGTGCAATGTGCGGTTCCTCAGTGGCAGGTTCCCAAACGCCACTTTTTCTCACGGAAGGCTATTCCGGCTCTCTACCGGCATGTGGAAGGCAATGTCTTGGCCTCGCTGGACAGGGCGGTCAGCGGTAAGGTGCATATTACCGCTGACTCATGGTCCAGCAGGCATGTACAGGGACGTTACCTTTCTTTCACGGCCCATTGGGTCACTCTTTTGGCAGCTGGGAAGGATGCAGGACAAGGTGCAGTAGTGTTGGAGGTTGTCCCACTGCCACGCCTCCAAAATGCTACTACTGGTTGTGACACACCTCTCTCCTCCACCCCCTCCTCTTCTTCTTCCTCCATGGCCTCTTCCTGTGGTTTGTCCTATGAACCAGCGGTGCTCCGTAGCCGTTCACGGGGCTACGCAAGTACGCAGGCAAAGAGATGCCATGCCGTGCTTGCGCTGGTGTGTTTGGGGGACAGAAGCCACACTGGGGCAGAGGTCCTGTCTGCTCTGCAGGGCCAGGCCGAGAGGTGGTTGACGCCACGCCAGCTTAAGCCAGGAATGGTGGTTTGCGACAATGGCACCAACCTCCTCTCCGCCCTTCGACAGGGACAACTGACCCATGTGCCCTGTGTGGCTCACGTCCTTAACCTGGTGGTGCAGCGTTTCTTGGGCAGGTACCCGGGCTTACAGGATGTCCTGAGGCAGGCCAGGAAAGTCTGTGTGCATTTCCGCAGATCTTATAATGCCAGTGCTCGCCTGGCTGAGCTGCAAAAGGAGTTGAACCTGCCCAAGAACCGCCTTATATGTGACATGCCCACCAGGTGGAACTCAACGTTGGCCATGCTGCAGCGGCTGCACACGCAGCAGAGGGCCATCAATGAGTACCTGTGCGACTACGGCACCAGGACAGGGTCAGGGGAGCTTGGTTTTTTTTCTCCACGCCAGTGGGGCATGATCAGGGATGCATGCACTGTCCTGGCACCATTTGAGGAGGCCACGAGGATGGTGAGCAGTGACAGTGCATGCATCAGTGACACTGTACCTCTTGTCCACCTGTTGGAGCACACGCTGCGTGGAATAATGGACAGGGCACTTGAGGCAGAACAGAGGCAGGAAGAGGAGGACTTCCTTGCCTCTCAAGGCCCCCTTTACCCAGACAGTGTTCCTTCTGTCCCACCCATCGCACAGGAAGAGGAGGAGGAGGAGGAGGAGGAGGAGGATTGTGTCAGCATGGAGGTGGAGGCTGGCACTCAGCATCATCAGCAGCAGTCTTTTAGGGATGATTTACAGTCCCAAGAAACCAGTGGACTTGTACGTGGCTGGGAGGAGGTGACTGCGGATCATGTCGTCCTTAGTGACCCAGAGGACTCCGGAGTGAATGCCTCAGCAAACCTACGCTGCATGGCCTCCCTGATCCTGCAAAGTCTGCGGAAGGATCCTCGTATTCTTCGGATCAAGGAGAGGGACCATTACTGGCTGGCCACTCTCCTTGATCCACGGTACAAGGGTAAGGTTGCGGACCTTATGTTACCGTCGCAGAGGGAGCAGAGGATGAGACAACTCCGGGAGGCCTTGCAGAAAGGTCTGTGCAACGCGTTCCCAGAGACTGGGAGGTTACAAACTCCTGGTCCTGGACAACGAGTTGCTGAGGCTTCGGCCAGTCAAAGAAGGAGCGGTGGGGAAGGTGGCCGTCTGACCGATGCGTTCAGACAATTCTTTAGTCCGCAGCCCCAAAGTATGATCGGTTCCAGCAACCATCGCCAGCGTCTGATAAACATGGTGCAGGAATATCTAGGGGCAAGATCAGACTTGGACACCTTCCCCACCGAAAATCCTCTGGCTTACTGGGTCTTGAGGATGGATCACTGGCCAGAGCTTGCACAGTATGCAATTGAGCTACTGGCCTGTCCTGCATCTAGCGTTCTTTCGGAACGCACATTCAGTGCTGCTGGAGGATTTGTCACGGATCACAGGGTGCGCCTGTCCACCGACTCGGTTGATCGACTGACTTTCATCAAGATGAACCAGTCTTGGATCACCACCAGCTACCACACACCTGATGCTGATATAACAGACTAATTGATTTTAACATGTCACATCCCTTCAAGACTGATGCTGATGCTGAGTGCCTGTGCTGTTATGTTGACTGGCTATCCTCCTCCTCCGAGTCCTCAATGATACGATTGATGATGATAGCTTGGAAGATCATTTTTGTTTATGGGTGCCGCCACCAGTGGCTAAGGCCCAATTTTTCAGCCCCTGTTTAACAGGGGCGTGTAATTACAATTTTTGAAGCAATACTTTGCAACAGGGCTCATTGCTGTGCTCCAAGTACAGTATGTGTGAGGGGTTGGAGTGTTGTGCCACCAGTGCCTAAGGCCCAATTTTTCAGCCCCTGTTTAACAGGGGCGTGTCATTACAATTTTTGAAGCAATACTTTGCAACAGGGCTCATTGCTGTGCTCCAAGTACAGTATCTGTGAGGGGTTGCAGTGTTGTGCCACCAGTGCCTAAGGCCCAATTTTTCAGCCCCTGTTCAACAGGGGCATGTAATTACAATTATTGATCTAATAATTCACAGCAGGGCCCATTCCTGCACCCACCAAGCAAGAGTAACTCTGAGGGCTTACAGTGTTGTGGCAACACCACCACCACCACCACCACCACGAAAGGCCCAATTTTTCAGCCCCTGTTCAACAGGGGCATGCAATTACAATTCTTGATCTAATAATTCACAGCAGGGCCCATTGCTGCACCCACCAAGAGTAACTGTCAGGGCTTACAGTGTTGTGGCACCAGCACCACCATCAAAGGCCCAATTTTTACTACCACTGTTCAACAATTATATGTAATTACAATTCCTGATATAATAGTTGACAGCAGGGCGTTCCAGCACCAACCAAGAGTAACTGTGAGTGCTTACAGTGTTGTGCCAACACCAACTAAGGGGCCTATTTCTGCAGAGTATATACGGCAGGTCCCTACTTTCAAACATCCAACTTACAAACGACTCCTACTTGCAAACGCAAGAAGACAACAGGAAGTGAGAGGAAATCTACCACTAGGAAGGATAATTCTCTCCTGTAAGAATAAATATGGGAGAAAGGTGTCTCCTCTGTACTGATGCTTTATCAGCAATCCTTGTTTCAAGAAAAACACCACATTTCAAAAACAGTTGTCATTGGGACGGAAAGTGAGGTGAAATGTTCTGAACAGGGGCACAGACAGCAAAACAAATGTTACAGGGGTGATAACCCTTACCTATGTTTTCCAAAAAGTTTAAAAATAGATTTTTGGTCTGGAGCTACACTTCAACAATGTACCTGTTCAAAATTACAAACAGATTCTACATAAGAACAAACCTACAGTCCCTGTCTTGTATGCACCGCCTGTATACGGCTGTTCAGAGTATATAGGGCCTTTTTTATTTTATGTGCGGGGTTCCCCTTAATATCCATACAAGACCCAAAGGGGCTGGTAATGGGCTGGGGTAGGGGGGGGGGGTTGATGGGGTAGCTATGCCATTTTTCTTAAAGATTTTCATCCATATTACCGGGACCAGACATTACATTAAAGCCGCAAGCAGTTTTAAATGGCTTTTTTTTCCTTTAGAAGTGTCATTTTGTGCAGGGACAGTTCTAAACACGGGAAACACGTGGCACTTCACAGGCATACTTTAGACACCCCCCAGGTACGATATTTAAAGGAATATTTGACTTTTTTTTTTTCACTTTATGCATCATTAAAATGACTGCTCCCGAAAAACGACCGTTTTTAAAACTTCTTTTTGCATTGATACATGTCCCCTGGTGCAGAACCCGGGTTCCCAAACTCTGTTTAGGACAATAACATGCATAATAGTTGTTATAATTAGCACTTTAGAATTCGAACGTTCGCATCCATTGTATTTAATAGGGTTCTAATGTTCGTACGAACTTTCGGTCCGTTCGCGGGTTCTGGTGCGAACCGAACCCGGGGGTGTTCGGCTCATCACTATCCAGAACCATTATTGATCCTGGCCATCTCCCAGATCCAGCTGCCCCCTAGAATGCAGAGTCACCAGGGTGTGCCAAGTCCTGGTTCTGTACTCTGCCAGCCTCTTAGATGAGAAAGCAGTTGAGTTGGGTTCTCAGTAAAGCAGAGACAGGCTTGGCTGCGGAGATGTAATCCAGAGAAGACCACAAAGGCTGGTTGTACGGGGAGAAGGCAGTTGAGGTGAATGGGGTGGGGGGTGTTGTACAAGGAGGGGCGCTGGATGCAGCGCCAGACGCCGGCCCCGCTCAGGAGCACAACCCAAGGGGAGCACTATGCGGCTCTGACAGCTGCCAATCGGGCGATATGGGCAGGAATCAGGGCGCATGGAGGCGGCAGGTCGGCAGAGCCCGCTCCCCCAAGGCTCCTCCGGTGGGCTGTCAGCCTCTTCCCGTGTGGATGAGATTGTATTTCTATGGCATGCACGGCCTGACCCTGGATGTGCTGAGCTCATGTCTCCGCCGTCTCCCGACCACCCACGACTACAGCTTGCTGGGCTTCTCGTCTCCCTACCGCTGCCTGCTGCACGCCCTGGTCCACCTGGCCCTTGAGAAGATCTACCTGCAGAAGAAGAGCTTCCCGGAGAACGGCTTGGCGTTCCACTTCGTCTTCTACCCGTCCGTGTTCGTGGGCCTGCAGATCCTTCTCCGGAAGACGCTGCTGCAGTGCTGCCCCCATGAGCGGCCGCTGAGTGCTGCAGAGCTGGGACTGCTGTACGGACTGGCCATCTATTACTCCCAAGGCTTCCTCCCGACCTTCCTACGGCTACACTATACGGACTGTGCCAATGCCACCAATGCCACCGCTGCCCATCGACTGCCTCTTCTCCTGCGCTTCATCTTCTATGGTATGCATGGCTTCCTGGACGAGGTCTTCTTCACCTCCATCTTCAATGTGATGGAGAATGCGGGCAGAGCCCTGAGCGGGCACACGTCCCTCTGGTCCTTCTTCATGTATGGTAGTTGTAGCCTGGTGGTGGAGAAGCTCTACTTCTACCTGGGTTCCACCAGAGGATGGGGAGCCTGGAGGAGGCTGCCGGTCTACATCGGCTTTGTCTACACCTGGGAGTTCTCCTGGGGCTTAGGACTGCGGACACTGGACGCCTGCTCCTGGGATTACTCACACTACCCTCTCAATTTTATGGGACTGGTCACCCTCATGTACCTACCGGGCTGGATATTTCTCAGCTTCTTCCAGGACCTGCTCTCCAAGGTGCTGATGCGCATACGCTATGTGTAGTAGGGATGTGGTGGGATGGGTGGTGTGCTGGGGGCTCTGAAGGCATCACACCAAGGAACACGATCTGACCATGGAAGGGAGGACTGGAACTCTGAAGGACAATTCTTGGCTGAAGCCAATGCTAAACACACCAACCTTATCACATCTCTAGATAAAACCTTTTATTTTATCATTGGTAGCATGAGGAAGGGTTCCTTCCGACAAGTGGTGTCCCTTCCAAAGAGCAGAGGACTGTGAATACACCACCTTCTGAATGGATGTGACTTCTGTGTCCCTTCCAAGCATCAGAGGACTTTGAGCAAGTCACCTGCTGAATGGATGTGACTTCTGTGTCCCTTCCAAGCATCAGAGGACTGTGAGCAAGTCACCTGCTGAATGGATGTGACTTCTATGTCCCTTCCAAGCAGCAAAGAATTGTGTACAGATCACCTGCTGAATGGATGTAATTTCTGTGTCCCTTCCAAGCAGCAAAAAATTGTGTACAGGTCACCTGCTGAATGGATGTAATTTCTGTGTCCCTTCCAAGCAGCAAAAAATTGTGTACAGGTCACCTGCTGAATGGATGTAATTTCTGTGTCCCTTCCAAGCAGCAGAGGACTGTGAGCAGGTCACCTGCTGAATGGATGTGACTTCTGTGTCCCTTCCAAGCAGCAGAGGATTGTGAACAGATCACCTGCTGAATGGATGTGACTTCTGTGTCCCTTCCAAGCAGCAGAGGATTGTGAACAGATCACCTGCTGAATGGATGTGACTTCTGTGTCCCTTCCAAGCATCAGAGGACTTTGAGCAAGTCACCTGCTGAATGGATGTGACTTCTGTGTCCCTTCCAAGCATCAGAGGACTTTGAGCAAGTCACCTGCTGAATGGATGTGACTTCTGTGTCCCTTCCAAGCAACAGAGGACTGTGAGCAAGTCACCTGCTGAATGGATGTGACTTCTGTGTCCCTTCCAAGCAGCAGAGGACTGTGAGCAGGTCACCTGCTGAATGGATGTGACTTCTGTGTCCCTTCCAAGCAGCAGAGGATTGTGAACAGATCACCTGCTGAATGGATGTGACTTCTGTGTCCCTTCCAAGCATCAGAGGACTTTGAGCAAGTCACCTGCTGAATGGATGTGACTTCTGTGTCCCTTCCAAGCATCAGAGGACTTTGAGCAAGTCACCTGCTGAATGGATGTGACTTCTGTGTCCCTTCCAAGCATCAGAGGACTTTGAGCAAGTCACCTGCTGAATGGATGTGACTTCTGTGTCCCTTCCAAGCAACAGAGGACTGTGAGCAAGTCACCTGCTGAATGGATGTGACTTCTGTGTCCCTTCCAAGCATCAGAGGACTTTGAGCAAGTCACCTGCTGAATGGATGTGACTTCTGTGTCCCTTCCAAGCATCAGAGGACTTTGAGCAAGTCACCTGCTGAATGGATGTGACTTCTGTGTCCCTTCCAAGCAGCAAAGAATTGTGTACAAGTCACCTGCTGAATGGATGTAATTTCTGTGTCCCTTCCAAGCAGCAGAGGACTGTGAGCAGGTCACCTGCTGAATGGATGTGACTTCTGTGTCCCTTCCAAGCAGCAGAGGATTGTGAACAGATCACCTGCTGAATGGATGTGACTTCTGTGTCCCTTCCAAGCAGCAGAGGATTGTGAACAGATCACCTGCTGAATGGATGTGACTTCTCTGTCCCTTCCAAGCATCAGAGGACTTTGAGCAAGTCACCTGCTGAATGGATGTGACTTCTGTGTCCCTTCCAAGCAACAGAGGACTGTGAGCAAGTCACCTGCTGAATGGATGTGACTTCTGTGTCCCTTCCAAGCATCATAGGACTTTGAGCAAGTCACCTGCTGAATGGATGTGACTTCTGTGTCCCTTCCAAGCATCAGAGGACTTTGAGCAAGTCACCTGCTGAATGGATGTGACTTCTGTGTCCCTTCCAAGCATCAGAGGACTTTGAGCAAGTCACCTGCTGAATGGATGTGACTTCTGTGTCCCTTCCAAGCAGCAAAGAATTGTGTACAAGTCACCTGCTGAATGGATGTAATTTCTGTGTCCCTTCCAAGCAGCAGAGGACTGTGAGCAGGTCACCTGCTGAATGGATGTGACTTCTGTGTCCCTTCCAAGCAACAGAGGACTGTGAGCAAGTCACCTGCTGAATGGATGTGACTTCTGTGTCCCTTCCAAGCATCAGAGGACTTTGAGCAAGTCACCTGCTGAATGGATGTGACTTCTGTGTCCCTTCCAAGCAGCAAAGAATTGTGTACAAGTCACCTGCTGAATGGATGTAATTTCTGTGTCCCTTCCAAGCAGCAGAGGACTGTGAGCAGGTCACCTGCTGAATGGATGTGACTTCTGTGTCCCTTCCAAGCAGCAAAGAATTGTGTACAGATCACCTGCTGAATGGATGTGACTTCTGTGTCCCTTCAGTTTATTCCTGCATCTTGTACCAGACCCAGATTAGGTCTATAGGCAGGCGGATTTAATGGATGTGCTTAAAACTTTTTATCTCTGACCCATCACCTTTATGCCTAGTACACACGATGAGAAAATCAGACGAAAAATATATTTTTTTTTACGATAATCTGATCGTTAGTACACACCTTTTCAGAGCCGTTCATACGAAATTATCCAAAGGGACAAGCACAAAAAAAAATTCTCGTATGATACCAGAACGAAAAATTTTTGTTTAACCACTTGAAGAACATGACTTTTTCTAAAAAAAATTGCTTACAAGTTAAAATCAGTATTTTTGCTAGAAAAATTACTTAGAACCACCAAACATTATATATATATATATATATATATATATATATATATATATATATATTTTTTTTAGCAGAGACCCTAGAGAATGAAATGGTGATCATTGCAATATTTTATGTCACATTGTATTTGCACAGCAGTTTTTGAAGTGCAATGTTTTAAAAAAAAAAAATACATTTTATTAAATGTAAAAAATAAACAGTAAAGTTAGCCCGTATAATGTGAAAGATGAGGTTACGCAGAGTAAATAGATACCCAACATGTCATGCTTTAAAATTGCACATGCTCGTGGAATGGCGACAAACTACAGTACTTAAAAATCTCCATAGGCGACGCTTAAATTGTTTTTACAGGTTACCTGTTTAAAGTTACAGAGGAGCTCTAGCGCTAGAATTATTGCTCTCACTCTAAAGATCGCAGCAATTCCTCACATGTGTGGTTTGAACACTGTTTACAAATTCGGGCGCGACTTCCGTATGTGTTCGCTTCTGCGCGTGAGCACGGAGGGATGGGGCACTTTAAATTATTGTTTTTCTTATTTTTTCTTTTTTTTACACTGTCCCTTAAAGGGGTTGTAAAGGTACAATTTTGTTTTCCTAAATAGCTTCCTTTACCTTAGTGCAGTCCTCCTTCACTTACCTCATCCTTCGATTTTGCTTTTAAATGTCCTTATTTCTTCTGAGAAATCCTCACTTCCTGTTCTTCTGTCTGTAACTCCACACAGTAATGCGAGACTTTCTTCCTGGTGTGGAGTGTCATGCTCGCCCCCTCCCTTGGACTACAGGAGAGTCAGGACGCCCACTAACACACAGCTCCTTTCTCTATCTGCAACGTAGAGAGCGTCCTGACTCTCTTGTAGTCCAAGGGAGGGGGCGAGAACGACACTCCCCACCAGGGAGAAAGCCTCCCATTACTGTGTGGAGTTACAGATAGAAGAACAGGAAGTGAGGATTTCTCAGAAGAAATAAGGACATTTAAAAGCAAAATCGAAGGATGAGGTAAGTGAAGGAGGACTGCACTAAGGTAAAGGAATCTATTTAGGGAAATTTTTTTTAACTTTACAACCCCTTTAAATTTGTTTTATTGCTGTCACAAGAAATGTAAACATCTCTGTGACAACAATAGGCAGTGACAGGTACTCTTTATGGAGGGATCTGGGGTCTATAAGACCCCCAAACCCCTCCTCTGCACTTGAAAGTATTCAAAACGCAAACATTGGTGTTTTTGAATACTTCTGATTTTTGAAAACTGGCGCCATTGGTTCTATAGTAAACTGGAAGTGAGGCTTCCGATTCCGGCTTTGTTCGGGTCTCCGGCCAGCCGGTGGATGTGCCAGCGGAGGCGGGAAGGGAGGGACGTCCCCTCCCACCGCTTGTAATTACAGATGAGTGGCTGCCTAGCCGTATCGATTGTTATTACAAGAGAGCCAACCAGCGGCTCTAAAAAAAAAATGGTACCCCCCGCGGCATCAATCCGGTATAGCCACTTGAAGCAATTCTGTGGCAAGCGGTTAAAGAGTAACTCCACTTTTGTTGAGAAAAAAACATTCCCCTCTGGATGATCTATGTACATTACAAGGATTTAAACAACTTTGTTACAGATTCCTATTTTTTGTTATTCTGAAGAAATCCCTGTGTGTTTGTCTGTGTCCATGTGGGAAAGTGAATCTAATGGGAGTGATTTCATACTTATCAATCAGCTGTGCACCGGCCGAGCTCTAATGAGGAACATTGCAGGGTCTGCATCCCTTTAGACGTGATTTCCTCTGGGAGTATGTCACCAAAAATGACATTATTGTTGCAGGCGATGCCAGAAATCTGACTTGTATCCTAGTGCAGACTTCTGGGAAAATCAGTGAGCCAATCACACAAGCAGGAAATGACATATTCGGGGGACGTTCTGTATACATTTTGTGTACAGAACACTTTAAAGGTAGTCATATTGGATTGCATTTTACAGAAATTTAGAGAGCTGCAGACTGAAAAGGAAAGGTCATTTTTAATAACATTCAATCACAATATGACTTGTGTCGCAATTGTATACGCTATATTATTCTTTTTTTTATTTGCCATTTTTTTTCCAACGAACGGGAGTTACCTTTTAACCAGTACAGTATTTGTCCGAAAAGAAAAATCAGAAGACCACGCATGCTCAGAAATTAAAGAATACGATACAACAGATTAAATCACTTCCGACATTGTATTCTGTCCTACGAGAATTTTCTTTAACAAAAGTTTTATTGATAAACAATCCAACATATACCGACAGCATTAGGTTGGTTACAACATGAAATAAACATACATAAAGTCAGAAGAAAAAATAATAAATTATTAAATAAATAAATAAAAAATTTGGACAAAACAAGAAAAGTAAAAAAAAAAAAAATAAATAAATAAAAAAGGGGGATACAAAGATGACAAAAAGAGCAATACTATCAAAATACCTACGAGAATTTTCATACATTAGGTAACCGATTGGTTTTCCATATGAGACTAGCATGCAAAAAAAAAAAGATAATCATTGGTTCGATATTCTCATCGTGTGTACGAGGCCTCAGGT
Source organism: Rana muscosa (assembly GCA_029206835.1). Classification (NCBI taxonomy): domain Eukaryota; kingdom Metazoa; phylum Chordata; class Amphibia; order Anura; family Ranidae; genus Rana; species Rana muscosa. The sequence goes on from CM055118.1 coordinate 707,643,159, forward strand.
CTGGAAACAGAATAGAACACAAACCTTTGTCCCATGTCACACGGGTGCTGGCCGGACCGCTCAGAACAGATTCCCTGCTTAATCAGAACAGATCTTCCATTTGGTTTTTCGCTCCTGGAGCTTTCTGGACACGTCAGAACGATAGGCGGCTGGATATAAAAGGGACTCGTGGCCATCTACATCAGACCCATCAAGTTTAGGTCTGAAAATACAGAAGGACCCAGACCTTTTCCATTTATTTATTTATTTTTTTGTTCCCGATCTAGATGGTAGTCAGAAGTAAATGGACACTTCCATCGGGCTGCCCATAGACTAACATGGAGCTTTGCATCTGGTCCACCTGAAATTTTTCCAGGGGGAACCGATTGAAATGCTCAAGTGAAAGGAGCCATTTCCATTTATTATTTTTTTTCCAGCCTTCTGCCTCATACACACGATCCAATTGTTGGCCAACCGAGGGTCAGATTTTCATCTTAAGGGCGTGTGCCTGGATCTTGTCTTGCATACTAACGTTACACAGTTTTCATGCAACAAACACGAACGTAGTGACGTACTACAAGGAATTTTAGCTCTTGAGCGCCACCCTTTGGGCCCTTCTACTAATTTGGTGAGCATTGATTCGGAGCATGCGTGTTTGTACTTTCAACTTTTGTGTGACGGACTTGTGTACTGACCATCAGAAAATCTGACAACCAACTGTTGTCCGCCGAAAATTCACTAGCATGTCATCCAACATTTGTTAGGAGAAAGTTGGACAATTGTCAAAAGGAGCATACTAACGGTCAGATTTTAGGACAATCCCCTGCCAACAATTGGATCGTGTGTACAGGGCTTTAGGCCTTATTCACACCTATGCATTTTTAGTGCTTTTTGCATTGCAGTCCATTTACCATGGTTTCCTATGGAACACGTTCTGCAGTGCAAATCAGCAAAATGCACTAAAAATGCATAGGTGTGAATCAGGCCTTAGACATGACTCAAACGTAGTCAGATGAAAATGGACAAATATCCATTAACATCTGCCTGCCCATAGATCTGCCTGAAAAAAAATCTGATCAGAAAGGATCCTTAGACCCTCTGTCAAGTTTTTATTGCTGTCCATGTTTCCATTGGAGATTTGTACTGGTGACCATTGTCATCAAGAAAAACAATGTAAGCATATCCAAAAGTTTAGAGATATCCCCAGAACAAAAAAAGGGGACATTTCCCACTGGGGGCAACCGTTTTGGGGACAACTGTCTAAGAGGGGAATTGCCTTTACCTAAAGTGGTTGTATACCCTTACATATACCCAGTGAAGTGATACAGAGATGAAACAATTCCTCCTACATAAAGTTATACCTGTATATCTGCAGTCTTTCCATCCCTACATTCATTCAAAGTGCTGAATTTTTAAAGCTTGTCAGAGGGGTCAGAAAAAAGGGGGCAGAGAGCTTAATTTACACACTGCATGGCTCAGTAAGGAGAGGTCTGAGAGATGATTGGAGGGAACTCAGACAGTTTTAACCCTTCCCATTGGGTATCCAAAACAAACAGAACGTTTGGGTTATACATGCACTTATCAACAGTTCAGCCATCAAGTCAGTCTTTTCCTACCAATCGAATAGACATCAGCCAAGTAGTTCTCCAATGCATAGACTGGAACTTTTGGATGGAAACATTAGGTGTACACTTACCTGTTCATGTGTTTTCGTACCTGATAAACCATACAAAGTTTGTAATGTGCTTGTAAACGTTTACCCGATGAATAAAAAGAGAACCAATTGTAGACTGTGATTCAGCTGTGCTGCAAGTACAATGATGGAAACCATGACAAGGAGTATAGAGCATTCGAGACAATGATCCCTTTATAGAATTTGCTGCATTTTTATCTGATAATGGCAACTGACCTGCACTTACAGTTAGACACCTGTCTTCGTATATTCATTCATTCATAAAAGGTTGTGAAGTAACTTGCAGGCTTCATACAGATTTTGCTTTCTTCCGGCTGCTTTAACTGATGTGTTTTTACCATGCTAACAAAAACGCAATCCTCCGGAAATTTTCACACCACTCTGCTGTGGGTGCAGTGCAATTTGAAAAGTTCTGCATCTTTGGTGTTGTTTTTAAAACCACATCAAAAAACACAGCTTCCCCATTGAGGGGCCCATTTACACTGATCCATTTTTGCAGTTTAAAAAGAGCGGAAGAAAAAGGCATCCCTTTAAATCCTATGGGACACTTCACACTGGTCTGTTGTATTTCAGTTGCGGTTTTAAAAGCCCTGCTTCCTGTATTTTTTGGTGCAGTAAAAAAAAATAATAAAAAAAAAATAAAATGAAAAAATAGGATTTTTGTACTCACCGTAAAATCCTTTTCTCTGAAGTCCATGGACGGACACAGCTTCCTTAAGTCTTGACATTAGGGTTATGTTCCGTCTATTAGGAGAGGACTAGGCAGATATGTTAGATATTTAAAAACATGTAATTATAAGCCCCCCCGCCCAGGGGGCGGACCCTCTGGTCATAGCAGGTCAGTTCATCAAAAAGCATTCAAACATAAAAAGGAGGGGTGGGTGTTGTGTCCATCCATGGACTTCAGAGAAAAAGGATTTTACGGTGGAGTACAAAAATCCTACTTTCTCTGTCATCCATGGACGGACACAGCTCCTTTAGTCTTGACAAGTGGGACGTCCCCAAGCAGTGTCAAAAAACCGAGGGGGTGGGAACAGCACTCAAACAAACTTCACCCCAAAACAACCAGGGCTTCTAAAAACGGAGGAGATGCAACCTTAAACCGGCCCCTACAAAACCTTGCGGCCGAACCAGACGCATGCACGTCAACCTTGTAAAACGTAGTGAAAGTGTGAAAGGACGACCAGGTCACCACCTTACACACCTGTGAGACAGACGCTTCATGTCGGAAAGCCCAGGAGGCACCAATTGCCCTGGTCAAATGCGCCGTGACAGGAAAGGGAGGCGCCCGCCCCTTTTGGGCATAAGCCTGAATCACAATCTGTCTGATCCACCGAGGAATGGTAGCCGACGAGACCGCCAGGCCTTTCTTTGGACCAGTCACCGACACAAACAGTGAGTCTGACCTCGGAAATGGAGCCGTAGCAGACAGATACACCCACAGAGCATGTACCACGTCCAAGGAATGCAACGCAACCTCTTTGGGATGCGACGGCCGAGGACACAAGGATGGAAGTAAAATGTCCTCATTTAGATGAAAAGCCGAAACCACCTTCGGAAGAAACGAAGGCTGCGGGCGTAGCACCGCTTTATCCTTATGGAGGATCAAGTAGGGAGACTTGCAAGACAAGGCCACCAATTCAGAAACCCTCCTGACTCATGTAAAAGCCACCAGAAAGGCAACTTTGAGAGTGTCAAAAGAGGAATCTCTGATGTTCTCAAAAGGGAGGTTTCTGAAGTACCAAGAGCACCAGATTCAAATCCCAGAGGTAGTGGTGGTCGAACCGGAGGAGCCACATGTCGGACCCCTTGCACAAAACGTACTCTCCAGTGAATGAACCGCCAAGGGCCGTTGAAAGAAAAACAGCCAAGGCTGAAATCTGCCCCTTAATGGTGCTTAAGGCAAGTTTCTGATCCACTCCACACTGTAAAAACAGCAGGATCCTGGAAACCGAATATGCCCGTGGACGCCACCCCATCTCCTCACACAGAGATGTAGGCCTTCCACATGCGATGATAGATCTTCCGAGAAGATGACTTCCGTGCCCGTAGCATGGTGGAAATTACTGAATCCGACAGGCCTCGACCCCTCAGAACCTGACTTTCAAACAGCCATGCCGTTAAAGCCAGCGACTGTAAAGCAGGATGAAGTATAGGACCTTGCGACAGAAGGTCCTCCCGCATCGGCAGTCGCCAAGGGGCATCCACCACCAGGCGTACTAGGTCGGCGTACCAGGGACACCGAGGCCAATCTGGGGCAATAAGAATCACCGGAATCCCCTCGGTCTCCACTCTGCGGAGCAGACAAGGAAGAAGTTTCAGTGGGGGGGGGGGGGGGGGAGGGAGGCACAAGTTAGCCGATACTGTCCCCACAGGGCCACCGTGTCTGTCACATCCGCCCAGGGATCTTTTGACCTGACCACAAACCTCAATACCTTCTGATTGAGTCGAGAAGCCAGGAGATCCACATCTGGCGTGCCCCATTTCAGGCAAAGGAGTCGAAACACATCCGGGTGTAGCGACCATTCTCCTCGGTCGAGCATCTGGCGACTTAGGTAGTCCACTTGCCAGTTTTCTACCCCTGGAATGTATACGGTTGATAGAGCCGGCACGCTCCATTCTGCCCACCGCAGGATGTGAGCAACCTCCGATGCTGCAGCCAAGCTTCTTGTTCCTCCTTGATGGTTGACATACGCCACCACCGTGGCGTTGTCCGACTGGACGCCCCTGTAACCATGTGGAGAGGCACTGCCCGATTGCCCGAAGTTCCAGCACATTGATCGGCAGGCGGGATTCTTCCTTTGTCCAGCGACCTTGTGTCGACTAAACACCCCAAACTCCCCCCCCCCAACCGGTCAGGCTGGCGTCCAATAAAAGGGAAGGAACGACTTTCCGGACTGAAGGGCCGGAGATCTCAGCCACCAGACCAGGGAAGTCCTGACTAGTTGGCTCACCCGGATTTGACAATCCAGGGACAACGGAGACTTGTCCCACTTGGACAGGATCTCCTTCTGCAAGACTCCAGTGTGGAATTGAGCATACGGTACCGCCTCAAAAGAGGCTACCATGAGACCCAGGACTCGCATGCAAAAGCGCAGCGACGACCACCTGCGGGATGCCAACGGCTTCACCTCTGCCTGAAGAGTCTGCAATTTTTCCAAAGGGAGAAAAACTCTTGCCTTTGATGAGTCCAGAATCAAGCCCAGGTATTCCAGGCGCTGAGTCGGCACCAACACAGACTTCTGGAGGTTCAGTACCCAACCAAATTCTTGAAGGTTCTGACTGGCAATCGCCACATCCTCCTCTGAGTCTGAAGCAGCTCTCAGAAGGAGGTCGTCCAGATAGCCTACGATGGCGATTCCTCGTCGTCTCAGCAAGGCCAGAATCAGGGCGAGCACCTTGGTGCCGATGCCAGACCAAAAAGGGAGAGCCACAAATTGGTAGTGATCGTCCCTGACTGCAAATTGCAGAAATCTGATGCCCGACATATATGGGGACATGCAAGTATGCGTCCTTAATGTCCAAGGACGCCAGAAAATCCCCTGGATGGAGTGCAGCGACCACAGAGCGAACTGATTCCATCCTGAACCTTTGGACTTTTAAAGAGTTGAGGGCCTTGAGGTCCAGGATTGGACGGACCCCGTCCTTCTTGGGGACTACAAACAAATTGGAGTAGAATCCCTGAAACCTTTCCAGCAGCAGCACAGGTACTATTACCCCGCGCCTCAGCAGGTCCTGCACTGCCCCCAATAGGGCGTTCCACCGAGCTGGAAGAAGATGAAGGTTGGAGGGAAAAAATCTATTTGGTGAACAAGAAAGAAATTCTTGTACCCTAATGAAACCACTTCACAAACCCACTGGTTGGAAAGTAGGGAGGTCCATCGAGCTGCAAACTCGCAGGGGCAAACCTTCATGCAGTAGCAGATTTGTTCGCAGGCTTGTTTGGCTTGCGAACCCAGGGACGCTTTTGTCCCTCAGTAGGCCCCTTGTCGGCCTGGGAACGCTTACCTGCGGGCCCGGACTGACGGAAAAAAACGCTTCTGTGCGGAAAAGGGAGGGCCCTGGTCTACGGCCCAGCTCCTTACCTTTTCTGGATTGTGGGAGCAGCGTGCTCTTACCCCCAGTGACATTCTCAATAATGTCGTCTAGCGAGGCTCCAAGTAGCCTCTTTCCCTGGAAGGGCAAATCCGCCAGAGCCTTCTTGGAAGTCTGGTCCGCGGACCAACATTTTAGCCAAATCAGACGCAGTACCACAGCAGATACTGAGGCTCTGGAAATCAGGGGAGCTGTATCCAGGGCTGCATCGCAGGCATATTTGAGGCCATGCACCAACTGGTCAGCCAATTCTACGCAGACCGGGGAAACCTGTTGCTTCTCCAACCCCCGATGCATCGATTTTGCCCATTCAGTAAGAGTCTGACACCAGGGCCGCAGCCAAAACTGACCTCAGCATGGTGAGCATGGACCGGGCCACCGTTTCGGACCACCTATCTGCAGGATCCTTAAATGCAGGGGTCCCCTCTACCGGAATCGTGGTTACCTTGTTTAACCTGGACACCGGGGGTCCACAACTGGGGGAGATGCCCCTTTTGAGGAGAGCCTTCCGAAAAAAAAAATGGGCAACGGACCACCATGCGTTTTGGGACCGAAAAGGTCCTCTGCGGTCGCTCCTATTCTTCGTCTATAAACTTATCAAAATAAGTTACATAAAAGGAAACACCTGAGTAGAGCGGGTCGGCTTGTGGAACCCAAAAGGGACCGACACCTCAGTAGATGCTCCAGCCGCATCCTCCAGCTTGAGAGTTTCCCGCACTGCGGTGATAAGTGCTCCAACAAGCGCCTTCTCCTGCGCTGACCCGGACACAGTCTTCCTCCCTGTCCGAATGGTCCTGGTCCGCATACTCTGACACTTCAGAACAGGGGTCCTGTGTCACAGCCAGGCCCGAGTCTGAGCTTTCCCCAGAAGATGGTGGGGGCATTTTTTACCCCCCTTTCGCCCACACACCGCCTCCACCCTGGCAACAAATGATTCCAGGACCGCCGACAAAGCGCCCACAGGGGCACCGGTTGCTACCACCGGAATATCTGGGGAAGAAACGCCAGCTTCTGACGCCATGCTGACCCGCTCACCTGACAGCCACTCAGGGACTAAGTCAAAGTACAAAAGGCCCACCCTCCTAGCTGCCACAGACCGAGGGCTATTCCCAGAGGACTCGCAGCCCTGACCCAGGCACTGCTCAGCGCTGCCGTCCGCTCTAACTCCTGCACAGTGTGTGCCTGAGGTGATCTGCCGTTTGCACTGTCCAGAATGACAAACTAGCGCTAGAGGCCAAAACCAATGTTAAAGCCCCAAAAAGATGGCTGCCTCAGGAAAAGAGCATGAGCTACAAGAAAATGGCCGACCGCTGTATTAGCAATAGAAACAGCACGGCTACAGGAAAATGGCATTGGCGCATCCAAAATGGCACAGATTCGTTTGAGGTAAAAATAAAGGCCTGCGAAAACACTGCGTCTCCGAAAGGAGGCCCCCCAAAAGGCAGACCTGGACACACCGCGCAGCCCACAGCCAGGACCCGGAGCCCCCCCTTAGGGACCCCCCGGTGAGGTACACAGCAGGCCCAGCCAAGCATGGGGAGAAGGGATGGATGGGGAGAGAGGAAAGGGAGGGCTGGAGACCCCCTAATCGACCACCCCAGGAATGCCCAGCTGTTCCATCCTGCCAAGACAGGAGGAACCTTACTTACCCGTCCCTGCGATGACTGTTCGACTCGTTCCTGACAGACCCATAACCAAGCAGTACGGAGTGGCTGTCGGCCACGGCCCACTGTGACTGGACAGCAGTAGCCCGGTCATATGTGGGCCCCAGAGCATATAGCTCACCGGCCACCCCTGGAGCAAACGGGGTATGTCGTGGCCGACCCAGCGCGTAGCTAAAAGCCTGCTCACGCTCGATGGCTGGACTGGGGAGACTACAAGGATCTATATTATCCAGCCCGTCACCCAGCCAGCACTTGATAGATCTTAGGATCAAAAAAGTAAAAATAAAAAAGTTCTCCAGGACCAATGGGCCCCTAGTGAGCAAGGTCCTTCTACACTAGGCAGAAAAAAACTGAGCTGGTGAGGGGTTATGACCAGAGGGACCGCCCCCTGGGCGGTGCTGTTCAGCTTTGCTATAATTACATGTTTTTAAGTATCTAACACAGGGGTCTCCAAACTTTCTAAAGAAAGGGCCAGTTTACTGTCCTTCAGACTTTAGGGGGGCCGGACTGTGCCCGGTGGGAGTAAACAATGCCCAATCTTTTTATTATTAGGGGGAGAAATCGTTGGTGTCAGTGAAAGGCATAGTGCCCCATCGTTGGTGTCAGTGAAAGGCATAGTGCCCCATCGTTGGTGTCAGTGAAAGGCATAGTGCCCCATCGTTGGTGTCAGTGAAAGGAATTATGTATGCCCTATTGTTGGTAATAATGCCTCAAGAGCCGGTTAAAGGCAAGCAAAGGGCCGCATCCGAACCCAGGACCGCAGTTTTGAGACCACTGATCTAACATGTCTGCCTAGTCCTCTAATAGACGGAACATAACCCTAATGTCAAGGCTTAAGGAAGCCGTGTGTCCATGGACGAAAAAGAAACACTTCTCTGTTAAAATTAAAGGAATCCGTGGCAAAAACACATCAAACATAACGCACCGGCGGGAAGTGCGTTGTCCAGTCACATGTCCTGGGGAAAAAATGCAACGTAAATGCAGCAAAAACCTCATGCAACAGAGCAGTGTGAAAGTTGCCTAAATAAATAGAAAATGTTGCAAAAATGCATCAGTGTTGGATTTTTGGTGCTTTTTCGCATGTCCAAGTTTCACAGGTGAACACTGGGTAATAGGCACCCAGAAATGCATCAAAAACAAATGTGTGAAAGCAGCCTTAGCAAAATAAGATTTCATCCAATTCCCCTGTGATGGCAATACATACACTTTGTAAACCGGTTGGGCTAGGTTCACATTTGTGCGGGAAAGCAGGTAAATCGCACCTGTTCCAGCAGGCAAACCATGCTGTACCTTTGCCAACACGCAGGGCTGCCATTCATTCTTAATGGCACCTCCACACATCTGAAACTGCATGCGATTTTACTTTCGGCTGCTTTTTAAAAATGGTGTAGAAACCATTTTTTCTGCATAAAATGCAGACCCAGCAAACATGGCTTCCAGAGGCACACAAGTGTGAACCTAGCTCAAAGGCCTCAATTTACAGTCTGACTGTACAATTTATTAGGTTTTGGCACCATATCAGATCTGTAAGTTTCTAGAACAAAAACAGAAAGGATTCTGCATGGGATACTTGGGATCAGTGCCTATAATGGAACTATGCCGTGTTAGTACAGCCAAGAATATTCCTGGTAACTGCAAATCATATTTTTTTCACTGTGTTTTACTGGCATATTTCAGTGGCATTATAGGCATATTACAGGCGTTTTAGCATGCGTATTACGCTTCATGAGTGTGTTCTCTGTGCTGGCCGGGGGGTAGAGAGCAGTTCTATGGCAGAAGAGGCAGGACGCATTTCATGGTAAAAAAAAAAAACACTCATCACAGGCGAATGCGTTGACATGTTAGTGTGTAGATAAAGGTTGATGGTATCCACAACGTGATATTCTCACATTCATGCATGTTGCATATCACGTTGTGGATACCATCAACATTCATCTACACACCAACATAGGACTCTGGGGGTCATGCACCTTTACCCAGCACCTATGGATGTTTCTAATTTGTGGGATACTTTGTGCATGCATTGCCTGCGGGTCTCCTACCTTAGCTCCCGGGACGGGCTATCCCACGGGTATATATAATTCGTGTTTTGTACATCTACCGATATTCTGCATGTATATATTATGTGCTAGATATACTCAGACAATAAATACTTTTATACATTTAAAAAATACTTACACATTTTATGGTCTGTCATATGCTTCATTTAAAGTCCCAAACTTTTTCACCTTGTAACCAATATAGGGATGGAGACACATCTTTCGTGCCTCATCTAATGTCTCACCCATTTTTTCTTTCATGCATTTTTAGCTAAAGTAATTATTAATTTCAATCTAGAGATTTTGCCAGCAGTAATTTTTTTGCTACAAGATGTCCATCTGTTGACCAGTATTTTTTTAACCTACTTCCAGAGCTCAGGTCCTCCTGGACCCACCCCAGCTTGTAACTAGACAGTGAAAAGAGAAGCAGTGCAAGTGCTGAGGTCATCTCCGTGTCACCCTCTCTCCTCCTATCACCATGCTTCTGGTCAGCACATGAACTGATTGACTCCCCATGGGGACTGCAAGAGGCCGATACCAGACGTGTGCAGAACCAAAAAAACCCGTCTCGATTTCTTAATTTGCATAAATATGTTTAGTTAAATTCCTTTATTAGAGTTGGAATCTATTCAAATTTTCACTTCCTGGATTTACACAGAGGCACACCTCCAGCTCTGCAGCTCTTTGGCCCTTTTATGACTCACCCCTGTCCCTTCCTGGCAAACTCTCAGGGGGAGGGAGAGAGCTGTGTATGATTTTTATAAGCCTAGGCCAGTAATGGCGAACCTTGGCACCCCAGATATTTTGGAACTGTATTTCCCATGATGCTCATGCACGCTGCAGTGTGGTTGATCATCATGGGAAATGTAGTTCCAAAACATCTGGGGTGCCAAGGTTCGCCATCACTAGCCTAATGACTAGACAAGAAACAGGAAGGGGGCTGTACAAGGTATTTACTGGCAGAAAAAAATAAAATAAATATAGGTTTTACTATCCAAATTTAAAACAAGGGCAGATTTTATTTAATAGATGAAAATATGAAAAAAAAAAAAAAAAAAAATGACTGAAGGTCTGCTTTAAAAACGTGAAAGTGTTCGCCATGTCGGAAGGCTTCATCAAAAAAGGGGGAAGAAAAAAAAAAAAAAACACCAGACACAAAAAGTACAAGCTGGGATCACAGAAAACTGTCCACCTTTTTTATTGAAATAAAGTTCATCCAAATAGAACAATTAATAGAAGCCGACATGCATGGACAAACATCAATATATCATAGTTTCATCATAATTTATAACCATAGTATAATGAGTTGAGCTTGGTGCCCCGGGGCAGGTTGTTATAGAGCAGCAAGTTAATATAGGCTCAGAATCATTTTCACTACATCCACATACTGTACTACAACAGGGATGCCACAAATAATAAACTCTATGTCCATAATGAATGTGAATTACTGCCTTGAGAACAATGCATAGAAAAACAAGGGAAAAGGAGTTTTAAAGTGCTTTTCCATAAGAGTGGCAAATTTGTTTTTAAATTCCAGAAATTGCAGACGCCTCTTCTAGCAAAATGAAGATTTACTTTTGAAGGCCTCAATAAAATTGTTTACCAATTTGCCTTACAAAAATTCAATTTACACCAAAGACAGTTACTACTTGTGATGTTTGTGTAAAAGGGATAAGGACTAGGCAACAAGAGAAAAGACATTATGGTTATAATTAGGAAAGTAGAGTGACACGGTTGCAAAGAGTTGCAAGGGGGGGTATAAAAATATCATTATTCAACATTCTACACGCAGTACTGGAAGGAAATTTATATATTACTGTAAAATGTGAAAAAAAAAAAAAAAAACAACTAGAAGATAACCTGTAAACATAATCTAGACTTACTCCCAATGATTGAAATTCTCAAGAATACCTTTGGCAGACACACACCATTATGCATAATACATTTAAGGCAACCCTGATGAGTTATATTAATATTTACAGCAACTTAATTAAAAAAATTCCAAGGCAAATACATACACATTCAAAGTTCAACCTGCCGTTGTTTTTTTTATATAGCATAAGATGTTCTGTGACAGGGGGGGAAAGAAAAAAAAAAAAAAAAAACACAAATAAAAAAGGGATAAAGTGGAACAATGTCATGTAAGTGCTTATTTATAGGCAAAACATAAAAATCCAGTATGGGGAAGGAGAGTGGAGGAGTAATTATATTTTTAAAGAGCAGTAAATACACAAGAAGGAAAAATCAGACCTGCAATGGTAAGAGGAAAGAAAACTGAAAAAAGGAACTGCATCATCTTACACTGCTACCACCAGAACAACACAGAGTAGAGCAAACTATGTGGCTAACTTTAGACATGCACCAAATTTAGCTGAACGAGTAATCCAATAGATTTAGACGTTGCCCTGAAAATCCTTTAGTGCTAAAAGGGGTTGAAAAAGTATAAAATATCAACAAACCACATGTCTGATTTCATACCGGAAAAAAAAAAAAAAAAAATGGAAAGTTTGCATAAACTGCTCCAAATGATGTGTGAATTCCAGTAGCAGCCGTCTTGATTCGCCTTCCTGCCGGTACACAAGAGGCAGAATGGAAAAGACGCTGGGAAAAGAAGGTTCAGGTGTTGGGACCGACCTCAGTAATGCCGGGACTTGGAATGCTGAATAAGCCACTGCAATGTAATGTCTGAAAAAGGAAGACAAGATGAACTTTGTAACTGCAAACATTTCTCAACCAGACCAAATAAATAAGGAAGCAATATAAAAAACAGGACACTTTCAAGTTATACTAGAACAGGGAGAAAAAAATAAATAAAAATCGCATTAAGCATATTGATAAGGCTTTTAAAAATACAGAATTAAAGTCTGTAAATCGATTCTAAACCCTGATACAATACAATGCATGGATATTGCCGACTTTTTCAACATACCGTATTTATCAGCGTATAACACGCACCCCAATTTTAAGAGGGAAGTTTCAGGTAAAAAAATAAAACAAACATTTTTTAAAAACCACTTTGAGGCAAAACCAAGGGTCAGTGCCGATCAATGGCCACCTGCAGCCTGATCAATGGTGTTTTATTTTAGCCTCACCATCTATCATCAAATCAGCCTGAACATCGGAAAATCACAGAGCCGTCATCTGTTTACTCGGCTCTCGCACATACACAGTCCTGCCTCCGCCATCGGCATTGGACCAGCTCCTGTGATAGACAAATACTGGTCCAGTGGCGGAGGCGGGACTGTGTGTGCGCGACGTGACAGGCGAGTGGAGAGGAGAGGACTGCTCTGTGATTTCCGGCGGCGCTCGTCCTCCTCCGAGGTATGCTGTCTGCGTATAACACGCATCCGCGATTTTAAAGGGGGAAAAAAAAAAAAGTGCGTGTTATGCGCTGATAAATACGGTAATTGGACAGGCAAAAGTAAACCCTACATTTACCACCACCTCAAATCCATTAGAATTAGAATCTGGCGTTCCAGATTGGGTGTAAATGATTAGAACCTGCTTGACATGTGTATTGTCATTATGCCAAGATCAACAAAGCTATAGACCTCAGAAAGAAAGTTGTGGATAAAAGGTCTGGCAAAGGGTTAAAAAAATCTCCAAATGATTTGATAGCAATCACTTCACTGTAGAGAATATAAATCTACAAGAGATGTAGATTTCAAACAGCTGCTTTGTCCCTGACTGGGGCCTGAGCAAATTCAAGAGCTGACCTTTGATAAAAGTCGTCTCCAAGAATCCCAAAATTTAACTGCAGTGTATTCATCAGATAACACTTGCACTCGTTGGGGTAAAAGTTCATGCATGTACAATCAGAAAAATATTACACAAATGCAAACATTCATTACAGTGTTGGAGCAAAAACCAAAGCTGCAAACACGCGAAGCTGGATCGCCCAAAAAGGAGCAAGAGCCTATTTTGGGCAACAAGCTTCACACCGATCTCCATGTCGCGTGTCACCGCTCAGACTGACTCCATTTAAATTCCAGGTGCGAGACAAGAAGTCTGTCCCACAGCCAGAACCCAGCAATGTGTACTGTATTTAGCTGAAGCTACATGCAGTTTATACAGCGCTTCGAGTCACTGCAGAACTTGAAGGAAACAGATTGTTTCAACCAGCTTAGTCCAAACAAACCATTTAAAGTGACAGGAAACATGGAGATCTGGTTTAAAATAGTTTTTTAAATAACCAAACAGTGAATCTTACATTCAATCATTGTAGGTAAATCTTCCTGGTGCCTGCATTTGCAAAATTTAAAAAAAAATAGTTGCCAAAAAGGAAAGACCTGTGTTACTAAAGATACAATTTGATTTTATTTTTTTAAATGATCACGTTATACCTAGCTGCTCTGTGCAATGTTTTTGCTTAGAACAGCCTTGAGCCTCTTCTGGTGTCCCCTACCAGCGGTGTGTACTCTTCTGTATCTGCCCCCATAGCATGTGCTTGCTATGAAAGCTCTTCATGCGGAGCTAATCAAAATTACCACAGCTGAAAGTCAAATGTCTGTGTGCCATTGAGAAGGCGATTAACTATACCCGATTGAAAATACATTGTTTTTAGGAGGGGGCTAATCCTTTCCAACTTTGATACGGTTTTTGAATTTTTTTTCTGACATGTTGGTGGTATATCTTTCACTTGGATGTTCTAAGTTGCACTGAGTAAATACAGCTGAATAAAACAAAAACGGTCTTCATTTCAGGCTGAAAAGTAACAAAAGGCCCCTTTCACAATGGGGCGGTTTGCAGGCGCTATTTTGCTAAAAATAGCGCCTGCAAACTGAGCCTAAACAACGGCTGCTGTTTCTCCAATGTGAAAGCCCCGAGGGCTTTCACACAGGAGCGGTGCGCTAACAGGACGTGAAAAAAAAGTCCTGCTAGCCGCATCTTTGGAGAGGTGAGAGGAGCGTGTGTATACCACTCCTTCCCATTGAAATGAATGGGACACTGCAGTAATACCACCCGCAAACCGCAGCTGTAGCCGTGGTTTGCGGGTGGTATTAACCCCTTTTTCGGCCGCTAGCGGGGGTTAAAACCACACCGCTAGCGGCCGAATACCTCAGCAATCCAGACAGTATAGCACTGCTAAAAATAGCGGCGCTATACCGCCACCGCACCCACCGCCCCAGTGTGAAACCGCTCAAAAAGTAATTTGAAAGGGGGGTAATTCTTGTCTCTACCCACTGTAGTGTGACTCGACCCTGCCCCCTCTCCATCCTTACAGCCACTAGCTCCCACTGCTGCCTCTGAGCCTGTGAAGACCAAGAGAAAACAGCGATGCTACTCTTGGGCACAGTGCTGGATCAAGATCAGGCAAGTATATTGGTGGGTAGTGCAGAGAATGCATTTAAAAAAAAAAAAAAAAAAAAAAAAACACCTTTAGCCTTTATGAGCACTTCAAAAAAAAAAAAAAAATTGTGTTTTACATCACGATAGCTTGTATAACAGTGTAAATTTACTGTCCCCTCAAAATAACTTTTACAGTCATTAATGTCTTAACCGCTGGCAACAAAATTGAGTACACCCCTAAGGCTCCTTTCACACTGGGGCGTCAGCAGTAAAGCGCCGCTATTTTTAGCGGCGCTTTACCGTCGTATTTGCGGGGGCACTTTTACAACCCCCCCCCGCTAGCAGCTGAGAAAGGGTTAAAACCTCTGCAAAGCGCCACTGCAGCGGTACTTTGCCAGCGGTATAGCCGCGGTGCCCATTGATTTCAATGGGCAGGAGCGGTATACACACCGCTCCTTCACCCCTCCAAAGATGCTGCTAGCAGGACTTTTTACTGTCCTGCTAGCGCACTGCTCCAGTGTGAAAGCCCTCAAGCTTTCACACTGGAGAGACAGCAGCGGCTTTCAGGGTGTTTAGCAGGCGCTATTTTTAGCGGTACAGCACCTGCAAAGCTCCCCAGTGTGAAAGGGGTCTAAGTGAAACTGTCCAAATTGGGCCCAAAGTGTCAATATTTTGTGTGGCCGCCATTATTTTCCAGCACTGCCTTAACCCTCTTGGGCATGGAGTTCACCAGAGCTTTACAGGTTGCCACTGGAGTCTTCATCCACCCCTCCATGATGACATCACGGAGCTGGTGGATGTTAGAGACCTTGCGGTCCTCCATCTTCCGACTGAGGATGCCCACAGATGCTTAGAGTTCACCAGTCCATCACTTTTATCCTCAGCCTCTTTAGCAAGGCAGTGGTCATCTTAAAGGTGCGTTTGGGGTCGTTATGTTGGAATACTGCCCTGTGGCTCAGTCTCCGAAGGGAGGGGATCATGCTCTGCTTCAGTAGGTCACAGTACAGGTTGGCATTCATGGTTCCCTCAAATGAACTGTAGCTCCCAGTGCCAGGCAGCACTTATTCAGCCCCAGACCACGACACTCCCACCACCGTGCTTGACTGTAGGCAAGACACTTGTCTTTGTACTCCTCACCTGGTTGCCGCCACACACGCTTGACACCATCTGAACCAAATAAGTTCATCTTGGTCTCATCAGACCACAGGACATGGTTCCAGTAATCCATGTTCTTAGTCCGCTTGTCTTCAAACTGCAGACTTTCTTGTGCATCATCTTTAGAAGAGGCTTCCTTCTGGGACGACAGCCATGCAGACCAATTTGATGCAGTGTGCTGCGTATGGTCTGAGCACCGACAGGCTGACCCCTACCCCTTCAAACTCTGCAGCAATGCTGGCAGCACTCATACGTCTATTTCCCAAAAGACAACCTTTGGATATGATGCTGAGCATGTGCACTCAACTTCTATGGTTAACCATGGCGAGGCCTGTTCCGAGTGGAACCTGTCCTGTTAAACCGCTGTATGGTCTTGGCCACCATGCTGCAGCTCAGTTTCAGAGTCCTGGCAATCTTCTTATAGCCTAGGCCATCTTTATGCAAAGCAACAATTCTTTTTTTCAGATACTCAGAGTTCTTTGCCATTAGGTGCCATGTTGAACTTCCAGTGACCAGTATGAAAGAATAAGAAATTTAATACTCCTGCTCCCCATTCACATTTGAGACCTTGTAACACCAACGAGTCACATGACACCGGCAAGGGAAAATGGCTAACTGGGCCCAATTTGGACATTTTCACTTAGGGGTGCACTCACTTTTGTTGCCAGCGGTTTAGACATTAATGGCTGTGTGTTGAGTTATTTTGAGGGGGACAGCAAATTTACACAGTTATGCAAGCTGTACACTCACTACGTTAAATTGCAGCAAAGTGACGTTTCTTCAGTGTTGTCACATGAAAAGATGTAATAAAATATTTACAAAAACGTAAGGGGTGTACTCACTTTTGTGAGATACTGTATATATACACACACCCTAGTTTGTAGACTAACTTTCATACAGACTAAACAAACACTGTTGTGGGTTATTTTTACCCAAAAAATGTAGCAGAATCCATTTTGGCCTAAACTTAAGAAAGTTTGTTATAAAACTTTGCAAATAACCCAAGCAAAAAATGTTATTTTTTCAAAATATTCGGTCTTTTTTCATAGCAAAAATAAATTATAAACCCAGTGGTGATCAAATACCACCAAAAGAAAGCTCTTATATCCCACTATCTCTACAAAAAGGTGTGAACAGAAAATGCTGAAGTCTAAACTAGAAATGTGTCAATGATCAAAAATTGGAGAACATTTATAACAACCGAAACCTACCTATATTATCTTTCTCTTTACATGAAATAGAATAACAACAAATTTCTCGATCTTGAATAGCCGAAAGATTTCTACAAGAAAACAAAGATTTAAAAGTTATTCAAAGTAAAAGAAGCGCCATACAATTACATACCATTAAAAATGTTCAATCAATTCTATACTTTTTTTTTTTTAAATGATAAAAGTAAAAAAAAAAAGAGTCACCGGAACAAAAATTCTTGTTGAACCCGCATATTTGACCAAGTGCATGCAGCACACAGTGCATGTTTTTTTTCTGGTACTGTGGTTGATAAAGAGCACTTGTTTTCCTGGTTGTGCCAACTCAACTCAGGGCTGAGGTCTAGACCAGTGTTTCTCAAGTCCAGTCCTCAAGGCGCACCAACAGGTCATGTTTTTGGGATTTCCTGCAGATAAAACAGCTGTGATAATTACTAAGGCAGTGAAACTGCTCAAATCACCTGTGAAAATCAATGGAAATCCCAAAAACATGACCTGTTGGTGCGCCTTGAGGACTGGAGTTGAGAAACACTGGTCTAGACTATGGGTGTTCCTCTTATGGGGAAAGCTAATGCAGCCACTTCATTCTCATGGAGCTGAATATTGTATGTGTGTCCACCATCTCCAGATTTTCCTCAAATGAAAAAACGGCTGTGGTAATTACTGAAGCAGTGAAACTGATCAAATCACCTGTGCAAAATAATGGAAAGCCTGAAAACATGACCTGTTCGGGGCGCATTAAGGACTGGAGTTGAGAAACATTGCACTGGACAGACAACTGTGCCCAGACCCACCTCCCTGCTATTCTGGGGAAAGCAACTAGAGTATTAGCTGGTGGAGAAGGGAATAGGGGAGTACGAGTGAAACAAGCACCACTTAATGTGAAGTTTGCAGCAACTCTCACCTCACTGAATTTGTTTATATAGACTTTGGCAGCCGACACTTGTCACCTTTGGTCAATTTCACCCATGGACCGATTTTCATAATAGCACTTTTTTGTGTCAAATAGGCGTTAGTTTATCATTCTATGTACATTAATAGAACACATTACTTGTCACACAGGTTGTGGAACTCATCTTTTATTTTTATACATGTGTTAATGCTTTTTATTACTTTTGCACATTTATACACTTAGGGCCGGTTCATATTGATTTGGAGCTCTCGTCTGTTCATTTACTTTCCATTTTGTTAATTACATTTAAATGTTAATAGTTTATTTCTATTAGCATTCTTATTTGTAATATGCATTTATGCATGCATCGTCAAATATACATACACACATCCCATTGGACTTTGGAGGGCAATATACATAAATTGGAGGCAAAGCGTAATAAATTATTGTACATCAACTTTATTCACAACATTGTGTAAAACTTAAAAAAAATTCCATATCGGCTGGCACATTGCTACTGTGAAAATACATCATGTGATTACAACATACCAGCAGTCCCTAGTCGGGGGAACTACTGCGACATATCCATAGTGTTTAACTTTACTTTGTTTCCAGGCCATTTGGAATAAAAAAAAAAAAAAAGCTACAATCCTCTCCAACAAGGGTCAACAGTCACTATTAGGCTGCATCTCAGGTGGCCTCAATGCATGCATGTTATTAAACCCCTGGGGCTGACTTTGCTTGGCAGAAGGTGGCAAGGCATTCTGGCATTTGTTTTTAGCTGGGCTGACTTATTGTACAATTTGTGAAATATGTTTTACCGTCAATACCACCGAATGATTTACTGAAATGCATCAGATCTGTTCTTGCCTGGGGACAGTGTTGACAAGTTAAACACTATGGATAGGTCACAATAGTTCAGACTATACTGTGGGCAGTAGTGTTATTTAGGTTTTGTGCTGCCCTAGGCCTGACTAAACTCGTGCACCCGTTAATTTAAATATGACCCACCCATTCCTGTCAAGCCAACACCCCTTTCTGTTTACCCATCCTAAAATTGACACACTGAGGGCCTGCGGGGGGGGGGATGGATTTCTTTAATTTGCTTAGATTCCTCTTACTTCCTGCTTGGCTATGGGGCAGTGAGTGAAGGGAAATCTCTGCAATGGGACAGGGATGGTTAAAAGATAAACTTACAGGGGCTATAACCCTCCCTTACTGTATCCAAAATGAAAAAAAGTAGTGTTGCCTATAGCTCTACTTTAAGCACAAATTTCTGATAATTTTATTGAGCGGACTAAGAAGATATAACCATGTCAATGATGCAGCAGAAAACATTAAGCACAGTGAGGAAGATTTGTTGTCCAGGGTGTTAGGACAGTCAAAATTTAGAAGCAGCGCACCCCCCACATTAAGCACAGTTGAGGAATGCCGGCCGCCCGCATACTGGAAGCAGTGCGGCCGCTTTATGGGGGCACTAAACTAAATTTGCCTCTTAGCCCAGTCCGCCCTATAAGACTGGCGCTACACTAATAGTGTAGCGCAAGCCGGCGGGGACTCTTTCCGTGCTGCCCCCCCGCAAAGTGCTGCCCTAGGCCTGGGCCTTGTTGGCCTAGGCCAGGATACTGCGCTGACTGTGGGTATCTTGCAATCACATGTGTTTGCACAGTAGCAATGTGCCAGCTGACAATTCATTACTCTGTCTACAATTTATGTATATTGCCCTTAAAGTCCCATGGAACATGTGAAAATGAATATATACTTTTTTTGTATTTGAGTAGGGATGGTGGCAATATGATTTTAAACTACTTACATTTTCTTAAATTTCTGAAGGTTCAGGATTCATCCAAGTCCAGTTAATGCTATTGTTCAAAAAATCTTGTGCTGACAGTTACTGCAAAAGGAGGCTGGTTGTCCAAGTATCCCACAATGGGGATGCCAGTAAAATGCAACCATCACCTTGGTGGATACCTGGGGTGCAGAGGAGAGGCCAAAGGGCAAAACCACAAGCTGATTGTGAAAGGGCGTCACAGCAAAGCAGAGGGATCACAAATGTTCGAGAAAGATGGCCCCATGTAAGAAAGCATCTGAGGTCCACAAAAGGCAGGATGTCTCCCGATTGAAGGGAAGGTGATGACAGATTTGGAAGATTTCATGCAAAACATGTTTAGAGTTAAATGAAGCAAGCCAGAGCTTTGATATCCAGAACAGAGATAATTCTCCCTTTGGGCCTGGGAACAGTGAACAGTTTGGCCTTGAACCCCCAATACCGTTCTGCCACTGGAACAATGACACCTTGATCCAGAAGAATGGAGAGAGCTTGAAGAAGATCCATTAATCTGTGCAGCGACACAGAAAAGGTTTGGGAGGTGAGAAACATGGGAAGTGGCAAGGAGTGAAAAAAGGAGACCTCCACCTGCAAGCATGTGAAATGCAAGCCCTTCAAGTGATCGCAAACATCCACCAACTCTGGATGGTGACAGTTCACCTTCATGCAGAGAGCTCAGAAGTCCCTTAGGCAGCGGAGGCAAAGCGGATAGAGAATCCGCAGGAGCAGTTATGACCTATACAAATCAGTCAGCAAATAACTGGGTAATTTGGGGCATTAGGTCTTACATGACTCCACAGCCAAAAGAGGAGCGAAGGAGGTCTACAAAATGATGGAACAGACTCCAAAGACCAGAGGATAACAAACCACCCTAGAACTGTTGGTAGAATGTGAGAGCTAAGGACCCCCACCGTACAACGGGACTGCTCCCCTCATGTCTAGAATTGTTGCACTTGCATTGCAGCATGGCAACATATAGGCTCAGGGTAAAAGGAAAGGGCTCAGGTACTCACAAAACCTGCACAGCTGGTATAATATGAGGGTTAGATGGCTGGACAAGATTCATTGTAGGCAGACAGCATGGAAAAAAAAAAAAAAAAAAATTCTAATTTCCACTTGGCTCTCTGCAAGCAGCAGCGATATGCTTCAACACTGTGGTGGGAAGAAATCCAGAGCACACTTGTGACACTCCTTCACAGGGGATGTCAGCATTGAGTACCACACAGTGTTAACCCCTTCTGCTTCGAAACCAGTGCAAACATAGGTTGCTGGATGCCCCTAACCTATGTAACTGAGGTAGCTCCTGGTGCTCAGGTAGTCCAGCATACTTATTACTAAGCCAGTCTTCAGGGGCATGGCTAGCACTGAAGTAATGCCAATACCTAGGGACCTAAAAAGGGACCTTTATGTGCCCCAGAGGTGACAACTTATAGTTTCATAACAAAGGTTACTTCGAGCCTATCCCCAAAATGTCTAGTCCTGCAGCACCCAGACACGGTACTCTAAAAGCCAGGCTGAGGATATGACCCCAATGGAAAGTTGAGAAGTAAACAGACAAATTTCAGCAGGAATGCAGAAAAGCACCTCCAAAGTTTTTGAAGTGAAGTGAGCCACGGCGAGGGGACGTTGTCATGTGCTTTTCAGCACATCACAGAAGCTCCCTTTTTTTTCCCCTCTCCACCTTGAAGCACACAAAGTGACACTCCAATTCATATCACCACACAGCAGTGGAGGTGCATTGAGCTGCTGTTTGCTGCAATAAAGTGGCGCATGTCTGCATTTTATTACAGATCACTGCACTACACCTCTGGGCTGCGTTGCAGTGTCAACAGGGCACATAGAAAACAAGCTGTTTTTTATGTGCCCCAGAGGTGACTGGCATTTTCCAGTGCAGATAAATACCAGTCACTGCACTGTGTGTGAACAGACCCTAAATGAAGTCTTCCAAGAGGTTTAGAGGTTATAAAATTACACAAATGCACTGTGGTCAAAAACTAGATTTAAGCCACACTAAAGTAAAATCAAACTGGGCATCATCATGGCAATGTTCACCATAGTAGCAAAATATTAGTTTACTCACAGTTTTTCAATAAGCTGTTTTTCATCCAAAGCCCCAGGAAGATCTCTCTTGTTTCCAAGTACTAAAACCTAAAAAACGCAAAGAAATAAAAATGTCCTCATGAAAATTGTCACATCTGTACATTTACACACAATAGGATTAACACACTAAAGCATACAGTATTTCATACACTATATGGATACCATAGGGTCCATTTATACAGGTTTTCACTCGAGTTATACAACTTTTACCTACAAATTCACATTTTCCCACTGTAATTCAATTAGAAAAATTGAGTGAATTTTGTGAAAACTTTAGATTGAAAGCCTTCACAAGCATGGCCCTTCCTCATCGTGAATTGTATTGCAACTGATTTATGCAGCACAAATGGTTGTCATCCCTGCCTGGTGTTATTTGCCAGCTTTATTAACCACCCCCCCCCCCCCACTTTCCTTAAGGTGGTACAGGATCAACTGAAGTAATCTCATGTACATTTTTTTTTTTTATTTGCTTGGGATTTCAAGCTATACTCCAAAAAAAAAAAAAAAAAAAAAAAAAGGGGGAAGGACAAAAAGTGAAGTTCACCGTTGGGAGGAAAAAATAAAAAATAAAATGCACATATTGCAGATTGAAAAATAAATACTGCTTTTATTTTATTTTTTTGACGGTAGCCTTCAAACCATTGCAGAAATCGGTTGACAGTAGGTACAATGTCAGGCTCCTGCACACTCTCCAGTCTTCTGCCAGCAATCTCCATATGGGCTTTCACTTAGAAAGCTGGAAGGGTGGATCAGCACACTCAGTCAATTGCGTCCTACAAGCTGGCTGCTGCGGTGGGAGACAAGACTTTTTTCACAGATACCTGATCGCTGATTATAAAATGCGACAGCAGCTGCAGGGGAGGGGTTCAGGGGAGTGCTTGAAGTGGCTACAGCCCAAATACAGGTGTAACATGTTCCTAAAAAAAAGGTAAACTTAGCACAGCTCTGCATCAATAAATCATTACTTTTTTTTCTGTAATCTGCTGTAAAGAGGCAGACTAGAAAGTGATGCAATACTGGATCAGGTGTGCTGCATGCAATATGCCAACAAGGAACACGTTGCCAAGAGCAGAGCGCGGCCGATTGACCGCAGTAGTCATCTGTTGCTCCTTCTCTATCCCATCAGTAGCCTGAGGGCAGGATGGCATTTGCAGCATATTGTCCTTTAGAAAACCTAGCTGAGAAATAATAAAAAACTCCATGGCCTCCATCAAACCATTAGCATCAAACAACTTGTGTGCTTTGTAGAAATGCATGAAATACTGTATAATAAAAAAAAAAAAACACACCACAAAAGTTTTTAGAATACATACACTTTAAAAGACAACCTTTAAGCCCCGTTCACACAAGGGCGGCATGACTTTGGGGGCGACTCGATCTCAAGACGACTTAAGAGGCGATTTGCAAAATTACTTCTGTATAGAAGTCAATGCAAGTCGCCACGAGTCGCCCCCAAAGAAGTACAGGAACCATTTTCTAAGTGGGAGCGACTCGAGTCGCTCCTATTAGAACGGTTCCATTGAACAGCGCGGGACGCGACTCGTCAGGCGACCGAGTCGCCCCTATGTGAACCGGGCTTTACAGTACAAACATTTTCAATTCTACATATACAAAAACACATCAATGTAATGTAAATAAAAATAGGAGGCAGGCATATCTGCAGAGAGTTTAAAAAAAAAAAAAAATGGAGTACAATAGATTTTAGAGGAGATCTCCCCAATGTAACAGCATATGCATGGAAGTATGAGGCATATTGTTTTCAAACTTTAGCAAGGAATTGCAAAAAAAAAAAAATATATAAAAAAAAAAAAAAAAAAAATGGAGGTTTTACATTTTAAAAACATTGTGAAAATGCTTATAAATTATATATTAAAGGCAATAAAAGCATAAAGAAAATTTTAGAAGAAACCATTCACAGTAATCTTTGCCAACAAGACATTACCTACAGTGCATTGAAAAAGGTATTCATACCCCTTGACATTTTCCACATTTTGTCATGTTACAATACTTTGTAGAATCACCTTTCACTGCAATTATAGCTACAAAGTCTTTTTTTTTTTTTTTAGGTATGTCTCTTTCACGTCTAAACATTTTTGCCTGTTATATCTTGCAAAATGGCTCAAGCTCTGTCAGATTGGATGGAGAGCATCTGTGAACAGCAATTTTCAAGTCTTGGCACAGATTCTCAATTGGATTTAGGTCTGGACTTTGACTGGGCCATTCTAACACATGAATATGCTTTGATCTAAACCATTCCATTGTAGCTCTGGCTGTATGTTTAGGATTCTTGTCCTGCTAGAAGGTGAACCTCCGCCCAAGTCTCAAGTCTTTTGCAGACTCCAACAGGTTTTCTTCTAAGAACGCCCTGTATTTGGCTCCATCCATCTTCCCATCAACTCTGACCAGCTTCCCTGTCCCTGCTGAAGGAAAGCATCCCCACAACATGATGCTGCCACCACCATGTTTCACGGTGGGGATGGTGTGTTTGGTTTCCGCCACACTAAGCATTTTGCTTTGAGGCCAAAAAGTTCAATCATGGGCTCATCCGACCAGAGAACCTTCCACATTTGCTGTGTCCCCCACATGGCTTCTTGCAAACGGAACTTATTACTCTTTAACCACTTAACAACCACCTGCCGACAAATAACGTAGACAAGGTGGTTGCTTAACTCTGGGAGGACGTTATATAACGTCCTCCCAGAATCACGCTCCCGCGGCCGTTTACCACGTGATCGCTCCGTCAAATGACAGAGCAATCACTTGTAAACAGACCGGCGTCATTTGAAGACGCCGGTTCCTCCCTCCCCTCTCTGTACCGATCGGTACAGTGTGAGAGGAGAGGGGAGGGAGCGGATGGCAGCAGCAGCACTGTGGGCTGGATCTGTGACAATTGCAGTCACAGATCCAGCCATCCATCCCTGCTCAGCCATCCCTGGCGCCACACCCCGCAATACCCCGCCACACCCCGCAATACTCCGCAATGCCCACTTCCCGCCCGCCGGCCGTCATATGACGTCCTTGACTTTGTACGGGGATATCTGAATGATGGGTGCAGCTACAGGCATCATTCAGATATCAGCTTTTTCAGCCGGCGATTCCCTACACCATAAGAACAATCATAGCGGCTGTTCCGCTGCTTGATCATTCTTACGGGAGGCGAGAGGGGATGCCCCCCCTCCCGCTGCCCTCCGGTGCTTCTACCGACTCACTGCTACGATCAAAGCCAGGATTGTTTTTTTTTTTTTTTTTTTTTTTTCAGGCTTCCCAGCCTAGAGGTGAGATGTGGGGTCTTATTGACCCCATATCTCACTGTAAAGAGGACCTGTCATGCCATATTCCTATTACAAGGGATGTTTACGTTCCTTGTAATAGGTATAAAAGTGATCAAAAAAAATTTTTGGGGCGGAAAAACATGTCAAACTAAAATGAACAATAAAAAAATATATATATTTTTAAAAGCGCCCCTGTCCCCGTGAGCTCGCATACAGAAGCGAACGCATACGCAAGTCCCGCCCACATATGAAAACGGTTTTCAAACCACACATGTGAGGTATCTCTGCGAACGTTAGAGCGAGAGCAATCATTTTGGCCCTAGACCTCCTCTGTAACTAAAATCATGTAACCAGTAAAAATATTTAAAGCGTCGCCTATGGGGATTTTTTTAAGTAGCGAAGTTTGGCGCCATTCCACGAGTGTGTGCAATTTTTAAGGGTGACATGTTAGGTATCTATTTACTCGGCGTAACTTCATCTTTCACATTATGCAAAAACATTGGGCTAATTTTACTGTTTTTTTTTTTTTTTTTTTTAAGCACAAAACATTTTTTTTCCGTAAAAAACGCGTTAAAAAAATTGCTGCGCAAATATCGTGCGAGATAAAAAGTTGCAACAACCACCATTATATTCTCTAAGGTCTTTGCTAAAAAAACATATATAATGTTTTGGGGTTCTATGTAATTTTCTAGCAAATAAATGATGATTTTTACATGTAGGAGAGAAATGTCAGAATTGGCCTGGGTGCTCCAGAACGCCTGAAGGTGCTCCCTGCATGTTGGGCCTCTCTATGTGGCCACGCTGTGTAAAAGTCTCACACATGTGATATCGCCATACTCGGGAGGAATAGCAGAATGTGTTTTGGGGTGTAATTTGTGGAATGCATATGCTGTGTGTGAGAAATAACCTGCTAATATGACAATTTTGTGAAAAAAAAAAAAAAGACAAAAAAAAAATCTTGATTTTGCAAAGAATTGTGGGAAAAAATGACAACTTCAAAAAACTCACAATGCCTCTTTCTGAATACCTTGGAATGTCTTCTTTACAAAAAGGGGTCATTTGGGGGGTATTTGTACTTTTCTGGCATGTTAGGGTCTCAAGAAATGAGATCAGCCGTCAGTACTTCAGGTGTGATCAATTTTCAGATATTGGCACCATAGCTTGTGGACTCTATAACTTTCACAAAGACCAAAAAATATACACCAATTTGTACTTATTTTTACCAAAGATATGTAGCAGTATAAATTTTGGCCAAAATTTATGAAGAAAAAATAGTAATTTGCAAAATTTTATAACAGAAACGAAAAAAAAAATCATTTTTTTACAAAATTTTCAGTCTTTTTTCTCTTATAGCGCAAAAAAAAAAAAACCCAACAGTGATTAAATACCACCAAAAGAAAGCTCTATTTGTGTGAAAAAAAGGACAAAAAATTCATATGGGTACAGTGTTGTATGACTGAGTAATTGTCATTCAAAATGTGAGAGCACCGAAAGCTGAAAATTGGTCTGGTTATTAAGGGGGTTTAAGTCCCCAGTGGTCAAGTGGTTAAACAATGGCTTTCTTCTTGCCACTCTTCCACAAATCTGGTCTTTATGGATTGCATGACTAATTAGTTTTCCTGTGGACAGATTCTCCCACCATAAGCTGTGGATCTCTGCAGCGCTTCCAGAGTTACCATGGGCCTCTTGGCTGCTTCTATTAATGCTCTCCTTGCCTGGCCTGTCAGTTTAGGTGGGCGGCCATGTCTTGGTAGGTTTACAGTTGTACCATACTCTTTCCATTTTCAGATGGATTGAACAGTGCTCAGTGAGATGTTTAAAGCTTGGGATATTTTTTAGATTCTAACCCTGCTTTAAACTTCTCCACAACTTTATCCCTGATCTGTCTGGTGTGTTCCTTGGCAGTTTATGATGTTTGTTCACCAAGGTCCTCTAACAAACCTCTGAGGGCTTCACAGAACAGCTGCATTTATACAGAGTTTAAATTACACACACACACACGTGGACTATTTAATTGAGTTCTGAAGACAATTGTTACCACTAGATTTTAGTTAGGAGTATCAGAGTAAAAAGGGAGCTGAATACAAATGCACGCCACACTTCAGATATTTGTATAAAAAAAAACAAAAAAAAAAACATTTATCATTTTCCTTCCACTTCACAATGATGTGCCTCTTTGTGTTGGTCTATCACATAAAACGCCAAATACATTTACATTTTTGGTTGTAACATGACAAAATGGGGAACATTTCAAGGGGTATGAATACTTTTTCAAGGCAAATTTTCAGCTTTCAGTGCCATCTGTCACACTTTGAATGACAATTAAACGGTCATGCAACGCTGTACCTAGGTCCGAAATAACTAATCGATTAATCAACAACTAATCGATTATGAAATTAATCGATTACTATTTTCATAAATCGATTAATCAGCCAGTAACATAATGGGGTTAAAAAAAAAAAAAACTAAAATTAGCCCTTTACAGTACAAAAAGAGCAAATCGCTACTGTAAATATTACTTTCACTGTCCCACAGTAAAAAATGAACCCCTTACAGCGATTTGCTCTTTTTGTACAATTTTTTTTTTTTAACACCATTATGTTGCTAAACATCTCAGGCCTGGGTCACACCTCTGTTTTTTTTGGTGCATTTTGCAGAAACACACTACAGTGCATTTACATGGTTTCCTATGGGACACGTTCACATCCATGATTTTTTCAGCTGCTGCGTATTTGGAAAGGGCAAGTACTTTTTTTTTTAAACGGTGCTATTTTGTTTTTTTGGTTCAATATACTTCAATAGAGAAGCTGCAGAAAAGCATGTAATGATGCGTTTTTGCAGCGATTTGTGTTTTTTAGTCTGCCCAACAACAAATTGGCCAAAAAAAATAAAAAAAAAATGGAAAAAATGCAAATCGCAGCAAAAATACCTTTTTTTTACGGTTATTAACCGATTAATCGAAACAATAAAATCGGCCAACTAATCGATTATGAATATAATCGTTAGTTGCAGCCTTAGCTGTACCCAAACAATTTTTGGGGGATTTTCTTTCCACATATAGAGCTTTCTGTTGGTGGTATTTGATAACCGAGTTTTTTGCTAAACAAATTGAAAAAGATAGACAAAAAAAAAAAAAAGAAGTTGGTTATAAAACGTTTTCTCCTTCACCGACGAGGCTACACTGATGGGGACTGATGAGGCTGCACTAAGGTGGCACTGATAAGTAGGCACTAATATGCCGCACTGTCATTACTGATGGGCACTGATTGACATCTGCGATGGGCACCTCCCTCTGATGGGAGCTGCGCTAATAAATGCGCTGATCACCAAAAGGTGCCAAAGGAACCACTCTGTAAAGCTTGGGGGGGGGAGGGAGTAAATAAATGGTATTAGACAATTACTAATGTATTCATTCCTCCCTGTCCCCAAACACTTATCTGACCCCTACCATCAATCTGTCCCTTCTGCAGCGCACTGTGGGTCTATGGCTCAGGGTACACCCTCAGAACAGCTTGCTGTGGGGGCACTTGTAAGAAGAAGGAGGAGAGAGCACCGGTGAGGGGACTCTAGAAGACGAAGTAATGGACCTCTCTGCAATGCGATTACACAGAGCAGGCAAGTATAACATCTATTTTAGATTTTATTTTACAACCACTTTAAAGTGGAACCAAACTCTCACTCAAAATGAACCATTACAATTCTTATGCTACTAATATTAGTAAATAGATAGGATAGTACATTTTCTTGTTAAACCCCCCCCCCCCCCCCCCGCATTTCTTGTACAAACCAGGACAAGCATTGATGCATGAGTATTTTTTTCCTTTTATCTGGGGGGGGGGGGGGGGGCGGCTTCTCAGCTAAGCACTCATGTCTAAACTAAGGACAGACAGACAGATTCCAAGAAGTGTATACTACATGAATCATCTACCCTTATTAAAAATGACCACAGCTAGAAATGATACGAGGGGCGCTTATTAGGGCTGCAACTAACGATTATTTTCATAATCGATTAATCGGTTAATAACCTTAAAAAATAAAATAAAAAATAAAGTTAAAATTTATTCTGAAATCTCTATGCAGTGGTAAATATAAATAACCAACTACATGGTTGGGGAGCAAAATCTCTAATCCACTGTTATTCTCAGACAGAAGAGATATACTATTAGGAGGTTGAATCTGGTAAATAGACTCGGAGATGAACTTTTTTTTTCCCTTTAAATAAAAAATTTTTAAGTCTGTTTTGCAGATTTTCAAACAGAACTGTAAGGCCCCTTTCACACGGGACGGATCAGTAATGATCCGCCCTGTGAACCTCCACTTGCTCAGCGGGGAACGCTCCGTTGATCCCTGCCGAGCCGGCGGATGACAGGGCGGTCCCCGCACACTTTGCAGGGACCGCCCTGTCAGATCTCCGCTCTCCCCTATGGGGGATCGGATGAACACGGACCGTCTTCATCCGATCCGCTCTGCAGACGGATTGAAAAATAGGATTTTCCTCCGTATGCAGAATCGGGTGATGGCGGACACGGAGGAGATCAGATGTCGGCGGATATTCATCCGCCGATCTCATAGGGACCAATGTATGTCCCTTTTTCATCCATAAACAGAGGGATGAAAAAGCGGACATACGGTCCGCATGTGTGAAAGGGGCCTAATATATTATATGCTGGCCATACAAAAATATGTAATTTTAAGAACATTCGTTCGATTTTCTAATCGTTAGTGGGGTCAAATAGACATTTGTTTTCAACCACAGTGATGGGAACATTTAGAAAAAGAAAACTTCTTGGTCAGATTTTTCGTATGAATATTCTCGTCTGAAAATAGATCCATGTATGGCCGGCATAAAGGCCCGGTACACATCTATGCAGTTTTCTTTTCATTCGTTTCCGCTGTGCATTTTGCTGTGCACTTTGCTGTGCATTTTGCATACTTTTATGCTTTTTTTTGGCCAATTTGTTGTTAGTCAGATTAAACACAAATTGCTGCAAAAAACGCATTACATGCTTTTCTGCAGCTTCTCCATTGAAGTATATTGAACCAAAAAAGCACCGCTTTGCGTTAAAAAAAAGTCCAACTACGCAGCGGCTGAAAAAAGCATAGATGTAAAACGTGTCCCATAGGAAATCACGTTAAATGAACTGTAGTGGGTTTCTGCAAAAAGCACCAATAAAACAGAGGTGTGACCCAGGGCTAAGACGTTTAGTAAAATAATGGGGTTAAAAAAAATTAAAAATGTGCCCTTTATAGTACAAAAAGAGCAAATAATTGCTACTGTAAGGAGTTAATTTTTTTTACTGTGGAATAGTGAAAGTAATAATTACAGTAGTGATTTGCTCTTTTTCTACTATAAAGGGTTAAAAAGAGAAGTATGGGTTTCAAAAAAAAAAATTCTAATCATACTTACCTCAGTGAATGGAGCATCAGACCGATGCTCCATCTGTCCCCCGCTATCTCTGCACTGAGAACCGAACACCGCCGCTGGCTCGGTTCTCACAGATCCCTGAGAGGAAAGCCGCCGACTGTCAGCGTATTTCCTCTCTGCTCCTCCACGCTCATTGGAGCGCTAAGCCGGGGAGGGGCGGGGGAAGGCTGTCAGTAGCTCGCTGAGACTGCCATCAATCAGGGCAGCTGGCGGATCCCGACTTGGAAATCGTGATGACGCGCTGCCCCGACTGATGGCAGTGACGTCAGCAGAGAGCGGACTTCAGATCGCTCTCCGCTGAAAACGGGTCACAGGAGTGCAAAACAAATTGCACTCCTGTGACCCAGAGGAGAAGCCCAGCCTAAAAAGCTCAGGCTGGACTTCTCCTTTAATTTTCGATTTTTTAACCCAGTTATGTTGCTGTCTGATTACTCTTTTCATAATCTAAGAGTTGTCGATCGATTAGTTGTTTCGGCCCTAGTGCTTATCAAAGTATTTTCTCTACAAAATTAAGCATGGGGACATGAATGGATGAGAGTGCTTGGAATATTAAAACAAACAACACTTTTCAGTTTGTGGTGCTCAGATACAGTTACATTGCCACTATAAATTGTGGTGTCTGCATTAATTTTAAATTGCTAGTCTTTTCTTTGCTTTTTACCTGGTTATCCCTCCAGCAACACACTTCCTGTCCTAGGTTGGCTCATCTATGGAGGAGCAAAGGAGTCACCCTTGAAATGCAGCATTATCTGAAGAGGGGTTTATATAAGTGACTAACAAAAGCCCAACTCCAGATAAACACCTTCTAAGCAATTACAGAAGCATTTTTTTTCACCCTTTTGTGATAAAGGTTTCATATAGATGAATAAAAGCTGACCATTACAAGAACCCCTGTCAGTGTTTAAATGGATTGCCTTAGCCCTCTAACTGAAACTTTTGCTGGCCAGCTTGGAAGCGGAAAAAACAAACAAAAAGGATCAGCATGGAAACACACACACTACAGGGGGAAGGAATAAAATACTGTAATACAAGGGGGGGAAGGACATTGGCAGGATCGCAGCATGCAGAAGTGCTGTGAACATAGCCTGGTTTATTATCATAGCTAAATCACCCCCTCTAGTGGTCAGAAGTAGCACAGCGGCAGTTTAAAGTAATACAGGTTTAGATTGTTGTTTTTATTAGGAAAGGGGAAAAAACACAAAACAAAACAAACACACAAGCAGCACAACATGTTACACTAACCTGCCCTGTGCAGTGATTTTGCACAAAGCAGCTCTGATCCTCTTCTTGGGTCCCCTGTAGACACTCCTGGCACTTCCCCCATTGACCAGTGCCCGCAATAGAAAGCAGCTTGCTATGGGGGCACTGGTGTGTGCTCGCTCCTTAGCCCCGCTCTATGTATTCATAAGACAGAGCTGTGGCTCAGTCCACCCCCTGCTCTCACCTCATTGGCTCACTGGCTGTGATTAACAGCAGTGGGAGCCAATAACTCCCGCTGCTGTCTTAGCCAATGAGAGCGCCTCCCATGCACATAACTAGATTTAGAGGGGGCCCAGGTGCAGGATAAGGGGTGTGTGGGTGTGTGTGTGTGTGTGTGTGTTTCTCTTTAACTATGTGTTTTTTTTAACGATAGCTACTTTCATCTGTGATGCCTTTGGCTTACCAAATATCTAATCACTGCAAATATGCCTCTTTGGCATCTTTGGGGCACTCCTTTAACATTATGCCATGAAGTCCCTAAGCAACTTCTGCTAGAATTTTTTTTTTAAAAGTGCATCTTAAAGCCTAGGTGTAGCTAAAAGAAAAAAAAACAGCACAAGGGACAGAACTTAGTCAGCGGAATGCATTCATTGAGCCGATTCCTCTGCGGTTAGTATAAATCATGCTCTGTTCATGCCCCCCATCCATAATCTTTGTGCTGCGGAGGCCAATTAAACTAAGGGGCTGTCACAGGTTTTTTTATGATCAAGAGAGTCAGACTATGCCCACCCTTTCCACCAGCGACTCCACTCATAGAAACTATACTACAGCTTCAATGAATGCAACAGGTTCTGTGAATGGAAGATAAGCAGATGATCAATAGCTTGACCCCCTCCAATCAAAGATGCTGAATTAATGTTTCTGTATGCAGAACAGAATCCAGCAGGTGTGATCAGAACTGTCCATTGCTAGCCAGAAAAGCTCTATATCTGCCCCAACCTCCAAAAAGGTTTTATTTTGGTATAAGACTCATCTCAGTGGAACTAAACCAGACCCATTTGAAAGCTCCTGTCCAATAAGTGCCTAAAGTGCCCAAAGTAACAGTAAAACCATTTATTCTCTCCCCCACAGAATTGAAATAAAAGCATCTTGGTGGTACACTTAGGACAGTCAAGTTGCTCTTGAACTGCCCAAAAAATTCCCAGCAAGCAATGCGCACATTGGCTCATTACAAAGATGCAACGCTGGGAGTGGGCAGCCAACAGTCTTCATACTCTAACAAGGCAGGCAGTGGGGATTGCCAACTAGGCGTTATTTTGGCTAGGCTTTCAAGGGAAGCCATATAGCCTACAGGTATGACAAATTTTATGAACGTTTTACAAAGTAGCAGTTTTTTAAAGATCTACTAGGGCCCTATGATGTCATAGGCTATTGTTCCGCCTTAGCCTTTCACAAAGCATAGTGCAGGCACAACGGTTGAAAACTGCTGCAATCCCTTTGTTAAGTAGGTACCAAGCTTGTGTCCATTTTATTTCACTCTGAAACAGAAACTGGCTGTTGTACAACGAGCCTAAAATTTATACATAAATAGTTCTTCTATGACTTTTATTAGACTTCTGACAAATAAAAAAGCATTTCACTTACAGGGATTCCATGCAACTGTGGTTTGTCTAGCAAGTTGTGCAATTCATATTTAGATGCTTCCACTTTGTCCAAGTCTGCTGCATCTACCATGTACCTGAAAAGATAAAGAAAGCATCTCACTGCAGGACGTTATATTGTTTAGGAAAAAACGACTCCAGATCTGGACATGTATAAAGGAAATGAGGTACACATAGAATCTCTCCTTACCGTAAACCACTTAGGCAGCCAATAGATTCCTTTTTTTGTTCAACCAGCTGTTAGAATGTAAGGAGTATTCATTGCTATCAGAATACAATTAACAGAATTACAGGCTACAGCCTGCAGTGCTGATCAAGTGGGGAAAATCTGGCAGGGTGGTTGTACAGAAGTCGTTCAGCAACGTATGATACTTGTCCTTCTCTGCACATCATAGCTTGCAAGTTTTAGTGACACGCTTAAAAATAAATAAAAAAAGGAGCGCAGCACATCACACACACTTTGCATCATATATGCTGCGCTGATAGCATACTGTATGTAGCAAATATAAGATCTTTAAAAAGTGTAAGTTCACCTTTACAGAAAATCTGTTAGGTGATCTTACACTGGACCCCCTCCCCATCCCACCCGGTCCCTCTGTACCAGACTGCCGTGATCCCCCGCTGTCAGACATCAACAAGCCACTTCACTGGTCCGGGGATTAGAAATCCCGGCGGCTGTCTCTCTTCTCCTCACAGTGCTGACAGTATGGGCTAGACGGCTTCC
The DNA here is from genome assembly GCA_029206835.1 of Rana muscosa. Taxonomy (NCBI): domain Eukaryota; kingdom Metazoa; phylum Chordata; class Amphibia; order Anura; family Ranidae; genus Rana; species Rana muscosa. Next base: position 707,677,383 of record CM055118.1, read on the forward strand.
GATTAGTCCGCTCCATACATGTGATAACCAACTAGAATCCCTGTAATCCATACTGGCTAAACAATATAAACAAGTGATTAAGCTGCGGACCAGTGAAGCGGATTGTAGGTGTCTGACAGTGGGGAATTGCAGCAATCTGGTGCAGCCGGACTGGGTGGAGGTCTAGAGTAAGGTCACCTTAAGGCCCCTTTCACACTGAGGCGCTTTTGCGCTAAAAATAGCACCCTAAAAAAGCCGCTACTTTGTATCCAGTGTGAAACCCCTCGAGCTTGCAGGAGGGTAAAAAAAAAAAAACTCCTGCAAGCCGCATCTTTGAGGCGTGATAGCAGTAAAAATACCGCTCCTATAGCACCCCTGCCTATTGAAATCAATGGGGTAGCGCCTCCAAAACGCTGCAGAGGAGTTATTGGGGTCGTTTTTAACCCTTTTTTGGCCGCTAGCGGGGGTTAAAATCACCCCGCTAGCGCATGCAAAAACGACGGTATAGCAGCGCTAAAAATAGCGCCGCTATATCGCCAGCGCATCAGTGTGAAAGTAGCCTTACACTTTAATCTTTAGCACCAGAGGAGGAATTCCTTAATCCAGGTCTTGGGCAATTCTTAGTGGGGACAAAAGGGTGCCTACACTCGCTTTCTCCACAGCATAAAGGTCTTTTACGCTACTACAGGTTTTCATTGATCGATAATTTAAACAACCAATGGTTTGCATCTCCCAAGGCACATCCAGTCAGCCAGGCAACTTGGATCCAAAAAGTGCAGGGAATCCAGTTCTTTTACATTATCTATTGCATTCTAGCGCGTTTACTTTTACACGTTCAGCATAACTGTAAGCTTGTAAAAAAACAGGACAGTGAAATTTTAACGCTTCACCATCCTTGGCTAAAACATTTAAATAAAAAGTAATATTATTATGAGTTGCGCGGTTAAAACAGAAAAAAGTGTTTGGCGAGTTTCAGGAATGGAATACTTACACAACTGCATTAACACCTCTACAGTAGCGCTCCCACATACTGCGAAATCTTGGCTGACCTCCAATATCCCAAACCTAGAAATAAAAATAAAATTAAAACAGAAGTCATAAAAAGGGGCAAAAAACACACAAACCTCTTCATGCATAGATTCCAGTAAAATTTCCATTAAATATTTTAAAGGGATACTAAAAGTTTTTATTTATTTATTTTTTTAAAGAGCTGCTTGCAGGACTTTTTTTTTTAACATCCCGCAAACGCACTGCCCCACCCCAGGGTGAAAGCACACATTGAAGTGAATGGGAGGCAGTTTTCAAGCGCCATTCCTAGCGCTAAAACACTTGAACATATTTAACCCAAAGTCTAACCAGTCACCAAAAAATACAGCCCTGAAGAACGGAGAGGCAATTCCCCCAAAACGCCTTTGCTCTACTTGTTTACTTTTATATTCAAACCAATATCATGCAAGACTTTTTTGAACATCAGGCACTCTTCTCAAATTGCCCAAGTGTTCCTTGAGGCAACGCCCTCATTGTTGTCATTAGAAAGGTAGCAGCCCTATATCCCATCAGAGTCTATAAAACTGTCTCCACCAACTGGGATATAACCCATTGGAAGCAATTCCCTCTACACAGTAATCTGCCGCTAGGCAGACTAGAGTGGTACCATTCCAGTGCGGTCTTTCACCCAAACCTGCTACCCACAGTCCACAACAGGAATCAAGACTGTCTCTCCTGATGTAGGAAGAACTGTTACTTTTTTGATGGTGAAGACACTGCATTACCTAGAATGGTGCCAAGTGATGTCTGAACCAGGGAGACATCCGATGATGGTAAAGCCCCACTCAGGAGAAAATTTACTTTTTACCACCTCCAACAGCCTCCCAGCCCCCCCCCCCAACCTATGCAGATAGTCAACCCCCCCTCCCCCCTTACCCAGTGAAGCCAGCAGGGGACTGCTCATCTAGTGTGGAGATGGCATCCTGTGACTGTTAGTCCCCTACTATCCCTCTGTGATGTCTGATCCAAAAGCAAGTGTCCACATCACGAAGGCAGTGACATGGACACCAAAAGAAGTCACCCCCAAGAGAAGACTCGGGGCTCTGGGATAAGTAAAAACAGGCATTACATTGGGATCAACTCCTCTGTTGCAGTGGGGAGAAAAGAAGAAAAAAAAAAACCTAAGTGGGGCTTTAAATACACCCATTATTGAAAATTATAATGCAGCCTCAGAGACACCACCACTACAGCCAGCCTCAAGACTAAGACCCCTTTCACATCGGGGCTGCCCGTACGTTAGCAAAGCACCCTTTGTTTTGCCATTGTTTAATCTGCGCTTTTAAACCCAAAGAAGGGTTTAAAAAAAAACACGTCTGTCTTGCGGCGCTTCGGAAGCGCTGCCCATTCATTGCAATAAGCAGGAGTGTTTTGGGAGCGCTGTATACAGCGCTCCTAAACTGCCCCAAAGATGCTGCTTGCAGGACTATTTTTAATGTCCTGCAAGCACACCACCCCAGTGTAAAAGCACACAGGCTTTCACACTGGGGCGGCATGGGAGGCAGTTTTCAGGTGCTTTACAGACACAATTTCTAGCGCTAAAATGCTTGAAAACTGCCTTAGTGTGAAAGGGCTCTAAACCTGCAATAAGTGATCAGGCAACTAACATACTGGGCTCCTGCGCAATACAAGACCAACTAGGGACACTAATCACCATCTACTTTGGTAGATAACAGAGTTGCTCAGAGGATAAAACTGCAAAATCTGTCTAGTCTGGTCTTCAAACTACTAAACCAGGAAACGCCAAAACAGTTATGCCCCTTCACTTGCATAGTCCTAGAAAGAGTTCCAAAATGTAGACCAATATGTACTCTGCTAAAAAAAATTTGGGCAAAAAAAAAAAAAAAAAATCCCAATAAGCTTATATTGATTTGTTTTTGCAAAAGTTATAGCGTCTACAAACTACGGAATACTTTTATTTTATTTTTACTAGTAATAGCGGTGATAAGCAAATTATGGCAGGATTGCAATATTGTGGTGGACATTAACTGACACTTGACACTTTTTGGGGACTGGTAACACTAATACAGTAATTAGTGCTTAACCACTTAAGCCCCGGACCAATATGCAGCATAAAGACCAGGCCCTTTTTGCGATTCGGCACTGCGTCGCTTTAACTGACAATTGCGCGGTTGTACGATGTGGCTCCCAAACAAAATTGACGTCCTTTTTTTCCCAACAAATAGAGCTTTCTTTTGGTGGTATTTGATCACCTCTGCGGTTTTTATTTTTTGCGCTATAAAACAAAAAAAAGCGACAATTTTGAAAAAAAAATGCAATATTTGTTATTTTGCTATAATATATATATATTTATATATATAAAAAATTCCCTCAGTTTAGGCCGATACGTATTCTTCTACATATTTTTGGTAAAAAGCAATAAGCGTTTGATTGGTTTGCGCAAGAATTATAGCGTTTACAAAATATGGGATTGTTTTATGGCATTTTTATAAAAAAAATTTACTAGTAATGGCGACGATCAGCGATTTGTGTCGTGACTGCGACATTATGGCGGACACATCGGACACTTTTGACACCATTGTCATTTTTACAGCGATCAGTGCTATAAAAATGCACTGGTTACTGTAAAAATGACACTGGCAGTGAAGGGGTTAGCCACTAGAGGCGCTGAAGGAGTTAAGTGTGCCTAGGGGCGTGGCTACGAGTGACGTCACCGATCTCCGCTCTGATTACACAGAGCGGAGATCGGGGACAGTGTCTACACTAACATCTCCCCGCTCCATCCCTCCGTGAGACGATCACTGGGATCCCAGCGGCGATAGAGTCCGCGGGACCCGCGGTCCAACTCACGGGGATGACTGCAGGGTTGCGAGCGCGCCGCCGCGCGACCACACGTTAGGCAGTTAAAGGGGACGTACAGGTACGTGATTGTGCCTGTACGTGCCATTCTGCCGACGTGTGTGTGTGTGTGTATATGTATATATATATATATATATATATATATATATATATATATATATATATATATATATATATATATATATATATATATATATATATCACACACACACACACACACACACGGTGAGCGGTCCTTAAGTGGTTTTATATAAAAATGTATTCATTCTGCCTTTAGCACCAGAGAGCCGATTGAAACATTGTCTGGGGTGAGAACACCGCTGGATTCCAGGACAGGTAAGTGTCCCAATTAGAGGTCGACCGATATTTGATAAATCGGCATCGGCCGGTTATTATTAAAACTGGGCCGATATTTTACATTGGCTGCCCTACCTCCTCCACACTCAGCGGCTCCAGCAGCATCAAGGGGGGAGAGGGAGAGAGACTGTCAGCCCGATGTCGGGGGTGGGCGGGAGCCGGCCGGGACAACACAGCAGATATATTACACCAGCCATGGGGGATGGTATCTGGGCGGGCCGCTACGTGTAAGCAGCCCAATCATCGGCTGGTGTAATTTAGCTGCTGGGTCCCGCCCACCCCCACATCGAGCTCAATTCTGACAACTCACTCTCTCTCCTCATTCAGTTTCACACATACACTCGGCTTAGTGTGAAACCTGCCAGTGCCACTGCCAATCAGTGCCACCGCCAACCGGTGCCATCTGTCAATGCCAGCCACAGCCAATCAGTGCCATCGCCAATCTGTGCCACCCCCCCGTGCCATCTGTCAGTGCCATCGCCAATCTGTGCCGCCCCCCCAGTGCCATCTGTCAGTGCCGCCCCCCAGTGCCATCTGTCAGTGCCGCCCCCCAGTGCCATCTGTCAGTGCCGCCCCCCAGTGCCATCTGTCAGTGCCGCCCCCCAGTGCCATCTGTCAGTGCCGCCCCCCAGTGCCATCTGTCAGTGCCGCCCCCCAGTGCCATCTGTCAGTGCCGCCACCCAGTGCCATCTGTCAGTGCCGCCACCCAGTGCCATCTGTCAGTGCCGCCACCCAGTGCCATCTGTCAGTGCCGCCACCCAGTGCCATCTGTCAGTGCCGCCACCCAGTGCCATCTGTCAGTGCCGCCACCCAGTGCCATCTGTCAGTGCCGCCACCCAGTGCCATCTGTCAGTGCCGCCACCCAGTGCCATCTGTCAGTGCCAGTGTCACCCGTCAATGCCAATCAGTGCCACCCGCCAGTGCCACCGCCAACCAGTGCCATCTGTCAATGCCAGCCACAGCCAATCAGTGCCACCCGCCAGTGCCATCTGTCAGTGCCACCGCCAATCGGTGCCACCCGCCAGTGCCACCAGCCAGTGCCATCTGTCAGTGCCGCCAACCAGTGCCATCTGTCAATGCCACAGCCAACCAGTGCCATCTGTCAATGCCACAGCCAACCAGTGCCATCTGTCAATGCCACAGCCAACCAGTGCCATCTGTCAATGCCACAGCCAACCAGTGCCATCTGTCAATGCCACAGCCAACCAGTGCCATCTGTCAATGCCACAGCCAACCAGTGCCATCTGTCAATGCCACAGCCAACCAGTGCCATCTGTCAATGCCAGCCACAGCCAACCAGTGCCATCTGTCAATGCCAGCCACAGCCAACCAGTGCCATCTGTCAGTGCCACCGCCAATCGGTGCCACCCGCCAGTGCCATCTGTCAGTGCCACCGCCAATCGGTGCCACCCGCCAGTGCCATCTGTCAGTGCCACCGCCAATCGGTGCCACCCGCCAGTGCCATCTGTCAGTGCCACCGCCAATCGGTGCCACCCGCCAGTGCCACCGCCAATCGGTGCCACCCGCCAGTGCCACCGCCAATCGGTGCCACCCGCCAGTGCCATCTGTCAGTGCCACCGCCAATCGGTGCCACCCGCCAGTGCCATCTGTCAGTGCCACCGCCAATCGGTGCCACCCGCCAGTGCCATCTGTCAGTGCCACCGCCAATCGGTGCCACCCGCCAGTGCCATCTGTCAGTGCCACCGCCAATCGGTGCCACCAGCCAGTGCCATCTGTCAGTGCCACCGCCAATCGGTGCCACCAGCCAGTGCCATCTGTCAGTGCCACCGCCAATCGGTGCCACCAGCCAGTGCCATCTGTCAATGCCGCCACCCAGTGCCAATCAGTGCCACCCGCCAGTGCCATCTGTCAATGCCACCAGCCAGTGCCAATCAGTGCCACCCGCCAGTGCCATCGCCAACCAGTGCCATCTGTCAATGCCAGCCACAGCCAATCAGTGCCATCTGTCAGTGCCACCGCCAATCGGTGCCACCCGCCAGTGCCATCTGTCAGTGCCACCGCCAATCGGTGCCACCCGCCAGTGCCATCTGTCAGTGCCACCGCCAATCGGTGCCACCCGCCAGTGCCATCTGTCAGTGCCACCGCCAATCGGTGCCACCAGCCAGAGCCATCTGTCAGTGCCACCGCCAATCGGTGCCACCCGCCAGTGCCATCTGTCAGTGCCACCGCCAATCGGTGCCACCCGCCAGTGCCATCTGTCAGTGCCACCGCCAATCGGTGCCACCAGCCAGTGCCACCGCCAATCAGTGCCACCAGCCAGTGCCATCTGTCAGTGCCACCGCCAATCGGTGCCACCCGCCAGTGCAATCTGTCAATGCCGCCACCCAGTGCCAATCAGTGCCACCACCCAGTGCCAATCAGTGCCACCCGCCAGTGCCATCTGTCAATGCCACCAGCCAGTGCCAGCCACAGCCAGTGCCATCTGTCAGTGCCACCGCCAATCGGTGCCACCAGCCAGTGCCATCTGTCAGTGCCACCGCCAATCGGTGCCACCAGCCAGTGCCACCGCCAATCGGTGCCACCAGCCAGTGCCACCGCCAATCGGTGCCACCAGCCAGTGCCACCGCCAATCGGTGCCACCAGCCAGTGCCATCTGTCAGTGCCACCGCCAATCGGTGCCACCAGCCAGTGCCACCGCCAATCGGTGCCACCAGCCAGTGTCAGTGCCACCGCCAATCGGTGCCACCAGCCAGTGTCATCTGTCAGTTCCAAACCAGTGCCACTTGCCAATGCCACCTGCCAGTTCCAAACCAGTGCCATCTGTACTGAGGACATCAAGTGTGTGCTAGAGTGACAGGAGTAAGCAGGAAGGAGTGGAGTGGGTGAGGTTTTTTTTTTAATCAGCCTAAAATAATCGGCCACAAAAAGAAAAAAAAAATCAGCCATCGGCCGCCCCAATTTCTAAATATTGGCATCGGCCAGAGAAAAACCCATATCGGTCAATCTCTAGTCCTAATATTAAAAGTCAGCAGCTACAGTATCTAAAGCTGTTGACTAGTGTTTTTTTTTTTCTGAAGGAGCCTGGAGGTCCTCTTTGGAGGCATTTTCTGAATTAAGACAGATAGGAGAATATGAATATATATATATATATATATATATATATATATATATATATATATATATATATATATATATATATATATATATATTTTACACACAAAATAACAATTAATAATAAAAAACACCCTCACCTCCCCATCTCGAGCCAGTGCTGTGTCAGTCTGCAGCGGCGTGCTAGTTTCCATCTCTCCCCACAGGATCAGAGAGACCCCAGCTCCTGCTGCGGTCATTCAAATCATGAGAGCAGGGGCTGGGGTCAAGCTGTGCGCGTCAATGGGCACACACAGCACGCCTCTGGAGCAAGTGTGTTTCCTATGGTAACACAGAAGGCGCCAAAAGAAGCACAGAGAAAAAAAAAAAAGAAGGTTCTGGGCTGCTCTGTGCAATACCAATGCACAGAGCAGAGAAGTATACCAAGTTATAATAAAAAAAACAAAAAAAAAACAAAAAAAAAAACACACACACACACACACACACACACACACACACACACACACACACACACACACACACACACACACACACACACACACACACACACACTTTAGGCTTACTAACTTTGACAGTTAGGCTTCATGTACACGGGACGTTTTTACAACTTCTGAACGATTTAACTGGACAGATAGTAACCCACGTTTAAAACGTCCGCTTATAAATGACTCATAGGCCCCTTTCACACTGGGGCGTTTTTCATGCGGTTTAGCGCTAATATTAAACGCTATTATACCGCATGAAAAAATCATGCCCTTTAGCCTTCAATGTGAAAGCCCGAAGGCTTTCACACTGAAGCGGTGCGCTAGCAGGACCGCTCCAAAAGTCCTGCTAGCCGCTTCTTTACAGCGGTGAAGGAGCGGTGTGTTCACCGCTCCTTTACCGCGGTCTCCCATTGAAATCAATGGGACAGCGCGGTAATACCACCCGCAAACCGCAGCAATAGCCGCGGTATTAACCCTTTTTCGGCCGCTAGCGGGGGTTAAATTTACCCCCCCTAGCGACCGCATACCGCGGTAAGAACGACGGTATAGCAGCGCTGAAAATCACGCTGCTATACCGCCACCACTCCTGCCCCCCCCAGTGTGAAAGGGGCCATACACATAAGATAACATTGAATGAGTTCAGGGGCATTTGAAAAAAAAAAGTGTCCAACTGCCTCTGAAAGTCATGGTGCCTAAGGAGATTATTCTAATCCTAAAACCCTTAAAAACCATTATATCTATCAACAATTATACAATGTATTTTGATCTTCCTTACCTGCAAACTACATGTACTGTATTGTACTTCTCTTGGCATATGACAACTCTTTTTGTACCCAATAAAAATAGTTTGTAAACAAAAAAACATTAAAGCTTAAAAATAGGACAAGGAAATAACTTCTAAAAATAAGTATTAGTCATTTGAAAAACTCCTGCAACAGACATGTATAAGGCAAGCAAGTAGCACATGACCCAAGATTACAATCATATGACTGAATACTGAAGGATCAGCAAGAGCTCAGAAAATACACATCAATCTCAGGGTTACAGTTTCAAATTTGGCAAAAAAAGTTTTTAATATCAAGACAGGAAATGTATTTGTGTCAGTGGCATTTATACTTTAACCACAAAGCTTTCTTTGGGTGGCATTTGGTCATCTCTCCATTTTAATTTTTTTTTTTTATACCGCAAAAAAATGAAACACACTTTCACCCATTTAGGCCAAAATTGTATTCTGCTACATATTTTTGGTAAAAAGACCCCCCAAAAAGCATATATTGATAGGCTTGCGCAAAAGTTAGAGTCTACAAACTATGGGATAGATTTATGGACTTGACATTTCTTTTACTATTAATGGCGGCGATAAACTTTTTTTTAGCGGGACTGCAGCAGACACTTTTTTGGGGACCAGTGACACCAATACAGTGATTAGTGCTAAATAAAATAAAAAAACACCTAGGGAATGCTTTTTAAATTGTGTGGGGGATGAGAGACATCTGTGTTCCTGATTAGCAGGAACACAAGATCTCTCCCTTCCCCTGTGACAGAACAGCAGTCTGCCTCTCCTACAACTGATCGGCGGGTCAGGCGGCCATCAGACCCGCTGAATGGCTCCAGGTGTGAGGAGACTCAACGGGTCTGGCCCAGAGCCAACAGGAATCACGTACAGGTAGGCGATTTTGCGCTTAAGGGCCGCCCTGCAGCAGTAAAGGTATAGGTAAAGTAGGGCAGTCCTTCAGTGGTTAAAGAAATAATAGTTTAGAAGGTCTGTCCACTTACAGTACATGGCTAAATGTCCATTATAACCAGCTAAAAACAGAACAGTTCCTGAATACCACATACGCTCACCAGCCATTTCATTATTAGGTACACCTTGCTAGTACCAGGTTGGATCCCTTTTTGCCTTTAGAACTGCCTCAATTCTTCTTAGCATAGATTCAACAAGGTGTTGGAAACATTTCTCAAAATTTTGGTCCATATATTGGACATGATAGCATCACGCAATTGCTGCAGATATGTCGGCTTCACATTCATTGACCACATCCCAACAGTGCTCCATTGGATTGAGATCTGGTGACTGTGGAGGCCATTGCAGTACAGTAAAATCATTGTCATGTTTAAGAAACCAATCTTCTACTGTCCAACTTTGGGGGACCTATGCAAGTTATAGCCTCAGTTTCCGGTTCTTAGCTGACAGAGTGGCACCCGGAGTGGTCTTTTGCTGCTGTAGCCCATCTGTTTCAAACTTAATGTTTTAGGCGTTCAGAGATGGTATTCTGCATACCTTAGGTGTTACAAGTGGTTATTTGTGTTCCGTTATCCTTCCATCATCTCGAACCAGTCTGCCCATTCTCTTCTGACAAGGCATTTTCCTCCACACAACTGCCACTCCAAAAAAAAATTATTTATATTATATATATATATATTCCCTTTTTTCAGACCATTCTCTGCAAACCCTAGAAGATGGTTGTGCGTGAAATACCCAGTAGATCAGCAGTTGTTGAAATACTCAGTTTAGCCCATCTGGCAACAACCATGCCATGTTCAAAGTCACTTAACCACTTGCCGCCCGCCCTATAGCGGATTGACGTCGGCAAAGTGGTTGCAGAATCCTGACTGGACGTCATATGACGTCCTCAGGATTTTGAGCCGCTGCGCGCCCCCGGGGGCGCGCATCGCGGCGATCGTTGCTGCGGGGTGTCAGTCTGACACCCCGCAACACCGATCTAGGTAAAGAGTCTCCGACGGAGACTCTTTACCACGTGATCAGCCGTGTCCAATCACGGCTGATCACAGTGTAAACAGGAAAAACCGGTCATCAGCTTTTCCTCACTCGCGTCTGTCAGACGCGAGTAGAGGAGAGCCGATCGGCTGTTCCTCTGACAGGGGGGGGTTTGTGCTGATCGATTATCAGCACAGCCCCCCCGAGGATGCCCACTGGACCACCAGGGATGCCACTAGACCACCAGGGATGCCACTAGACCACCAGGGAAGCCCACAATAAGGTATGCCACCCTAGACCACCAGGGATAATGGATGCCAATCAGTGCCACAATAGATGCCAATCAGTGCCCACAATGGGCACCACTGATTGGCAGGCATTATTGTTTGGCACTGATTGGCATCCATTAGTACAGTACAGTGCCACCTATCAGTGCCCACCCATGCCACCTATCAGTGCCCACCCATGCCACCTATCAGTGCCCACCTATCAGTGCCCACCCATGCCGCCTATCAGTGCCCACCCATGCCACCTATCAGTGCCCATCCATGCCGCCTATCCGTGCCTATCTGTGCCCACCCATGCCGCCTATCTGTGCCCACCCGTGCCGCCTATCTGTGCCCACCCGTGCCGCCGATCGTTGCCCATCCGTGCCGACGATCGTTGCCCATCCGTGCCGACGATCGTTGCCCATCCGTGCCGACGATCGTTGCCCATCCGTGCCGACGATCGTTGCCCATCCGTGCCACCTCATTGGTGCCCATCCGTGCCGCCTTATCCGTGCCCGTCAGTGCAGCCCCATCAGTGCCCATCAGTGAAGGAGAAAACTAACTTATTTACAAAGTTTTGTAACTGAAACCAAAAAAAAACTTTTTTTTTTTCAAAATTTTCGGTCTTTTTTTTATTTTTTAGCAGAAAATAAAAATCGCAGAGGTGATCAAATACCACCAAAAGAAAGCTCTATTTGTGGGAACAAAATGATAAAAATTTAGTTTGGGTACAGTGTAGCATGACCGCGCAATTGTCATTCAAAGTGCAACGCAGAAAGCTGAAAATTGGTCTGGGCAGGAAGGTGTTTAAGTGCCCAGTATGGAAGTGGTTAAATCCCATTTCTTACCCATTCTGATGCTCGGTTTGAACTTCAGCAAGTTGATTTGATCACGTCTAGATGCCGAAATGCATTGAGTTTCTGCCATGTGATTGGATGATTAGCAATTTGTGTTTCCAAATAATTGAAGAGGTGTACCTAATAAAGTGGCCGGTGAGCAAAAGTGCACATTATTTAGCATTAGATAAGCAGGGAAAAAGACAAGGGAAGTGCTCCCCTAAAGTAAAACCTCGTTTATTTGGACACAATGAAAAAAAAAAAAAAAAAAAAAAAAAAGAAGAAGGATGCACTCACATGGTTCCAGTGAACAATATGCCTGTTGCAGAAAAAAAAAAAAAAAAATAGAGCCAGAGTGATTCCATTTACCAAGCTGAATGGCTGCTCCACAATGTGCCTGGGGCTCTGAGTCAAGGGCTGCCGCAGCAGTTGGGATAGACACACTCGATCACTGAAGCCTGCGGCTGTACGATGAGGAACCATGGTGGCTGTCGGCACCGAACCAAATGCGCTGAATGGGGTCAGGGAACACAAGTCCGTGTACTGCCAAGTTGCTATGGATAATGCAATGCATGCCGGAGGGCGTGGCCTCCTTCAGGCATGTTTAGTAGCACATCTCCTTAAAAGCAAACCCTGGCTCTGAGTCACAGGAGGGAGGCATTAACCCCTCTTAGTCAGATGGTTTACGAAGGGGCATAGGGCCCCCCTGAGTCAATACTTTGTAGAACCACCTTTCACTGCAATTACAGCTGCAAGTCTTTTTGGGGATAACTCTACCAGCTTTGCAAAACTAGAGTGACATTTTTGCCCATTCTTCTTTGCAAAATAGCTCAAGCTCTGTCAGATTGGATGGAGAGCGTCTGTGAATAGCAATTTTCAAGTTTCACAATTGGATTTAGGTCTGGACTTTGACTGGACCATTCTAACAGATAAAAATGCTTTGATCTAAAGTAAACTATTCCATTGTAGCCGTCTGTCTGTTTAGGGTCGTTGTCCTGCTGGAAGGTGAACCTCCACCCCAGTCTCACATCTTTTGCAGGCTCTAACAGGCTTTCTTATAAGATTGCCCTGTATTTGGCTCCATTCATCCCCCCCCCCCCCCCCCCCAATCAACTCTGACCAGCTTTCCTGTCGCTGCTGAAGAAAAACATCCCCACAACATGATGCCGCCACCACCACCAAGTTGGTGTGTTCAGGGTGATGTGCAGTGTTCGTTTTCCATCACATAGCGTTTTGCCTTTAGGCCAAAAAGTTACATTTTGGTCTCATCTGACCAGAGCACCTTCTTCCACATGTTTGCTTTGTCCCCCACATGGCTTCTTGCAAACTGCAAATGGGACTTATCGCTTTCTTCTTGCAACTCTTTCAGAAAGGCCAGATTTGTGAAACGTACGACTTAGACCCCTTTCACACTGAGCCGCCCATAGCATCGGCGGTAAAAAAAAAAAACGCTATTTTTTACCGCCGACGCTATGGGCGGATTTGCAGCGCATTTCAACCGCTAGTGGGATGGCTTTACCCCCCGCTAGTGGCCAAGAAAGGGTTAAAACTGCCTGCAATGCGCTCCTGAAGCAGCGCATTGCGGGCAGTATAGCCGCGCTGTACCACTGATTTCAATGGGTATACACACCGCTCCAAAGATGCGGCTAGCAGGACTTTTTTTTTTACCGTCCTGCTAGCGCAACGTTCCAGTATGAAAGCCCTCGGGCTTTCACACTGGAGACAATGGAGCAGCTTTTTAAGGGCAGATTGCAGGCGCCATTAACGCTATAGCGCCTGCAAAACGCCCTCAGTGTGAAAGTCTAATAATTGTCCTGTGGACAGATTCTCCCACCTGAGCTGTGGATCTCTTGCAGCTCCTCCAGAGTTACCAAATACAAAACCAGGAAGACAGACAGACGCTGTTCTCGGCTCACCACCGTCCACAATGAATAAGAAAAAAAATGGCCGCACACCGGTACTGCAAATATTGCTCGATGATAAATCTTTATTCTCAAATGCAAGACAAATACAGGGATTGCAGGTAACCTCTGTATTTGTCTGGCATTTGACAATAAAGTTGATCAAGCAATATTTGCAGTTCTGGTGGGCGACCATTTTGTTTTATTCCTCCAGAGTTACCATGGTCCTCTTGGCTTGATTCTCTGATTAATGCTCTCCTTGCCCGGCCTGTCAGTTCAGGTGGACAGTCATGTTTTGGTAGGTTTGCAGTTGTGCCATACTTGGTTCCACTAGATTTTAGATAGGGGTGTCAGAGTAAAGGGGGCCGAATACAAATGCTACACTTTTCACGTATATTTGTAAAAATTTGGTCCCAAGACAAAACCTTGGGGTACCCCACTTACCACTCCAGACCAGTCTGAGTACACATTATTTATCACCACCCTTTGGACACTCACCTGCAACCATATTTTTTACCCAAGAACAAACCTTATGGTCCATCCCTGCGTTTATGGGGGACTGTACCAAATGCTTTTGCAAAATCCAGGTACACTAAATCCACAGGCCTTCCCCCTGTGTAGATGGTATCTCACTTCCTCGTAGAATGTTATCAGAAAGGTCATTCTCGCCAGACCATTTGTAAGCCCATGCTGATTACTAAGAGTGATTTTTTCTTCAGCAAATTTTTGGATATAGTCCCTCATCATCCCCTTCAATCATTTACCTACTATTGATGTTAGGCTAAAAGTTAGTGAACCAATGTAGGGGTGGTGGCGCTGCCTATTGAAGTGGATTCAACCAGCAGTGTGCTGGTGAAATATAACTGGAGTAAAGAGGTACACTCTATACACAATGTGTGATCAAATAGTGTGAAGTTGAGGGAATTACCCTTAGGATACCCAATAAGTGACAAATAAGAAAATTATTATGTGTCTAAGCAGGCCTCTGAAGGGTAATGAACCAATCGTTTGCTCTTCCCTGGTCTCACCTATATATCCATAAGGAGAAAATGTATCTTCTATTAAAGAGTCCTGCAACTGTGGCCACACAGTGATAAGCAAAGGTAAGTGCCAATACCAGTGTAATAACCCAACCTCTGCAGGTGCTCCCAAACAAACAGTGGTTAAGTAAATGACAGGTTGTCCTGCGAATAAAAAGGTAACATAGCAACAAACAATTATATGCTGATGAATAAGCCCCAACAGGCAGTGCTAACAAGGTAAAGTGCAGAAATGATTGTAAGTGTTTATTATATCCACTTGTAAACATGTCCTGAGTAGACAAGGAAATCCTCATTAACCCCTTGGGGGCAATACGGGTTGCACAGTATAGTTTACACTCTCCTGGGTACTTGGTTCAATAGTACCTAGTGTAATATCACAGTCCCAATAACTTAAAAAATGGCAGTGGCAATATGGTGACTTGGTGCAATTCTTGCTCAGATGATCAACGGTTGGATACAGGCGACAGTCGTGCTCCCCCCCTTTTGTGGTCACACTTACCAAATTAAGGTACCCCTGCAGGGGTAAAGGGCACCTCAGGGGGTATAGATGAGTTGTTCTGTCTGGCTGACGCTGTATCTCCCACCGCTGTCTCCACGCCAAGAGCCTCACCACAATGTTGGAATGGATATCTGCACCTATTGGTCTCCTTCCCAGCTCCTTTAACCCATGTGTACTCGGTAGGCGGGCTCATAGACAGATCATGACCTTGGTTGTCAGGCTGTTTCCTCGTCTGTCAGTCATATCTTTGACTGTTTAAAAAGGACTGACTTAATGGTCTTCGTTAATGTCAGTGTGCTGCATATTTCGGCGAGGTTTCCATTAGGCTGACATTAGAATTGCAGCTGAATAGGATGTATTGCATGTATATCGATTGATGTTAGGCTGACTTGTAGTTTACAGGGATTTGTCAGTCCTTTTTTGAATATTGGTACCACATTGGCTTTTCTCCAATCAGCTGGTACAATTCCTGTCAGTATGCTGTCCGCAAAGATTAGGAACAATGGTCTGGCTATAACCTAACTGAGTTCTGAGGACTCTCGGGTGTAAGCCATCTGGTCCTGGTGATTTGTATTAAGTTTATCAAGTCTTTCCTTCACTCTGACCTCTGTTAGTGACACATCACAGGGCATACCCTTGTGCCCAACAGTACTGTTGTATCAGTATACTCCTTTTCCTACGTAAAAAAAACTGAGAAGGCTGCATTTAGTACAGTTGCCTTCTCTGTCATCTGTAACCATCCTCGTCTTTTATGTGGGCAATGTGCTCTGATCTTGCCTTTTTACTGTTAATATATCTAAAAAAAAATCTTCCAATTTTTTTTTATTTTTTACTCACCTCCGTTATGCATCTCTCGTAGTCTTTTTTTAGCTGCCCCGATTGCGTTCTTACACTTCTTATTGCATTCCTTGTAGTGTTATAGCAGAGACGGCTTTCCTCACCGGTCTGCGGACGTTGCTGCATTACTGCTTCCATCTGTTGTTGTAGTCTCTGCTCTTGCTTCTGCAACAGGTCTATGAAGCGGGCCTCAGATTGCTGTTGGGCTTGTTGCTGAGCCTCCAGACTCTGTTGTAAAGTTGCAAGGCTCTGTTGATGAGCTTGCTGCTGGGCTGCAAGGCTCCTTTGCAAACCTGCATTTGTCTGCTGTTGATTGGCATTTGCTAGAGCCAGCTGTTTCAGTATCTCCTCCATGCTGGCTTAAAAAAAAACTGCCACTGGTTCTCCACCAACTGTGAGGGGGGCTAGCTCGGCAGCGGGTATGTGTGACCCCCGGGATGGGCTCCCCACCCAAAAAAAAAAAAAAAAAAAAAAAAAAAAAGGACACTTACCTGTCCAGCCCGCCCCGCGATGTCAGCAGACGAGGCTGAGCAATCGCTGCCGCCGCCATGCTCGGTGAGGGAATCAGGATTCCCTACTGCGCATGCGCGAGTAGCGCGGCGTCGCTGGTCCCCGCTCTCTCCTGGGAACAGTGCGTTTCCCAGAAGACAGTGGGGGGGGGGGGGGCGACGCAAAGGGGCGTCACTCCCGCGGGAGTCAATACCCGGGAAGTGGTGCAATTACCTGTTTTATACAGGTATCTGCACCCCCCTCCCCCTGAAAAGGTGCCAAATGTGACACGAGAGGGGGAGGGTTCCAAAAAGTGAAAGTTAAATTTTTGGGTGGAACTCCGCTTTAATGGAGGCTTTTTACATTACGGTTTAGCCACCCAGGTTTATCCTTCGCTCTTCTATATTTATTGCCCATTGGAATGCACTGTATGACACCTTTAATATGCTAAAGCATTCCCATTTTTCTTCCGTGTTTAAAGTGGTTGAAAATCTGTGTGTTATTTCACCTTAATGCATAGGGATGCACCAAAATTTCGGCCGCCGAAATACATTAGCCCGAAAATGGCCCTTTCGGCAATTTGCCGAAAGAGAAATCTTGCCGATAACAGCGGCGAAAATGGGGCGGGGGGTGTCGTTCTGGAGCGTCCCCGTCGAGCTCCTCTCCTCAAAGTGCTCCATGGAGGAAAGCGGTCAGCACACACACACACACACACCACGGAGCAGCTTGTCGGTATGATCAGCGGGAGGAACATTATCAGTGTGCAGCGCCGTAGGGGTTAAGATTGCAGGACTTGTTGTGTGACATGCTGTTAGAAGCAGAGAGCCTGCTCGGTGAAGCGAGCGGGCTCACGGTTTCTAACAATGTCAAACAAGTCCTGCACTCCTAATCTCTGCGGTGCTGCACACTGATAATGCTCCTCCCGCTGATCATACAGACAAGCTGCTCCTTAACGCGGTGTGTGGTGCGCCGACAGCTTTCCTCCATAGATAGCAAGAGCAGTGTTCTTGGCTTTGCCTAACACTGCCCTGTCCCCCTTACGGACATAAGGCAGGCTGCAAATGATGGGCACTGGTAGGCTGCATTTAAAGGAACCTGGTGAGGCTGCATTGATCTCTTGTACCGCATTAACAGTCTGACCATCTCCTGTACCGCGACCAAAGACTCTGACCATCTCCTGTACCGCGACCCCAGTAAAAGACCTTCAGCAAAGGGTACAGGGGAAACGCCTGGGAACACTGCCAAGGGCGCAAAGAATTTTAAACAGCCATGACACTGGTGAAAAAAAACCGAGGAACTTCCTGTATGGGAGAGATTATATAGGGGGAACCTCTTGTCTATTGGTTTGCCAGTGTCCATTCACCTATAGGTGGCGTATAACCATAGTCATAATGGCCTCCTCTGTGTCCCGTGATGTATGATAAAGAATTTAGATGTGCAATTTATATACCTAGAAAACCTGAAAGTTTGCGCCGCAGACATCGGTGCCCGATTTTCTGCAAATATCTCCTTAACCATGTATGTTAAGGAGTAATTGCAAGCACCTACAGGTAAGCCTTAATGTAGTCTTGCCTGTAGGGACAAGTTGTATCAGAGGGTATACAACCACTTTAAAGAATAATCCACAAATTTGGGTTATTTTTTTACCAAAGATATGTAGCAGTATTACTTTTAGCCCAATTTTATGAACAAAAAAAAAAAAAACGGACTTCTTTGCAAAATTTTACAATTGAAAAAAATAAAAAAAATAATTATAAAAATGTTGTTTGGGTACAGTGTTGCATGACTGAGTAATTGTCATTTAAATTGTGAGCACTGAAAGCTGAAAATTGATCTGGGCAGGAAGGGGGTAAAAGTGCCCTGTATGGAAGTTAAAAACTACTTTTATCAGGTTAGCCACTATCAGATAACGTGTTATATTGTATAAAAAGGAATCTTGTACCCTAATCACCTTATGGGTTAAAATACTAGAAAAATAAAAAAGGCTATTGTTAGTGCAGTGGTTAGGTTATAGTATCAAGAGCTATTTGCACCCTGAAAGTTGGATACATGTCCCTATGTGGCAATGTTTTTATGCTGTCTGTTTATATCATATACTGCTACATTTTGTTAGAAAAACAGTGAAGAGAAAAAGGAGGAGAACCTGCCATAACAAAAAACAGAAGTATCATGAAGGGCTGAATTAAAATAAGGATCCCCCCCCCCCCCCAATCATACTTACCTAGGTGAATGCAGCATCTGTCCAATGCTGCATCTGTCCCCCGGTGCCACTTCACTGAGAACCGAGCGATCCAACACCGCCGATCACTCGGTTTTCAGAGCTCCCCGAGCAAAGAGCTGCAGACTGTCAGTCAAAGCCCTCTGCTCTCCTCCTCCCTCGCTCATTGAAGCGCAGAGCTGTGGAGGGGGCTGAACAGCCGTCGCAGGATCTCAGCGGCTTGCCAAGAGCCTGAGACGGGTGTCAGTCCAGGCATCTGGCAGATCCAAGCTCAATGGTCGGGATGAGGCGGGTACCTGGACAGACATTGGTGACTTCACCTTTAAGCTATTGCAATACAGTACTGATTTAATCGTCCTCATTTAACCCTTTTGGTGTCATACTGTCCAGTGTGAAAATCCAGTAGGTTTTCCTAGCACACAATTTATCATTTTCTTTTCCTGAAAACTGGGGTGAAATAGCTTAAATTCCAAAAAGCTTTAGACCCTGCTGGCTGCCATTGTGAAAGTGGGCAAGTGTTGTGGGGGGAACACTGTTCTGTATCACCCTCTAGCAAACAATGATGTTCCCAATCGCTCGATTGGTTCTACCTACATAAATTTGTCTGCAGGGACACCTCAAAACCATATGCCACATACTGTGTGGCACACATGATGAATGCTTTTGCTTCATGAGTCTTCTCATTACCAATAAATGTTTTTTTGGCCTCTAGTAATATAAGCAACGAGAATATAAGGTCTGCAGTCACCAGTGATACACCTCCATCCCAATATACATATACACCAAAGAGGGTCGCCCTGGGACTTTAAATGAGGTGGTCACAGTTAATCCCAGGGCGACCCTCTTTTGTGTATATGCTCTAATATTATAAGAGCATGCTTTGCAGTTGATCGTTCTCCAGGGAAAGTGCCTTTTAAAACCAGGAACATGGGCATACCATCTTTGTGCCGTTTTGAATTTTACTGGGTGCTATTAAAGTGTTGATTTTTTTTGCTTTTTTTGAAGAATACTTGGAGGTCTGTCTGGAAGAACTTTTTGCAATTTGGGATCTCTGAGCAGTATCGACCAATGTTTCCTGACAAACCTACTTATGGATTGAAATTAGTGATAAAAGTGATTCTTTTTAGAACCTTCCTCCTGTAATCGTCCTTTTGATGTTGTGTTGTCCCATTTTTTGTACCTCTCCTAGGCCATGTCTATTAGTTGTTGATTATACCCCTTTTCTACAAAAATGTGGTCCTGAACAATACTTTGTTTTTCATAATAGTGGTTTGTCATGCAATTCCGTCAAAGTCTTTGGAACTGTTCTTTTACAATAATAGGTGATGGTATAGCTATACTAGGGCTGGGGGAAAAAAAAAAAAAAAAAAAAAAAAATCTATTTTAATCTTGAATCGAATTTTGAGTTCAAATCGATTCAGATTTGAAGAAAATCGATTTTCGATTTTTTTTTTTCCTTCAAAGTTTCCATAGCAGGGCGGCAGGGGGCGTATCCGGAATGGCACTGGGTGGCGTTACCCCAATTACATCTACTCGCCGCAGCGAGTAGATGTAATGTGACACTAACTAACTGCAAGCCGCCGTCTGCCTACCTGACCTGCGTGTCATGCAGACAGACGGCGGCCATTGCAGTGTTCAAAAGTCGTGCCTCCCGAGTCCTCCTCGTCTGTGATAGGCGGAACACTCAATTTCCCAGCATTCAGTGTTCCGCCTATCATGGACATCCGCTCATCCTCATAACACAGACGAGGATGAGAGGATGTCCGTGATAGGCTGAACACTGCCTGCTGTGAAATTGAGTGTTCCGCCTATCACAG
Source organism: Rana muscosa (assembly GCA_029206835.1). Lineage (NCBI taxonomy): Eukaryota > Metazoa > Chordata > Amphibia > Anura > Ranidae > Rana > Rana muscosa. Next base: position 707,697,768 of record CM055118.1, read on the forward strand.
ACATCCTCGTCTGTGTTATGAGGATGAGCGGATGTCCATGATAGGCGGAACACTGAATGCTGGGAAATTGAGTGTTCCGCCTATCACAGACGAGGAGGAGGCGCGGCTTTTGAATACTGGAATAGCCGCCGGTGTAGCAGTAAAATCCGTATCCCATGAAAATCTGCATCAGGTACGGGCACAGTGATTGAGGCACGGGCACAGTTCAACTAAGAGTAACCTCAAGATTTTTTGTTGTTTTATTAGCTAAATCCAAATACAGTATTAATAATTTGGATGTTTAACAATCTTTGTTGCACACTGACTTTGCAGTTAGAGAAAGGGTTTGCCTTTGCAATTGTTTGTTGATGCACTTTAATTAATATATAAAAAAAAAAAACAAAAAAAAAAAAAACGCCCAGCCTTAAGCTATACCCCTTTTTTGTAGATAGAATGTGTCCTTGAACTGAAAATAATTATGCTCCAAGGCAAACAAAATGCACTTTGAGATGAATTGGGCTTGGGATGGGTTAATGGACTCATGTTTGACAAGTAAATAAGTGCTTCCATCCAAAACATGTGTTCAATGGATGTATACAAGGAGCAGACATCCAGCGACACACGTATTTTTATTTTTTTATCTGTACTTTTTTCAAAATATCCAAAAGGATAAACAGAATCTTATATAGCATGGCAGATCCACCACCATAGGCTGATGGAAGAAATCTACATATTGTGCAACTGCATTGGAGAGTCCCCAATGATTGCAGCCCAGACCTAGTTGGCAATCCTCTGGGAGAGCAGCTGAATCTAGTGAACCTTATTTAATCAGTAGATGATTAGGTTGAAGAGTGCAGGATTAGAATCTTTTCCTCCCAATATAATCTAGCATTTTCATGTTGTACATTGTGGAACAAGGCATTAAAATGCACGTACGCAGCTAACTGGGCAGCTCTACTCCAGGGATATGCAATTAGCGGACCTCCAGCTGTTGCAGAACTACAAGTCCCATGAGGCATAGCAGGACTCTGACAGCCACAAGCATGACACCCAGAGGCATGATGGAACTTGTAGTTTTGTAACAGCTGGAGGTCCGCTAATTGCATATCCCTGCTCTACTCTGACTACCTGTGGGATTCAGGCCAGGTTGCTTCTAGGCGTGGGACTCTTGCAGGGACACCATTTGCACATAAGCCGCTACATAAAATGCACTTTCACCTCATAGCCCCCAAGGATGGTTATACACAACTGAAACGTGCTGGAAGATTGGCGATTGAATCATTATGCATCCATCAATGTGCACTTATAGGTCTCTCTCTCCCCCTTGCACAAGAGGGTTGGAGATGGGCAATTTCTACACCACACAGTTAGCTGCATTTGTGCATCTTTAGGGCTTGTTCTACAATGTATAGCAAGGCAATGCTAAATTATGTACATTTTCAGTGAGCAAAGATTTTAGCATGTAGGTTTTTTTATAAACATTTATCTTTTTTTAATCTTTTGCATACTATGTTTTGCTGCAACAAAGTCCCATGGGAGAGATTTTTCTCTTTGCAATAGTAAGGTCGGAGCAGCTGTGAACTCACATGTCACTCACTCCATCTTTTGGCCTTATATTTATCATTATGCACACAAAGTCAAATAACACTCCTGGCATTGCTATAACATAGCCCAATGCTGCTTCAAAGCACCAGCCCACAGTCAAGGTTTGCCTCAGACTTGTGGCAAAACAGCATGGCTCACATATGCTTGAAGAAAATATTTAAAGCTCCCATTGCTTACAAGCTTCCAATGACATTGCTTTCCCCCCTCCCCCCATCACTAAAGTTAACAAAAAAGGACGGGCTCATCCCGTGACATCACCTGGCGATGCTACCCTTTGTTTACTTTAGACAAAGGAAGGGGGGGGGGCGGCTTTACCAGCTCCTAACAACATTGCCGGTTCTCCCTGGCAGGGGCAGTCTGCATTAGCCATTGAAGTCCTGAACATTCTCCCCAGCAGAGACAGCGCTGGGAGATAAAGAGCCGTCATTCGGCCCGAAGAAAATGTAAACAAAGGGGAGTGCGTTTACCTTAGTGGCAGGGGAGAATGACATCTCTTCTCACAACACCGTCTCTTACTAGTGAAACAAAATAATTAATTATGAATCGCCATGTTCCACTGATTGTCTTTAACAAACCAGCCCCCCAACCATGGCCGCTGTTTTACCGTGTCTCACTGCACCCCAACAGTCATAATAAGTTATCTCCACCGCCAACAGTTTCCACTCTGCCTCCTTATCCTCATTTCATTGATGATCATCACCTCTTACTTTACTTTCCATTCCACACCAAACCAAACCGGATAACCTCCTACTCCGATTCTATACCCTCTACACAGTCTGTTTGTGGAGAAAACATGGAGCACCAACTATAAAACCCCAGCCAAAATTAGTTCCCACTCTGCCTGCTCTCTAAAGGGTACACAATCGTCCTCCGATCATTCTCCTCTCTGCATCATTCCTTGAGTCATTTCCCCTCTGCACAAGTCCATGAGTTGCTAGCCACGGAGCAAGCATCTAAATAGGGCTACTGCTGCAGACATCCTTTAACAGTTGCTAGCTGCCATGCTGATACTTTGCCAGCCAACTGACAGTTGCTGAATAAGGAGGAAGCAGTGGCACGTTACATGTTTCTTTCAGAAAAGGTTTCCCTTAATTATGCTGCACGATAGGCTCCCAAGCAGAGGTCCATTACTGTATTATAATGAAACCCTCTTTTTTATCATAGCCAGCATCCAGGAAACAATTTTGTAATACAAGTTATAGGGGGGGGGGGGGGGGGGGAGAGAGAGACACACACACACACACACACACACACACAAACTACAAGGAAATTTATAAAGTATAAGCCGAGGTACCTAATGTTGCCCAAAAAAACTGGGAAACCTCACTGACCCGAGTATAAGCCGATGCCCCACTGTTCCCTAGCTCGCTGTTCCCTGTAAATATAAATTTTTACATTGTAATTATTACCTGTAAAGAAGTTGCGGCTGCGGCGTCCATCGTTCGAATTTCGCGGTCTCTTCCTGTTCCTTACTTGATAGGCGAGTCTCAGCAGACACTCTCCGCCTATCACGATCATTCTCTCATCCTTAGTTTTCCCAGCAGACGTCTGTGATTGGCGGAACACCCAACACAGTGTCTGCTGGGAAAACTAAGGATGAGAGAATGATCGTGATAGGCGGAGAGTGTCTGCTGAGACTCGCCTATCAAGGAAGGAACAGGAAGAGACCGCGGAATTTTGAACGATGCACGCCGCGGAATTTTAACGATGGACACCGCGAAATTTGAACGATGGACGCCGCAGCTTCTTTACAGGTAATATTTACAATGTAAAAATTTATATGACTCGAGTATAAGCCGAGGGGGGGGGGGGGGGGGACTTTCAGCCCCCAAAAAAGGGCTGAAAATCTCGGCTTATACTCGAGTATATACGGTAATATAAAACCTTCCATGATTGAGGAAATGGAGAGGGGGGGGGGGGGGGGGGGAAGGGGTAAGCAGAGCAGCTACAAACCACTCTGCAGCTACTGAATCAGAGACCCAAACGGTCAATACCCCAGAAAAAGCTTACCTTGATAGTAACATTGCCTTTGGTAACTTTTCTCATGTTGAAGCCAACAGTAGGAATCATGTCTTCTGTGAACTGACCTGACTAAAGAGAAACACAAAATTATTTTCATGTAAAAATAAAAAATAAATAAAATAACACCCCCCACACATTCTCACACTTCACTTAGAAAATCACATAATAATAATAATAAATAATAATAAGTGCAAAAATACACGTCCAATTTATTAAGATATATGAAGTAATAAAGCTCTTTCATTCTACAATATGTGACTGGGAGAACGTATGACCACTATGGACAAGATTTCCATTCATCATTTAGAAATATAGATCCTGTAGGTTAACTGATAATTTGAGAATACTCCATTGATTTTCTATGTTAATTCTTTCATGGGCAAACTGTAAAAAGAACCCATTGTGAACAATTGTACAGACACAATTTCTGATTTTCACCTGCTCCCTCTAGTCCCCATACTGGTTCTGTAACCCTTTCGCTGCCAGAGATTTTTTGCACACATGCTTAAAAAAAAAAAAAAAAAAAAAAAAACATTTAAGGCCTGAAGATTACATAAGAGCCCTTTCACACTGAACCGCGGCCAGGCTTGGCGGTAAAGCACCATTAGGTATAGCGGCGCATTACTGCCATTTTTAGCGGTGCTATTCGGCCGCTAGCGGGGAGCTTTTAACCTCCGCTAGCGGCCAAAGAAAAAGTACCAGTTACTTACCGGTAATGGTCTTTCTGGTAAGTCTTCCAGGACGGCACAATGAGAGATGACTAGTCCACCTGACAGGAAACACAATCAAATAGGTTAAAAACCCCACCCCTCCCTGTGCTCCTCAGTTTGTGAAAAAGTACTCCACACTAGTGCACGAGAGTGAAAACAACATACCACAACTCTACCTATATATTAATATACTTAACCAGAGCGGTGGGAAGTAGGCCTGCCGTCCTGGAAGACTTACCAGAAAGACCATTACCGGTAAGTAACTGGTACTTTTCTCAAGACGTCTTCCAGGACGGCACAATGAGAGAGAAGCAAGTAACTTGCAGGCCTACCTTAGGGTGGGACGACCGCTTGCAGGACCTTCCTACCAAATGAGAGGTCCTGAGGCGACAGCAACTCCACTCTATAATGTTTCAGAAAGGTGTTCTGGCTTGACCATGTCGCAGCTTGGCAGATCTGTTCGACCGAAGCTCCGGCCCTTTCTGCCCAGGAGGTCGCCAGAGACCGAGTGGAATGTGCCTTAACCTTCGGGGCTGTTCTAGCAGCTTGGTCATAAGCTAGGGAGATTGCTTGTTTTATCCACCTAGCTATGGTTACTCTAGAAGCGTGTTGGCCCCTTTTCTGACCAGAAAAATTAATAAATAAGTGGCTGGATTTTCTGAAAACGCTAACTCTATCCAGATAAGAAAGCAGACATCGTCTGACATCCAAACAATGAAAGGAAGCCTCCCTTTCATTCTGGGGATTGGAACAAAAAGAAGGGAGTATTATTTCCTGTGTTCTATTAAATTTTGATACTACCTTGGGAAGGTACAGGGGGTCCTGCCTGAGAACAACCCTGTCCTCAAACGAAAAAAACGGCTCTTTAATTGACAGAGCCTGCATGTCACCTACTCTTTTGGCTGTCGTTATCGCCAGCAGAAAGGTAAACTTAACTGTGAGAAGTTTAATAGAAATACTGTCTAAAGACTCGAACGGAGCCTTAGTTAACTGTTCTAGAACTAAGGAGAGATCCCAGGGTGGAACCCTAGAAATCTGCACTGGAGACATTCTGTCCCTAGCTGACAAGAATCTTTTAATCAACGGGTCCTGGGACAATCTTCTGTCCAGGAAGTAAGATAAGGCTGCTACCTGAACTCTTAGTGTCTTGGTAGCCAGCCCCAGATCAACTCCATCCTGGAGAAATTCCAGAATGACCGAAGTTTCCTGTTGGGAAACCGCTCTCTGAACACCAGCGAGAGAAGACCCCCCACACCTTAGCATAAATCCACCTGATGACCTCCTTTCTACTAGAGAGGAGAGTGGTGATCACTCTCTCTGAACAGCCCTTCTCCCGCAGGTTCTGCCTTTCAAGCACCAGGCCGTCAGTTTGAAGAAGCTGGGCTCTGGGTGGAAGACCGGACCCTGAAGAAGAAGGTCTGACTGAACTGGAAGATGGAGAGGGGGAGCTACAGACCAGTTCTCCAGAGTGGGAAACCAGGCTCTTGGGCCACCAGGGGGTGACCAAAATGAGACAGCATTCTGAGAGGTCCAGCTTCTGCAGGATCCTCGGAATCAGACCCAGAGGGGGAAAGGCATAGGCCAGATGAAAACTCCACACCCAGGCCAGCGCATCCACTCCCTCTGAGCCCCATTCCCGGGTCAGGGAAAAGAACCTCTCTAGCTTTTTGTTTTCCCTGCGGGCGAAGAGGTCTATCTCCGGATTGCCGAACCGTTGGCACACCAGATCGAACACCTCTGGGTTCAACTCCCATTCTCCCTGGAGAATTGGGTGGCGACTTAAATAGTCCGCCTCTACGTTGTGAACCCCCCTTTTATGTGAACCGCTGTGATAAAGGGAATCCGGAGCTCTGCCCAGCTCAGGATCTCCAGAGACAAAGCCAGAAGGGTACGCGACCTGGTGCCTCCCTGATAGTTCAGGAATGCCACTGTGGTGGCATTGTCGGACAGAATCTGGACCTCTCGGCCCTTGACTCCCTCCTTGAAGGCCCTTAGGGCCTCCCGGACCGCCAATAATTCCCGGAGGTTTGAGGAGGCGCCCCTCTGACCTTGGTTCCAGGAACCCTGAGCTCGGAGCTCGTCTAAGTGAGCCCCCCAACCCCAGGCGCTTGCGTCTGTGGTTATCCTGAGAGGGTTGGACTGATTCCACAGACTACCCACCAGCAAATTCTGAGGAAGGAGCCACCACCTCAGAGATTCCTTTGCCACAACTGGGATGGGGACCCTGTAGTCTAGAGATTCCCTTGATCCGTCCCAAGAGGATAGAAGGAATTTTTGTAGAGGTCTGGAGTGGAGCTGAGCCCACGGCACCGCTGGGATGCAAGAGGTCATTAGACCCAGCACCCGCATGATGCTTCTGAAGGAGGATTCCTCTGCCTCCAACATAGACCTGATCGTTGTCATAAGACCTTGGACCTTGTCTAGGGGTAAAACAAGTTTCCTTTCCAAGGAATCCACTAGGAACCCTAAGTAGACTTTCTTCTGTTCTGGGACCAGCGAGGATTTTTCTTTGTTGATGATCCACCCCAGGCTTTCCAAGGTGCTCACGACCTGGGTCAGGTCTGCGAGAAGGAGATCTCAACTCTGATTGTAGAGAAGCAGATCGTCGAGGTAGTGGACTACCGCTATACCCTGCAGGTGAGCAATCACCTCCGCCATGATCTTTGTAAAGACTATTGGACTGGAGGACAGTCCGAAAGGAAGCGCAGCAAACTGCCAATGCTGCACTCCCTGGGCAGAAGTGATTGCAAACCTGAGGAAAGCCTGATGTGCTGGGAATATCGGGACGTGTAGATAGGCGTCCTTTAGGTCTATGGTCACCATGAACACCCCCCTCAGAAGAAGCTTTCTGAGAGTGTACACGCTCTCCATCCGAAAACTCTTGCGACGCAGACAAGCGTTCAAGGGTCTCAGGTTTATTATAAGCCGATGCTTCCCTGACGGCTTTGGGACAACGAAAATGTGGGAATAGATACCCATACCTTGTTGTTCTGTAGGTACCGGGATAACTACTCCCTGCCTTTCCAGTTCTGAGACATTCTGTACCAGACCTGCAGCTTTTAAGTGGTCCCTGGGTAGATGTGTTACAAGAAACTTCGGGGGAGGGGAGTGAAGGAACTCTAGTTTGTAGCCCTCTTTTAAAATTCGGAGGACATGGGGGCTCTGAGTTATGCTTTCCCACCTGGGTTGAAACTGGGAAAGCCTTCCCCCTACCCTTACGTCACTTAGAGTTCTTGTCATTAGGCTTTTGGCTGGAGAAAAGGATACCTCCCTTCCGTTTGTCCTTGCCAGCACTCCACCTCCTAGTATTGACAGGTCTTTTGTCTGAAGACCGGTTCTTACCCTGGGGGCCTCGAAAAAAAACTCTTTCCTTTTTAGGTTTGGTAGGAAATTTATTGCCCTTTTCGGTGGACCTAGACAGGGCTTGGTCAAGTCCTGTACCGAAAAGAAGGGAGCCCTCAAATGGGAGACCACATAAACGGGTCTTGAAAGCACTATCACCATCCCAGGTTTTGACCCATACAGCTCTTCTTGCAGAGTTTAAAAGGGCACCAGTCTTTGCAGTGGTTCTTACGGTTTCTACCGCTGCATCCGCTAGGTACGCCACTGCGCTACCTATTAGTTGCAACGACTCCAAAACTTCTTTGGATTTGGAAGTAGCTGAAACATGGTCCGTTAATTTGGAAATCCATGAATCCGCGTTCCTGGCTACGCATGCTGAAGCCAGTGCCGGGCTCATGGCTGCCGCATTGGCTTCCCAGGCCCTCCGCAAGGTGGTTTCAGCACGCCGGTCCATCTTATCTTTGAGGTTACCAGTATCCTCAAAGGAGAGGTCGGACTGTTTGGATACCTGGGCTAAGGAGGCATCCAATCTGGGTGTTTTGAAGAACCTATCTTCATCTTGCTCCTTAAAGGGGCACCTACGTTTCCACGTTTTTGGTCTTAGAAGCTTCCTTTCAGGATCCTTCCATTCTTGAAGGATAATGTCCTTCAGTGCCTGGTGGACAGGGAAGGTTCTGGGTTGGGACTTCAACAAACCCTGGTACATTCTATCCTGTGCGGAAACCTGTTCCGCAGGCTCCTGGATCTCCTCGGAAGCATAAATTGCCCCAAGGAGGCCCTCCATATCGTCGGCCGAGAAGATGTGCCTTCCTGGCCTGGAGCCCTCTTCCTCTGCCTGACTATCCACCAGACCCTCATCAGATACTTCTCGATCAGAGATATCTGAAGCCTCCTCCGGCTCCGAACCCTGTGAAGGTAGGGATTTTAGAGGCTGCGGGCGCTTTTTAACCACCCTGGGAGTCAAAGAACTCTCCTGAGAGGAAGAGCCCCCCCCACTTGTCTGAGGTTCTGGTTCCCTAGACCTGAGTGAGGACTGAAATTCCTTAAGCGTAGTCAGCATCTGGGTCTGGACAGAAAGGAAGTCTTTCATGACCTGAGATGTTTCTTTTCCAGCCAATTTCTGAATGCATTTTAAGCAAAAAGGTCTGAAATAATCTGGAGGCAACCTATTGTTGCAGTAGCCACATCTTTTGATGCGAGCAGGGGCTTTAGAGGGACGGCTGGTAGACCCCTGGGCAGTGACGTCCCCTCCTGCAGAAAAAACAAATATACACAGGGAATTTTGTAGCACCAAACACCCCTGTGCAGAGCAAAAGGGGGAAGAGTCGGGGTACCTCCCCCATCATAACCCCTGCTGGCTGGGTAGGACTCACCTCCTGTGGCCTCCTCTGTAGCCTTGGCCGCACCGGGCCTTTCCTCATGCTCCATCCGGGCTCGAACCGTGTCGCGTAGAGCAAACAGGAGGAATGGGCGCCTCTTTTCCTGGCATCTTTATAATGGAAGCCGGCTGAAAAGACGCCGGCCGTTGCCATCTTGCCGTAGACCGGAACCGGAAGTGGCGCGGCACGCGGTGACGTCATTCCGGGCGCTAGAGGAGGAAATCACTGAGTCCTCCAGGCCATGGGAAAATGGCGCAGCACATGCCTGAGCAGCGCCAATAGCTAGAACAGCGCTTCACCACCGCATCCCCGGGAGACCTGCCAGCCCCCCCTCCGAAGTGGACACCCACCAGGTAGGGAGAAAAAAGAGGAAACATTTGGCCCCTGAAGCTTCCAGGTACCCTGTACCTTAGGGCTTCAGAAAAAAACTCAGGGCGGTTCTCCAAGGCTATTCCTTCCCCCCTGAGTACGTTACAACAAAGGGGGACCCCCCAGGAAGGATGAGCCCGTCCTGCTAGGTCCAGAGGCTTCCTAAGCGTTCGACCTAGGTCCCAGGGGGAGACCTCCAGCACCAGGCTTTAGGTCTTTAGAAAAAAAAAAAAAAAAAAAAAACGGTTTCGCTGTGGGGAAACAATCAATCAAAAACTGAGGAGCACAGGGAGGGGTGGGGTTTTTAACCTATTTGATTGATTGTGTTTCCTGTCAGGTGGACTAGTCATCTCTCATTGTGCCGTCCTGGAAGACGTCTTGAGAAAGGTTAAATGTGCCCAAGTAGCGCCGCTGACGAAGCGCTTTCAGACACTTCGGCAGCGGTGCCCAATTATTTCAGTAGGCAGGAGCGGTGGAGGACAGCTCCTCCGCTGCCCCAAAGATGCCGTTTGCAGGAATTTTTTTTTTTAACGTCCTGCCAGCGCAGCGCCCCAGTGTGAAAGCACTCGGGCTTTCACATTGGGGTGGCAGGCGAGGCATTTTTCAGGTGCTATTTTTAGCACTTGAAAAGCGCCTCAGCATGAAAGGGGTCTAAAATCTCCAACACATTACATCAGGGCTCGACGATCCCCGGGCGCCAGGTCGCAAATGCGACTAGAATTAGCGACCTGGCTCCTGGGGCAGCACAGCTGAGGTTACCTGTATCTCCGTGCGCCCCCCCCCCCCCTCCGCGATCGCGTGATCTCGTCGGGCCGCGCCGGCCATTAATTTAGGCCGCGGCTTTCTGCAGGCCTAGGCTTCATTCTGTAATCTGGCGCCATCTTGTGGTGGCCGTTGGTATGACAAGTCAACCAGCAATGCTACTGGAGCTTCCGCTGTCTGTTTTCACTGCCATCTCCTTCCTTCTAATTAGAACCCCCAAACATTATATATATTTTTTTATTCTAACACCCTAGAGAATAAAATGGCAGTTGTTGAAATACTTTCTGTCACACCGTATTTGCGCAGCGGTCTTACAAGCGCACTTTGAGGAATAAAATACACTTTTTTAAATTAAAAAATAAGACAACAGTAAAGTTAGCCGAATTTTTTTTATATTGTGAAAGATAATGTTATGCCGAGTAAATTTGATACCCAACATGTCACGCTTCAAAATTGCGACCGCTCGTGGAATGGCGACAAACTTTTACCCTTTAAAATCTCCATAGGCGACATTTAAAAAATTCTACAGGTTGCATGTTTTGAGTTACAGAGGATGTCTAGGGCTAGAATTATAAAAAAACTGGCTCCTAACTTTTAGCTGGCTCCTAGATTCCAAGCAAATTTGTCAAGCCCTGCATTACATACTTTCTGAAAGCAGACAGACAATCTAGAGAATAAAGTGGCAGTTCCAATTTATGTCACACAATATTACTGCGAGATAAAAGATAGAGCGATCGATCTATAGAGCCCAGGATACATGGTGGGTTTATAGCCACCCAATGCTTCCACCTGACAGTCAGGAGTCTACTTGTCAGATTTAAATACACAATCCCTGTAGCTGCAGCCATCTTAGAAAGGTGTGTAAAACTACCCACTCAGGTCCATGCGATGTACGGACCTGGCAGCGAAAGGGATTGTAAACCTTGGCTCTCCGCTTCCTCCTCACAGGATTTAAAGAGGACGTAAATCCAGGAAAAAAAAATAAAAAATAGCACCTGCAAGGCAAAGGAATAATGAGCTAGTATGCATGGCATACTAGCTCATTATGTAATACGCACCTCCATCGAAGCCCCCGCAGCCATCCTCTTCCAACACCCAGGCAGCCGACATCTTGCCCGGGGTGTTACTTCCGCGTATCGCGGCTCCGATTGGCCGGACCCGGGATGACGTCACTCCTGTGCATGCGCCGTAGACAGCGGCGCCAGTGATTTTAGTAATTATCTCCTAAACCGTGGAGGTTTAGGAGGTATTTTAAGCACCTACAGGTAAGCCTTAATCTAGGCTTACCTGTAGGTTAAAGTGGTTGTAAAGGGTTTACAACCACTTTAACTCACAGAGTCAGGAGCCAATGGCTCCCACTGCTATCTGATTTGTCTGTGAGGAGGGAAGAGCTGCAGCCAGGCACACCGATACCTTACCGACAAGGTTTTCTAAACCCCATGATCATCAGGGAAGTCAGTGGTTTGTTTATATGTTGCAATAGTGATTGATGGGTGGCAGCTCAGGCTTTTAAAAGCCGAGCGCCGTCAACCCAGCCTAACTCAGAGAGGCCAGAGGACCCAACGCGTCAGCTGGCCATGGCTTCTAAAGTCTCCGCATTTAGACAGACTAAAAGCTGGATACACACTATACAACTTGTCCGATTTCCTTTAGATTTACCAAAACTATTTAGTGCAAGGGCCTGCCCAATTGTATACAAAACGCAAATGTTAAGGTTTGACCTCATGTTTTCGGTAAATCAAAAAAAAAAAAAATTGTATAGTTTATCCAGCTTAAGGCCCCTTTGCTCAGCAGGGATGGGCCATACTGATCCCCGCTGAGCAGGCGGATGACAGGTCTGTCTCCGCTCACTGTACAGAGATGGACCTACCAGAGCCCCGCTCTTCTCTATGGAGATCGGATGAAATCAGACCGCCTGTCCCTTTTCATCCGATCCTGTCCGTGAAATCCAGGACGGCTGGAAACCCTATATTTTCCCATCAGTCTGGATTTCACGGACAGGATCGGATCGTGGCGGATGTCAGTGGACATGTCAACGCTGACATCCGCCACTCCATAGGAGGTGCATGGAGCGTCCGATCAAATTCACCTGAAAAACTGACAGGTGGACCCGATCGGAAAGTCCGTGTGAAAAGGGGCCTAAAAGTGGCACTGCACATCTTAAAACTTTAAGCATTTTTTAAATCAAAATTTTTATTTTTTTAAAAGCATGTTGATTGGCAAGTTTAGTAAATATTGTGGTTTATACTGCATTTTTTAAGAAAGTTATTAAAAGGGGTTGTAAACCCTCGTGGTTTTTCACCTTAATGCATTCTATCTGTGAAAAACCTTCTGTGATGCAGAAGCCCCCCAGAGCCCCCCTCTTACTTACCTGAGCCTTGTCTTTCCAGAGACGAGCACACCAGCTCCAGCCAGTGTCTTGGGTCCTGATTGGATAGACTGATAGCAGCGCAGCCATTGACTCCCGCTGCCGTCGACCAAATCCAAAGACGCAGGAGCCGAGTCCTGTTGTCTGCGTCAACGGACGCAGCAGAACATGGGAGCGCTCCCACACGAGTGCCCCGAAGGAGAGCGGCTCTCCAACGGGGCACTCGAGAAGAGGAGGAGCCCCGCTGAGGGACCCCAGAAGAGGAGGATCGGGGCCACTCTGCAAAACCAACTGCACACAGAGGATGCAAGAATGACATGTTTGTTTTGCCTTTTGTTTTAAACCAACCTTTACATATCCTTTATTTAGAGTGCTGCACCGAGTATAATATAAAAGTTTACATTCAATGCATACCATGAATGATCACCATCACAGTTGCTTGTGCTCTCAACTGCCAATTGGCCGTTCTCATAACTGATCACATGTTCAGCACCATGGCAACTGCATATCAAAACAGATGCCAAGATGACTGCTTCCTTGGCTGTAAAGGATAAAAAGGGTTTAGTTCCACTAAATGTAAAAGTTTAAAATGGTATTAAACCCCAAAAGCAAAAATGTATTATATTGAAGCTTGGCATTCAATAGATGCGATGGCTGTATTAGTTTCCTTTTTTAGGCTTTCGTTTGTCTATTTTCATCTGGTGAGAAAGCCAGTCAGCCTGTTTTTCAAAAGCACAAGCATGTGCGGAAGACATCGCCGTACGGGGAATTGTAAATATCTACTAAACTGTGGAGGTTTAGGAGATATTTCCAGCACCTACAGGTAAGCCTTAATCTTGGCGTACCTGTAGGTGCAAGTGGTCTGTAAGGGTTTACAACCACTTTAAGAGGGGGCTGTGGGGACATTGTATGCAGAAGGTTTGTAAACCTTCTGATTTTATAACCACTTTAAGTGATTGTAAAGCTACTTTGTTATTTAAAAAAAAAAAAAAAAACCCCCATGTCATACTTACCTCCACTGTGCAGATCGTTTTGCACAGAGTGGCCCCGATCTACCTGTTCTGGGGTCCTTCTGCGGCTCTCATGGCTCCTCCCCACTTCAGATAACCCCCTAGGAGAAGCTCTCTCCCGAGGGGGGTTATCTTGCGGGCGCGCTTCCGAGTCCAGCATTTGCATCCACAGACACGTATGCCGGACTCGGCCCCACGTCATTGGACTTAATTGACAGCAGTGGGAGCCAATGGCTGCGCGCCCATCAACCTAGCCAATCAAGAGCAGGGACCCCGTGGAGAGAGATCGAGCATCCCCGCGGAAGGGATGAACGGACTCAGGTAAGTAAAACGGGGGGGGGGGGGGTGATGACTGCCAGGTGTTTAACCTTAATGCATAGGATGCATTAAAGAGAAAAAACACAACCCCTTTAAGCTACAAGAGATGACATAACACACACACACACACCTTTTGGGGTATTACTAGTATTATTAATAATACTCCATGTGGTGGAGAAATCATTTACTTTTTAACAAAATATGACGGCACAAAGGTAAAGGAGCAATCCCTGGCACAAGAAATTATGGATTTGATATGACATTATTCAGAAGATAGGGTGATTGAGGAAAGCAACTTAATAAAAATGTAATTCATTGCACAAACACAGTTAAAGATAAAACAGGTTGGCGAGGGGAGTGGGAAGAAATAAAAATAAAGTAGTGCTTCCACCACTGTAAACCCAACAAAGTGTACAATCTAGCTCAGGGCATCAGAGGTTTAACATACAGCCCAGCCAACATGTAGCCATGGATCAGTGGGCCCCAGAAAGCCAAAAAGGGCACCACTGAGTGGCTGAAAAGAGGTGATCAGCAAGGAATGGAAGGAGCACATACAAGCAGGCAAGAAAAGCAGTGTTCAAATTTATAGAAAAAAAAAAAAAAAAAAACACACAACAAGAGCGCAAAACTCTACAGAAGGTCAAAAAGAAGCCGAAACCTAGAAACAAAAGACAGCATCAAGCCTATTGTAGAAATACAGCATGAAGTGAAGCAGGCCATACAAAAATCCACATAAACCAATAGCGTCACTTTACTGATGTCAGACCAACACAAGGGGTGTGCACCTTTCCTCCAATCAGCTCTCACGCTGTGTAAGTTCAGACTCTACGCCTACTGCTGGAAGAGGAAGAAAGGTTTCTAACACAATCTTCACTTTCCAGAGAGTATAGAAAGAGAACAGCAGATATACATTATGTAGGAAGATTTGTTTCATCTCTGTGTATTATCTGAGGCTGTTCACTTCACTTGGTATATGTGAGGGTTTACATCGACTTTAAAGACCCAGAAGTGAAGTAAGCCTTTAGGTCCATCTACACAGAGAGTACATGTGATGGAAAGGGTTGGGAAATAAACCAGCAACATTTTTCAGCTTTCAGCGCTGACTCACTTTAAATGACAATTGCACGGTCATGCTACACTGCACCCTAACTACATTTTTATCATTTTCTTCCCACAAATAGTTTTTTTTGGTGGTAATTGATCACCACTGGGGTTTTTATTTTTTGCTAAACAAATAAAAAATAAAAAAAAAGACAGATTTTTTTTAATATAAGTTTCTTTGTTTCGGTTATAACATTATGTAAATAAGTACGTTTTCTCCTTCACTGATGGGCACTAATAAGGTACCACTGATAGGCATCACTGATATGGAGGCACCATCAGGCATTAGTAAGGTGCATCCCTGAGGGTCCAGTGTGGGCATCATGGGGGGAGGTGTGCGATAATAATCAATCAACGCAGACCCCCCCCCCCCCTACTCGCATCTGTCAGATGCAAGGATTTTCCTGTTTACAACGTGATCAGCTGTGATTGGACACAGCTGATCACGTAGTAAAGAGTCTGTGTTGCAATGTGTCAGACTGACACGCCGCACCACCGATCGCCACGCCGGCTGTTATACAATGTCCGGTCAGGATACCGGAACCACTGCACAGCCGTCATTTTGCTATAGGCCGACCAGGAAGTGGTTAAAGTGGAACTTTACCCATAAAAAACTTGATATAAATTTTCTTTAGCACATTGTTTTGTCTTACTGAAGGCCACCATTTTGCTGCTCCCCTGAACAGCAGTAAATCATAAAGCAGAACTAAACCCATCGATTAACGGTTTCAAAAAGTTACATTCCTGTAATGGGATTGCCAACTGTGACATTTGCCTGTGTCCTCAACCAAACTGTCAACCCATCAAATGGCTGGTGTCATAACTGATCACATGTGCAGCACCATGGCAGTTGGAGAGCAAACAGAAGCAGTTTCCTTGGTTGTAAAGGATAGGAGGGTTTATTTCCGCTTTAAGGGCCAGTTCACACCAGATGCAGTTCCATTTTTTTCTGCACCAATACAGTCAGTTCCGGTCAGTTTCTGCACCGGAAACTGACTGGAACTGACTGCACGGGTGTAAACTAGAGCCATTGGAATACATGGAAAACACTGTGAAAGCATTTTTAGAGCCCTTCACGCTGCGCCGCCCCAAGCATCGGCAGTAAAATAGCGGTAAAACACTGCTATTTTTACCGTTGGATATGCGGTGCTTTTAACCTCCGCTAGTGGTCGAAAAAGGGTTAAAACCGCCCGCAATGCACTGTTACAGCGGTGCTTTGCCGGCGGTGCCCATTGATTTCAATGGGCAGGAGCGCATTAGGAGTGGTGAGTTCACCGCTCCAAAGAAGCTGCTGACAGGACTTTTTCTAACGCCCTGTCAGCGCACCGCTCCAGTGTGAAAGCCCTCGGGATGTCACACTAAAGTGAATGGAGCAGCTGTTTAAGGGCGGTTTGCAGGCGCTATAGCGCCTGCAAAACGCCCTCAGTGTGAAAGGGGTCTTGGTGCAGGAAAAAAGCACACGGAACTGAACATAACTGCGTCAGGGGTGAACTAGCACTCAGCCCATGTTCACACTGGGGCTGCGGGAGTGAAGCCTGCGAGTTCAGCTGAACTCGCACGATTTCACTCCCGCTGGCAGTCCTGATTTCAGCCACGATTTCAAAGACATCTAAAACAGATGTCAATGTAAATCACGGCTGAAATCGCAAAAAGTAGTACAGAAACTACTTTTTGTAATCGGTGCAGCGCCGCTGATGCGGCGTCGCACCAATTAGGACGGTGCCATTGCCCGCAATTTGCGGCAAATTTTGCCGATTTGACATGTCAAATCGCACCAGTGTGAACCAGGGCTAAGACTGTCAGCAGATCAGCCTCTACTAATTTGAAGTGCCTAAAAATGGAGAGCAACTAAGCATGTGCAGAGCAGGGTAAGACCGTGTATTACTGGATTTCAAAACAGTATAGACACTTATTTTTAATGTTTTACATAATTATACCTGCAAAAAGGACCAACCTGAGGTGATCTAGTAGGATTTCATTTTCTGACTAAAGTTCCACTTTAAAGAATATTTACTCCTTCTCCCATCCTTTACATTGCAGATAGGATTTTTAGGAGAAAACACAAAGGCTTCTGAAAAAGGGCAGGAGAGGGGGGTGAGCATAGCTGCGGTAGGTACTACTTCTCTCAAAGGCAGAGTGTCCTCCGGGAGTGCGATAAACCTTGTACATACAAGTCAGAGACAAGTCCCAGAGGTGACATGCACCTAATTGGACTTAACTCACAGAGTGCCGCCACTTTTGGCAAAGTTGCTGAATTCCTGGGATTCAGCTTTAAGGCCTCATGCACACTGGACGTTTTTTTCTACAGTCATTAAACTCTCCATCATGTTATCCTATGTGTCCATGCACACATAGGCTGTTAGCAGTTTTGGGCAGGGGTGTTTTTGAGCAGTAAAAAAAAAAAAAAAAAAAAAAAAAAACTAGTGGGTTCTGAGAGACGTTTTTCAACTGTAAATATGCTCTAACGCTGATAAAAAAATAAAAAAAAATAAAAAACGTCGCTCACCAGCATTTAACGTTTTTGATCCATTGAAAAAGGAAAATATATAAAAAAACGCTACGGCAAAAACGTCAAAAAAAGCTAAAAAAAAAAATCACTGCAAAGCTACTGCCGTTTTTATAACATTATTTTAACGTCCAGTGTGCATGAGGTCCACCCTAAAAAAAATAAAAAAAATAATTTTTTTATACTTGCCTTATGCCTGTTGCTAGGCAGATCGTCCTAATCTGCCACTGCCTCGTCCACGGTGATGTTCTGTGTTCTCCTCCTCACGTTGCCTCCTGGGACACACCGCCCATTCACAAAGCGACACACGACTCGCGCATGCACAGTAGGAAACAGGCAGTGAAGCCGCAAGGCTCCACTGCCCGTTTCCCTTAGTGAGGATGGCGGCGCCGGGACCTGCCAAGATCGATGGAACGGCCTCGGGCGGCCACTATGGACAGGTAAGTGTGCTTATTAAAAGTCAGCAGCTACAGTGTTTGTATCTACTGACTTTTTTTTTTTTTTTTTTTTTTTTTTTTAAGAGGAAGTAAACTGCTTTTTTTTCTCCTTGCCTGCAAAGTAAATGCATAATGCGCTACGCTAGTACGCATCACATCAGTCAACCCTTCTGGGTCCGTGGACTGCGGCTGTGTGACTGGCCTGAGCTGCGTGATGTCACTGCGCGTGGGAGCCAGCGCTCACGGCTCTGATGAAAACGGCACAGGCGGCATGCGCCAATGAGGTCATCGGTGCAGTATACAGTGAATATCTCCTAAAAGGTGCATGTTTAGGAGATATTTACAGTACCTAAAAGTAGGCCTTTTTTCTAGGCTTACCTACAGGCACAAACATTAGAGAAGTGTACTTCCTCTTTAACCACAAATGTGGCTACAAACTCTCCCTTGCAGTGAGGCTGCCCCAGGGAAGAGGCCTATACACGCAGTAAAACACTTTTACTTACCAGATCCTCCGCTCCCCTGACACAGCGCTCTGCAGTGGACGGCCCCTCAGCATCCTCATGTCCAATGCAGAGCTATGCTCCTGCCATCGGTCTAGGTGACCTTAGACCACCAGAGGAAGGGGAGACTGGCCTAAGATCACAGAGGATTAGGAAATTCAGATGATCCCCCAGACTGAATGAGCCCAGGCCCTGCCCCATCACCAGGGAGATTTAGGTTTCCTGGAGTTGGGCTTGAAGGGTTGCTGGTCCCCTTAGGCCCACATTGAGGTGAATGGGAGCCCTGTGTACAGGAAGGAGCACAGGGGTCCCAATCTGTGGGGGTCAGGTAGGTAGACAAGGAATAAGAGCCTGGCACTCACACAAAGGGGGGGGTGGGCGTGGGCACTGCTCATTCTCTATATAGGGCTGTGAGGGAGCAGGAGACATATACAGGCCTAGCTGTCACACCGCACGGTAAACACAGCTGGATATCGTTCTTTACCGCTATGACGTTGACGAATGTGGTCTTCCCCGAATACTGCAACCCGACCAGCGTCAGCTCCATCTCCTCCTTCCAGAACAGGGACTTGAACCAGTCCAGCAGCTTGTTGATGAGGGCCAGCATGGTGCTGCCGAGGCAGGAGGACTGTAAGACTGCTTTAGTGCTGCTGAACGCGGCCGCTCCGACTCCCCGGAACCCTACGGCTGGTGCACAGTCCCAAGCGGCCGCCTGTCATATGACTAACGTGACGTCACGGCCCAACAGCACCGGGGCTTAGTAATAGCGAGTCAAGAGAGGAAGGAGGCACGGGACCCTGTCACGTGACGGCGGGATCACATGACGCACGTGCACGCCCACTAACAGCAAAGGGCGTGCCCCTACGGGGTGACGTCACGTGACGGGTCATGGATGGGCTTAGCGTGCTGTACACATTGTGGAGGAGCCGCCTCTGTGCGGTGTACATGCAGGAGATATATGAAAGCCAGCCAGGGGGAATACACATCAATGAACATTCAAAGGAACCTTCAGCAGCTTTTTAGGCTTTACAAAATATTACACCCTTCTCCTTCTGTCACACAATTGCAGGTGTGAGTATGTAGATATATGTTTACTAGAACTAAAGGCAAAACATTTTTTTCCCAGTTTTGATAGAGTTAGGGAGGGTTATAACCCCTGTTATTTTTATTTTTGGCACCTGTGTCCCCTTGTGGAGATTTTCCTTCACTTCCTGTCCTATAACCAAAACAGGAAGTGGGAGGAAATCTCTCCAAAGTGAAGGAATCCCGGGGTGCCACCAAAAGGAGTGTTCCCAGAGGAAGATTTTCCCTGCATTCCTGTTCTGGGGGAACAACCTAAAACTTGGGATTTTCTTTTACGGTCAATTTTAATTATAACAGTAAACATGACGGAGAGGGTGAATGTCCCTAACGGGGACACAGACAGCAATAACAACTGACAGGGGTTTTAATCCCCCTCCACTCTGTTCTAAACTTAAAAAAAAAATGATTTAGTTTTACTTTAAACCTTCAAATTTAATGGTGCTTGGAGGGGTGGCCACTGTGCCCATGTCAAAATTGTTTGTTTTTTGTATTAATAAAGTTTACATAACCAATGACATACACCGTGGTTGGTCCTCCTTTACAACTCTGTTTGACCCCTGTCCCCAACCCCCCCCCCCCTTTTACAGATACTTTAAACCTGGCCTGCACTTCCATATTTATCACCTAGGTGACAATGACACCCCCCCGAAAACTCACATTACATCCCAGGAGGCTTCCAGAAAACGTCGTTACAGGAGTGTCTCGGGTGCCCGGGACTCCCTTCCTCATGGGCTGAGACAGCAGCGTGGTGCCATTGGCTCCCGCTGCCGTCAATCGAAGTCAGTCAGCCAATGAGGAGAGAAAGGGGGTGGGCCACATGGACACAGGGAGCTGGGACTCGGCTCGGGTGTCCCTATAGCAAGCTGCTTGCTGTGGGGGCACTCAACAGGAGGGAGGGGCCAGGAGCATCGAAGAGGGACCTGAGAAGAGGAGGATTGGGGCTGTTCTATGCAAAACCACCGCACAGGGCAGGTAAGTATGACATGTTTGTTATTTTTAACTGGAAAAAAAAAACGAGACTTTACAATCACTTTAAATCATTGGGTTTAGTTTGTTTTAAAGTGGAACTAAATCCTCCAATACTTTACAAGCCAAGGAAGCTGCCATCTTAGTTTCTGTTTGATCTGCAGTTGCCATGGTGCTGCACAAGTGATCCGTTTTGACACCAGCCACTTGATAGCTTGACAGTTCAGTTGAGGGTAACTGCAATTTTGACAGTTATCATTTTCAGCATCTCTTGAATACTGTCGTGGGAAACAGTTAAATCGATGGGTTCAGTTCCACTTTAAATATGGAGACTACATTTGTTTTCTTTGTTTCGTTTTTTTATTCTTTATTTTCACCTGGTGATCTGACCAATAATTCTGTTATTTTACAACTTCCTTTAAAGCAGTAGTAAACCAGCTGACACTTTTTTTTATTTTTTTATACACCTGTAAGGAAAAAGGCATAATGAGTTAGAATGCACCTCATACTAGCTCATTATGAAATACTTACCTTAGAACGAGACGTCGGTAACTTACCTGGTCCACGCCGAGGCAGCTGACATAATGCCTCGGCGTGTCTTCCGGGTATCGCGGCTCAAGCGTTGAGTGGCTGGAGCCGCGATGTCGTCGCTCCCGCGCATGCGCGTGGGAGACTTCTTTCCGGCAAGGTCCGGCGTCTGCCGGGCTTTCAGCTGAGAATCCCCTGTGCGCATGCGCTGCTGAAGTCATCGGCTCATTGCAAAGGGAATATTTCCTAAACCGTACAAGTTTAGGGGATATTCTTTTTCCCTACAGGTAAGCCTTATTATAGGCTTACCTGTAGGTAAAAGTTAAACCATTGACTATACAATCACTTTAAGACCAAGCCTCAGCTTCTGTTGCGAGTGCCATGGATGGAAGACCCAGAACATGGATGTACAAAATAGGCATAAGCTATTTTCAGCAATATGTTAGTTTTCTGGCCTCCTGCTGCATCCCACAATGCAATGCAATCAACCTATAGAGCATTATATACTGTATGGGGATTGCATGCTTCTAGAATTCCTACTTTACAATTCACTGGTCAGTTAGGTCACTTCTGTAGCATGCATAAAAAATAAAATAAAATGAAGTGACATGCGTCGTCTTTTGTGTTATGACTCAGCTGAGTGACTTGCATGAGATTCTTGTAATCCTCGTTCATGACTCGTTCTTTCCTTTGAGCAATCTGATGTTTTATTAATCATGATTTAAAATTTTACTGCAGTTTTTTATTCCTTTGTTTTTATCCTTGCTGATCTTTAGAAAAGGTTGATGTAAGACTTACATCATTTTACCCCACACCTAATAGTGTCATTTTGGAATCATTTTACTTATGTCATTGGTTGAATGTTGTCACAATACCTGCTGTGTCCCTGTCTGCCTCTTGCTGGACAGCATTAAACAAGTGATTGCCGGACCAGTTAATGGAAATCTGTGCTGAGAGAAATACAGGGGCTACCATTATTGACCTTCTCCTTTTTCAGGATTTTTCTAATCATTGACCTATAATATGCAGACAGATTTAAAAGTAAGGCCCCTTTCACACTGAGGCGCTTTGCAGGCGCTATTGCGCTAAAATTAGCACCTGCAAATTGCAATGCGCCCCAAAAAAGCCGCTCAATTGTATCCGAGGGCTTTCACACTGGAGTGTTGCGCTTGCAGGAGGGTCAAAAAACTCCTGCAAGCCACATCTTTGAGGCACAATAGGAGCGGTAAAAATATCGCTGCTATGGCGCCCCTGCCCATTGAAATCAATGGGGTAGCGCCTCCAAAACGCCACAAAGAGGCATTATTGCAGGCATTTTTAACCCATTTTCGGCCGCTAGCTGGGGTTAAAATCCCCCCGCTAGCGCCCGCAAATCGCTGCAAAAAATACAGTATAGCAGCGCTAAAAATAGTGCCGCTGTACCGCCAGCGCATCCAGCGCCTCAGTGTGAAAGTAGCCTAAAGATAAAGTCAAAACTCCCGATAGCAATACTTGTATAATTCTACACCCAGAGGCGCTGCTGACTTTAGCTGGATCTCCCACAGTACAGAAGCCACTATCCTCCCAAGCAACAGTCCATTCACTCCGGGTCCAATAAACAGTTTAGGGCAGTGGCAGCTGATCCACAAAGAGAGCTGCCCCCCCAGCAGACGGCACTGCCCCCGAGCCCGCACCATCTCTGTGGCCATGCGCTGTGTGGGGTGCCGGACCAACCGGTCTCTACCTGGTCCATCACCCCCTCACAGGCACATGACCACAGCCAACACATCAATTGGTCAGTTTGATGTTGTCCTCTGCGCCCCTGTGATCCCAGCGAATCAGCTTCCTGTCCCAGCCCATCAGGACAGGAGGCCGAAGACCGGGTCAATGCAGCAGCCACGGCGCTGAGCACCAGGGGAGCCACCTGTCCATCCCATCCAACCAGATGCATTCAGCTTCAGGGAGGACAGCACGATGATCAGCTCAGGGAATGGCAGAAGAGAACCCTGTGTTTGTAAACAGCACAGAGTTTTATTCGTACAGTAGCAATGTGCAATTTTTTTACTCCCTGCAAAGCAGGGAGTAAAAAACAGCACGTTGCTTAGTAAAACACATCACAGTAAACACACTAAACATTGTTAGGCACAAATTTAACCCGTTTATCTCCCCTAGATGTTAACCCCTTCCCAGCCAGTGTCATTAGTACAGTGACAGTGTATATTTTTAGCACTGATCAATGTATTAGTGTCACTGGAGATGTCAGTTCCCCCCCAGCATCAGTTAGTGTCAGATTGCTCACTGCACTATCGCAGTCAGATTATAAGTCACTGATTGCCACCATTAGTAGTATAAAAAAAAAAAATACATTTTCAGTATGTATACCATAGTTTGTAGACGCTATAACTTTCACGCAAACAACCAATATACACTTATTGGGATTTTTTTTTTACCACAGACATATAGCAGAATACATTTTTGTTGAATATGTTTTATAGCAGAAAGTAGAAAACATTGTTTTTTTTCAAACCTTTGGGTCTTTTACAGTTTATATTGCAAAAACGAAATAACACAATGGTGATCAAATACCACCAAAAGAAAGTACTATTTGTGTGAAAAAAATTATATAAATTTTGTTTGTACAGCATTGCATGACTGCAGAATCGCCAAGTCAAAGTAGCATAGTGCCAAACTGCAAAAAATGGCCTGGTCATAAAGGGGGTAAAATCTTTTGGAGCGTTGAGGACAAACAAGGCTTTCTTTTCATTATAATGTTTTCCAACAATGTTTTTTTTTTTGCAATCCTTAGACCCCTTTCACACTGGGGGCGTTTTGCAGGCCCTATAGCGTTAAAAATAGCGCCTGCAAACCGCCCTAAAACAGCTGCTCCATTCACTCCAGTGTGAAAGCCCGAGGGCTTTCACACTGGAGCGGTGCGCTGGCAGGGCGTCAGAAAAAGTCCTACCAGCAGCTTCTTTGGAGCGCATTAGGAACGGTGAACTCACCGCTCCTAATGCGCTCCTGCCTATTGAAATCAATGGGCAGCGCCACCATACACAGGCAAAACGCCACTGTAGCGGCATTTTGCGGGCAGTTTTAACCCTTTTTCGACCTCTAGCGGGGGTTAAAAGCGCCCCGCTAGTGGGCAAAATGTGCCGCAAATCCAACGGTAAAGCGCCGCTAAAAGTAGCAGCGTTTTACCGCCGACACCCGGGGCGGCAAAGTGTGAAAGGGCTCTTAGACAATAACAAAGAAAAATTTAACAAAGCGGACTATTGTTTTTTTGAGCAGTGTTATTTAAAAATAAACAAATTTATTCTGTAATTTGTCCTGTTTAAAATGACAATAAAGTTATGTTTCTGGTACACATCATTGCAAAGTTATTTACAAATGAAATAAAGTGTTTGTTTTTTGTTTTTGTTTTTTTAATTTTGCGCTTTTTAAAATGGGTAAATGTGGAAATATATGTTAAATGTGTACAAATATTAACAAACAAAATAAAAACATTTAACTATATATGCTCTTGGAAGTACTGGAAAGTATGTTGAGTCCTCTACATGTTTTGCGACGAGAATCGCTTCCTCAGGAGGAATTACATACAAATCATCAATGATAAAGCACTCTGTACACTGTGTATGCCTGAACTCTGCACTCTCTACATTGGTCCGGTCTGTTCGGGGTGCTACAGTGTGGGCATTTGATTGACCCCCCTCCCGCCTCTAGAAGAAGTTTCTCTCTCTACATAGCACACTCTTGCATTCTGTATGTAGCACACCCATAAACCCTGCACTCTGTAAAAAGCACACTCTGCACTCTGTATGCTTTGTATTCCTGAACTTTGCACTTTGTATGCTGTGTACTCCTGAACTCTGCACTCTGTATGCTGTGTACTCCTGAACTCTGCACTCTGTAAGTGGCACACTCCTAAACACTGCATTATTAGTTTTACAGATACAACCGGTCCTTTGAGACCCCTGGTGTAATGCCTCACAGCTGCAGATCATAAGGCAATTCTCTTTGGCATCTAGTTACCCTGCTTCATTGCACAGCTGTTGGTACCCAGAGCAATCTGAGGAACACTGCACAGTACAGGAGGGCACTCTTCTCTAAGCTCACAGTCCACGACATTGCTGAGGACAGGAATGGCCAGTATCTAAGAACCTATGAGAGCTGCCTCAGTCCAAGTTACCTCTGGCACTTATATCCCAAAAGCACACAGTCAACAGGAATCAGAACAGGGTCATTACTCACAAATCCCCAGGACAGCTGCCACCTTCCGTCCTCCTCTGGAGACAAACCAAGGAAGGAAAACAGTCTTTCTCTAGTCCAGATTACTTTGATGACATCCTGCAGTCAGTTCCAGATCATTTCCAGGTCCCAGCTCTGCCATTGCTGAGACCTCACAGAACCTCAACACAGTCCACAGGCTCCCTCAGGGGTAATAGCCCGCTAAGGATTGGAACTGTCTCCAGAGCTTCAGATTATTTATCAGCCACCATCTGGGCACACATCCCCATTGGCTGGGCCCTAATCAATCATCAGGCTCATTATTTGAATTCTCCCTCCCTAAGCTCTAGAAACTTCTTCTAGAGGCGGGAGGGGGGGGGGCAATCAAATGCCCACACTGTAACACCCTGAACAGACCAGACCAAATAATCACTGCTCCCTTGATTGCAGAAGGAGCTAAAAACTAAATTTACCTAAAAGCCTAACTAGGAGGGTGTTACATTTGCTTCAGGGAAGTGCCTTAAACTAGGAGGGTGCTACATATGCTTCAGTAAAGTGGCTTAACCCCAGGGTCCTGCATTCACTATATCTGGTCTCCCACAGTTCACAGAACATGGAAATGCAATTCTTTTAGTAAATATAAGCCGCTAAATACCTTCTCTCATCATGTCTGGCCGAGCACTAGTTAAAGCTTGTACGAGGAGTTTTCATTCTCCTCTGACTGTCTTATGAGGCTGCATGACCCCTGACCCTCTGTCTGGACAGTGCTGATTGGCTCTGTGCTGATCACAAGTGCCTCCAAGGCTCTGTACTATCAGGAGATGGATTGGGGACAGTAAAAGAAGGGGAGGATCAGAGAAGACAGGCTCAAACAACCTTTTTGCACAATGTGGAGGATTAACCCCTTAGGTTCCATGGTGCGTATAACAAGCATGCTTTACTGCATATACAAATTGATTTTACTGTTGTGGGTTTAGTAAACTTTAAAAAGCGTAAAATCCATTAGCATGACAGCAAGGCAACTTGCATTTTCAGGAGGAGACATTAAGAATGCCAGTCTCCTTTTTCAATCAGTACAGATTTTCTTCAACCACTTGAGTTTGAAAATGGCATCTGGACTTAGTAGCTCCTGTGGGTCCTGATGTCTTCTAGCGCCAAAATTGCCACCTGTCATTGACAGCCAGGTTTCAGCATTAAGCCCATGAGCTGAAATCAGCACCCAGGTTTCTTATCTTTCTACAGATTGTCCCATAGGAGCATGGTGTAGAAAAGAATGTAAATGCAGTTGTTCTGGATTGTGTTTACTTCAGGGGTGTAGTGAAGGCACTTCTTATCAATATGGAGGCTTAGGCAGAGCAGTTACAGAACTGTCAATCCTCTCCCTGCAGCAGCAGATCACTGCTTTAGTGATTTATTACTGTGGAGAGCAGAAGAAAGTAAATCACTGAGGAGAGCAGAAGAAAGAGTACCTTCTTGCCTAAGCTTAGGAAGCCATGATTCTCATCGCAAACCTGGGCCTACCTATTCAGCCCATATCCTTTTGCTGCACTTTGGGACAAAGTCCTCTAAACCAATGGATCTCAAGAATCAGGGGGCAGCCCAGAGCCAGGCCTGTAGCCTCCCTCCTGCTGGGCTGCAGCTTCCTGTCTGCCATCGGCAGGACTACTGCCCAGGGCCGCTGATAGGCCAGTACAACCAGCCCTGTTGCACTGGGCCCGACGTCCTCAGCTCAGCAAAGGGGGCCCGGGCTGCCTCACAGACAGCGCAGAATAAAAATAAAAAAAACGCTTTTTGAATTACACCCCCGCTCAGCTGCTCCTACTAGCTGAGGGGGGTGTATTATTGCTATGATCTTCCGGGCCCCTTCTCTCTGATGTGGGAGTCAAGGGACTTTTTTCTCAGTTTCGGGTGCATGCGCACCGCATCCCGCGCCCGCTCCTTAAAGTATCAGCCGTCAGCCTGCCGAAGCGGTTGCTTGTTTCCTTCCCTGGCGGAGTGATCTTCATCTGATCAGCTCCACACTCAGTCAGTAGTCGGCCCGTGAGAGACAGAGAGTGGGAGGCTGTGAGGCGGCGGCGGCGGCAGGCAGCTGACAGGGTCCAGAGGCAGAGGAGTAAGCCGGAATTCGTGGCTACTGCTGGGGGTGGTTGAATATAATGATATACTGCAGTGCACTGCACTGTACATTCCTATAATGTCACCATCCATATCACTATGTATAACACACAAGCAGCAGACAGCAGGTTCTCTCTCACAGTGTGTTACATGACATGGCTGTTTGGTGCTGATTTTGTAGCTTATTGGTCAGAAGTAGGGATGAGCTCGGTGTTCGAGTCGAACATAGGTTCGACTCGAACATCGGCTGTTCGCGCGTTCGGCGAACAACGAACGATTTGGGCCGTTCGCGCCAAAATCGAGTGACGCGACTGGCCCACAATACACTGCGCCATCGCAGTGTAATCCCGGCGCTGTGATTGGCCAAGCATGCACTGTGACCCTGCATGCTTGGCCAATCACAGCGCCGGCAGCGAGGAGAGCAATGATTGGCCACAGGCAGGATGCCTGTGGCCAATTATAGCTGAGGGGGTTTAGTACACGCCCCACACTATAAAAGGCCGCCAGCACGGCGGCCTTGTGTAGTGTGTTCCGGAGCAGGGAAAGTGAAGGATAGGCAGGGACAGTGTCAAATCTTGTCAAATCTATTCTTTGCTAAACCTTGTGTGTAGGGACAGAGAAGGATAGGCAGGGAGAGTGTCAGTGTCATATTCTTTGCTAAACCTTGTGTGTAGGAAGAGAGAAGGATAGGCAGGGAGAGTGTCAGTGTCATATACTTTGATAAACCTTGTGTGCAGGGAGAGAGAAGGATAGGCAGGGGACAGTGTCAGTGTCATATTCTTTGCTAAACCTTGTGTGCAGGGAGAGAGAAGGATAGGCAGGGAGAGTGTCAGTGTCATATACTTTGATAAACCTTGTGTGCAGGGAGAGAGAAGGATAGGCAGGGGACAGTGTCAGTGTCATTGTTGCTAAGCCTCCTGCACATTATACACCTGAAGTTAGCCCGTATTGCTGCTTTTTCCTGGTGTGTTACACCAACAGGATTTTGCGGCACTTACAGCGGGCGGAGTGTACCTCCTGACCATATTACACCTTAACTTAGCCTGTATTGCTGCTTTTTCCTGGTGTGTTACACCAACAGGATTTTGCGGCACTTACAGCGGGCGGAGTGTACCTCCTGACCATATTACACCTTAACTTAGCCTGTATTGCTGCTTTTTCCTGGTGTGTTACACCAACAGGATTTTGCGGCACTTACAGCGGGCGGAGTGTGCCTCCTGATCATATTACACCTTAACTTAGCCTGTATTGCTGCTTTTTCCTGGTGTGTTACACAAACAGGATTTTGCGGCACTTACAGCGGGCGGAGTGTGCCTCCTGACCATATTACACCTTAACTTAGCCTGTATTGCTGTTTTTTCCTGGTGTGTTACACCAACAGGATTTTGCGGCACTTACAGCGGGCGGAGTGTACCTCCTGACCATATTACACCTTAACTTAGCCTGTATTGCTGCTTTTTCCTGGTGTGTTACACAAACAGGATTTTGCGGCACTTACAGCGGGTGGAGTGTGCCTCCTGACCATATTACACCTTAACTTAGCCTGTATTGCTGCTTTTTCCTGGTGTGTTACACAAACAGGATTTTGCGGCACTTACAGCGGGTGGAGTGTGCCTCCTGACCATATTACACCTTAACTTAGCCTGTATTGCTGCTTTTTCCTGGTGTGTTACACAAACAGGATTTTGCGGCACTTACAGCGGGCAGAGTGTGCCTCCTGACCATATTACACCTTAACTTAGCCTGTATTGCTGCTTTTTCCTGGTGTGTTACACAAACAGGATTTTGCGGCACTTACAGCGGGCGGAGTTTGCCTCCTGACCATATTACACCTTAACTTAGCCTGTATTGCTGTTTTTTCCTGGTGTGTTACACCAATAGGATTTTGCGGCACTTACAGCGGGCGGAGTGTACCTCCTGACCATATTACACCTTAACTTAGCCTGTATTGCTGCTTTTTCCTGGTGTGTTACACCAACAGGATTTTGCGGCACTTACAGCGGGCGGAGTGTGCCTCCTGACCATATTACACCTTAACTTAGCCTGTATTGCTGCTTTTCCCATTTCCCTTCAGGCCATTAGAATGTCTGGAAGGCAAACAAGGAGAGGCAGACAGTCAGGAGCCAAAAAAGAGGGCAAGCAGGCTCTGTGTCTAGAGACAACAGTGCTGGTCGTGGACGCGGTGCATCGCCATCAGCACGTGGCCATGGGACACGCTTGTCCTTCTTTTCGGCAGCTGGACGTGTTGAGCCGCATCATGCCGAAGACTTGGTAGAGAGGATGACCAAGCCCTCCTCATCCTCCTCATCCTCTCTCACCCAGGCTCAGGGTACTGGCAAAGCAGCTGCCAAAGCGTCCTCTTTCCTGGTATCAATGTCATCATCAGTCAATCCTTCCCTAGACCAACCATGTCCTCCTGAGGAGTCCCCCGAACTGTTTGAGCACAGTGTTGGGTACATGCTCCAGGAGGATGCCCAGCGTTTCGAAGGGTCTGATGATGATACCCAGCTAGAGGAAGGCAGTAGCGTGAGAGCAGAGAGAGGGGATGCTCAAGAAGGACACCAATCTGGCAGTCATGTTCCAGCAGCTGCAGCATACTGCCAGATTGGCTCTAGTGATGAGGAGGGAGGGGATGATGAGGTCACTGACTCCACGTGGGTGCCTAATAGGAGAGAGGAGGAGGAGGAGGATGAGGAGGAGGCACATCTCCAACGAGGCAGGATGCCCTCGGGGGGCCAGCGTAAGGGCAGCACACCGACGGAATCACACCGCAGAGCTCCGCCTGTGCAAGGCGCTGGCTCTGCCCGTTATTCAAAAAGTTCTTTGGTGTGGGCCTTTTTTGAGTCGAGTGCATCAGATCGCACAGCTGCTGTTTGCAACATATGTCTCAAGCGTATATTGCGTGGCCAAAACATCACCCGCTTGGGCACCACATGCTTGACCAGACATATGTTGACCTGCCATGCAAGCTCGTTGGCAAGCCTACCTTAAAGACCCACGCCAAAGAATAAAGCTGACCTCTTCTTGCACCGCATCAGCTGGGATCTCCAACCCCACTATACCATCAGTCCTCTCTGAAACCTGCTCTGAGAGAAATGAAGGTGTAGAATTAGGTGTGTCACAGCCAAGTACTTGCGGGCACTCTGCTAGCAGTACACCAACGTCCGATTCTAGCAGGCAAATTTCCCTGCCCCAGCTGCTGGACCGTCGAAAGAAGTTCACTCCCAGCCATCCACATGCCCAGCGGTTGAATGCTAGCTTGGCTAAATTGCTAGCGCTTCAACTGCTGCCTTTTCAGTTGGTAGACTCGGCCCCCTTCCGTGAGTTTGTGCAATGTGCGGTTCCTCAGTGGCAGGTTCCCAAACGCCACTTTTTCTCACGGAAGGCGATTCCGGCTCTCTACCAGCATGTGGAAGGCAATGTCTTGGCCTCGCTGGACAGCGCGGTCAGCGGTAAGGTGCATATTACGGCTGACTCATGGTCCAGCAGGCATGGACAGGGACGTTACCTTTCTTTCACGGCCCATTGGGTCACTCTTTTGGCAGCTGGGAAGGATGCAGGACAAGGTGCAGTAGTGTTGGAGGTTGTTCCACCGCCACGCCTCCAAAATGCTACTACTGGTTGTGACACACCTCTGTCCTCCACCCCCTCCTCTTCTTCCTCCGTGGCCTCTTCCTGTGCTTTGTCCTCGGAACCAGCGGTGCTCCGTAGGCGTTCAAGGGGCTACGCAAGTACGCAGGCAAAAAGATGCCATGCCGTGCTTGCGCTGGTGTGTTTGGGGGACAGGAGCCACACTGGGGCAGAGGTTCTGTCTGCTCTGCAGGGGCAGGCCGAGAGGTGGTTGACACCACGCCAGCTTAAGCCAGGAATGGTAGTTTGCGACAATGGCACCAACCTCCTCTCCGCTCTCCGACAGGGACAACTGACCCATGTGCCCTGTGTGGCTCACGTCCTTAACCTGGTGGTGCAGCGGTTCTTGGGCAGGTACCCGGGCTTACAGGATGTCCTGAGGCAGGCCAGGAAAGTCTGTGTGCATTTCCGCAGATCTTATAATGCCAGTGCTCGCCTGGCTGAGCTGCAAAAGGAGTTGAACCTGCCCAAGAACCGCCTTTTATGTGACATGCCCACCAGGTGGAACTCAACGTTGGCCATGCTGCAGCGGCTGCACACGCAGCAGAGGGCCATCAATGAGTACCTGTGCGACTACGGCACCAGGACAGGGTCAGGGGAGCTCGGGTTTTTTTCACCACGCCAGTGGGGCATGATCAGGGATGCATGCACTGTCCTGGCACCATTTGAGGAGGCCACGAGGATGGTGAGCAGTGACAGTGCATGCATCAGTGACACTGTACCTCTTGTCCACCTGTTGGAACATACGCTGCGTGGAATAATGGACAGGGCACTTGAGGCAGAACAGAGGCAGGAAGAGGAGGACTTCCTTGCCTCTCAAGGCCCCCTTTACCCAGACAGTGTTCCTTCTGTCCCACCCATCGCACAGGAAGAAGAGGAGGAGGAGGAGGAGGAGGAGGAGGATTGTGTCAGCATGGAGGTGGAGCCTGGCACTCAGCATCATCAGCAGCAGTCTTTTAGGGATGATTTACAGTCCCAAGAAACCAGTGGACTTGTACGTGGCTGGGAGGAGGTGGCTGCGGATCATGTCGTCCTTAGTGACCCAGAGGACTCCGGACCGAATGCCTCAGCTAACCTACGCTGCATGGCCTCCCTAATCCTGCAAAGTCTGCGGAAGGATCCTCGTATTCTTCGGATCAAGGAGAGGGACCATTACTGGCTGGCCACTCTCCTAGATCCACGGTACAAGGGTAAGGTTGCAGACCTTATCTTACCGTCGCAGAGGGAGCAGAGGATGAGACAACTCCGGGAGGCCTTGCAGAAAGGTCTGTGCAACGCGTTCCCAGAGACTGGGAGGTTACAAACTCCTGGTCCTGGACAACGAGTTGCTGAGGCTTCGGTCAGTCAAAGAAAGAGCGGTGGGGAAGGTGGCCGTCTGACCGATGCGTCCAGACAATTCTTTAGTCCGCAGCCCCAAGGTATGATCGGTTCCAGCAACCATCGCCAGCGTCTGATATACATGGTGCAGGAATACCTAGGGGCAAGGTCAGACTTGGACACCTTCCCCACCGAAAATCCTCTGGCTTACTGGGTCTTGAGGATGGATCACTGGCCAGAGCTTGCACAGTATGCAATTGAGCTACTGGCCTGTCCTGCATCCAGCGTTCTTTCAGAACGCACATTCAGTGCTGCTGGAGGATTTGTCACAGATCACAGGGTGCGCCTGTCCACCGACTCTGTTGATCGACTGACCTTCATAAAGATGAACCAGTCTTGGATCACCACCAGCTACCAAACACCTGAAGCTGATATAACAGACTAATTTATTTTCAAATGTCACATCCCTTCAAGACTGATGCTGATGCTGAGAGACTGTCCTGTTATGTTGACTGACTATCCTCCTCCTCCTCAATGATCCGATTGATGATGATAGCTTGGAAGAACATTTTTGTTTCTGGGTGCCGCCACCAGTGGCTAAGGCCCAATTTTTCAGCCCCTGTTTAACAGGGGCGTGTTATTACAATTTTTTATGCAATGCTTTGCAGCAGGGCTCATTCCTTCACTCCAACTAGAGTATCTGGGAGTGGTTGCAGTGTCGTGGCACCAGCACCAGTGGCTAAGGCCTAATTTTTCAGCCCCTGTTTAACAGGGACGTGTAATTACAATTTTTGATGCAATACTTTGCAACAGGGCTCATTGCTGTGCTCCAAGTACAGTATCTGTGAGGGGTTGCAGTGTTGTGGCACCAGTGCCTAAGGCCCAATTTTTCTGCCCCTGTTTAACAGGGGCATGTAATTACAATTCTTGATCTAATAATTCACAGCAGGGCCCATTCCTGCGCCCACCAAGACTAACTGTGAGGCCTTACAGTGTTGTGTCAACACCACCACCACCACAACCACCAAAGGCCCAATTTTTCAGCCCCTGTTCAACAGGGGCATGCAATTACAATTCTTGATCTAATAGATCACAGCAGGGCCCATTCATGCGCCCACCAAGAGTAACTGTGAGGGCTCACAGTGTTGTGGCAACACCAACATGTAAGGGGCAAATTTCAGCTGAGTATATACGGCAGGCCCCTACTTTCAAACATCCAACTTACAAACGACTCCTCCTTGCAAACGGAAGGATACAACAGGAAGTGAGAGGAAATCTACCCCTAGGAAGGCAAATTCTCTCCTGTAAGAGTTAATATGGGAAAAAAGTGTCTCCTCTCCACTGATGCTTTATCACCAATTCTTGTTTCAATAAAAACCCCAAATTTTCAAAAAACATTTGTCATTAGGACGGAAAGTGAGGTGAACTGTTCTGAACAGGTGCACACTGCACAGACAGCAAAACAAATGTTACAGGGGTGATAACCCTTCCCTATGTTTTCCAAAAAGCTTAAAAATATATTTTTTGGCTGGAGCTACACTTAAACAATGTACCTGTTCAAAATTACAAACAGATTCTACATAAGAACAAACCTACAGTTCCTGTCTTGTATGCACCGCCTGTATACGGCTGTTCAGAGTATATAGGGCCTTTTTTATTTTGTGTGCGGGGTTCCCCTTAATATCCATACAAGACCAAAAGGGGCTGGTAATGGGCTGGGGTAGGGGGGGGGGCTGTGGTGGGGTAGCTATGCCATTTTTCTTAAAGATTTTCATCCATATTACCGGGACCAGACAATACATTAAAGCCGCAAGCAGTTTTAAATGGCTTTTTTTCCTTTAGAAATGTAATTTTGTGCAGGGACAGTTCTAAACACGGGAAACACGTGGCACTTCACAGGCATACTTTAGACACCCCCCAGGTACGATATTTAAAGGAATATTTGACTTTTTTTTTTTCACTTTATGCGTCATTAAAATGACTGCTCCCAAAAAACGGCCGTTTTTAAAACTTTTTTTGGATTGATACATGTCCCCTGGTGCAGAACCCGGGTTCCCAAACCCTTTTTAGGACAATAACATGCAATAACATGCATATTAGTCGTTATAAATAGCACTTTAGATTTCAAACGTTTGCAAACTTTCGGTCCGTTCGCGGGTTCTGGTGCGAACCGAACCCGGGGGTGTTCGGCTCATCACTACTCATGATGCTCCCTGTGTTGCTTTTTGTGATCAAGGCTTTCACACTGAGTATATTCTGCTTGTTCAGTGGGGAATCTATC
The DNA here is from genome assembly GCA_029206835.1 of Rana muscosa. Classification (NCBI taxonomy): domain Eukaryota; kingdom Metazoa; phylum Chordata; class Amphibia; order Anura; family Ranidae; genus Rana; species Rana muscosa. The sequence continues at coordinate 707,732,299 of CM055118.1, forward strand.
CACTGATCCTCTGCTGAGTGGAGTGGGCTGATGACAGGTCCGTGTCCACTCAGCTTATGCAGAGCTTATGCAGAGCAGACACGGACACAGCCCACTCTGCTCTAAGGGCGGCTGGTGTAAACAAACCAGCTGTCCATTTACTGCCCTCCAATCGGATCTGCTAGACGGAGGGGAACGGATCCCTTTCCATTTTGTTTAGCGGATCGGATTGGAGGTAGGCAGGTGTAAATGGGCACAGGTCTGTTTAGATCCATTGCTCCATAGTAGTGATGGGAGGATCAGACCTGTCATGTGAACCCACCCCCAAACTTTCCCTTTAACTGCTTGCTGCCCAGCCTCAGTACATTTACTGCAGCAGGGTGGCATGGGCAGGCTGGATCACATATATGTACTTCATCCAGCCTGTTCCTGCCCTTTGTTTCAAGGCGGGGCTGGGGGAGGGGCCAGGGGTGGGGTTGAGGGTGGGGCTGCAAAGGGGGCCCCGCCAGGTAGGCTGTACGGGGCCCCATAATTTCTATCAGCGGCCCTGCTACTGCCATAGCAGCCTTCTCTAACCTTGCACCAGCTCTCCTCCTTTACAGTGATAGCACCATTCTGGGAATAGAGAGGGACGGCTACCTTTATGATTCAAGGAGAACTAGCCTATGACTTACAACAGGGAGAGCTACAAGAAGCAGGTGGCCTGCCTGTGCTTTAGCAATGAGAGGGAGAATAATGTAGGACTGGGTAAATGTATTTGTATGATTATAGGTATCTCTGCACTATTTATATACCTTGGTCAGAGAGGCATCAGTTTTATTTCAGATGCTTTGACATCTGGAATCGTCCACAATGTAGATTTGTGCACTTTCGTGCTGGTTGTAATGGTTGCACAATTTTTAGCTGGATTGAAACTCTTGAAATTGACGGTTTATGGTGCAGTGCACAATAATATATCCAATTTCAGTAATCTACAACAGTTTTAGTTTAATAAGGAAAGATAAATATTGTTGCCGTAAGTTACTGCACATATGAGCCCACATTCTTTTACTGTGTTTATTGTGCATGTTATTTTAACTCTGTAATGCTAGCAGAGAGGAGCCACTGCAGTTTCATTGTTAGTGTTTACAGAGGGACAATCATAGCTGTAATTGGAGACTGTTATTACAGTAGGGTGACCAGACGTCCCTGGTTTCTGGGGACAGTCCCCAGACTGGGGACACTGTCCCCGGACTGTCACCAGCTTTGTCCCCGGATTTAGGGCTGAATTAATGTAGACAGGACATCCCATGCTGGCTAAGAAACAACCTTGTGCCTCGGATACCGGCACCCCCCTTCTGGACGATCTCACTGCCGCTCCCACCAGTGTTCAGTGGAGGAGAGGTAGGGTCAGAAATTGACTGTGTGGAGGGCTGAGACCGGGAGGTGAGCATATAGGGGGGTTGGGGGTGGTTTGTACACAGGTGAGTGCATTGGGGGAGCGAGTTTAGCTGTTTGTGGGGTAAGGGCTAAGAGGTGGTTGCAGAGATAATCTGATGACTGAAGGCTGCAGAGGTGAGCTATGAATATGGGGGCAGAAGTGTCCTCTGTGCCTAGCAAACCTCTGAACACTGCACTCTATGCCCAATACCCTCCTGTATATTTTGTAGTCCTGAACCCAGCACTCTGTGAATTATGTAGTCCTGTACCCAGCGCTCTGTGTATTATGTAGTCCTGTTCCCAGCACTCTGTGTATTATGCAGTCCTGTGCCCAGCGCTCTGTGTATTATGCAGTCCTGTGCCCAGCGCTCTGTGTATTATGTAGTCCTGTTCCCAGCACTCTGTGTATTATGCAGTCCTGTGCCCAGTGCTCTGTGTATTATGTAGTCCTGCTCCCAGCGCTCTGTGTATTATGCAGTCCTGTGCCCAGCGCTCTGTGTATTATGTAGTCCTGTTCCCAGCGCTCTGTGTATTATGCAGTCCTGTGCCCAGCGCTCTGTGTATTATGCAGCCCTGTGCCCAGCGCTCTGTGTATTATGTAGTCCTGTTCCCAGCGCTCTGTGTATTATGTAGTCCTGTTCCCAGAGCTCTGTGTATTATGTAGTCCTGTTCCCAGCGCTCTGTGTATTATGCAGTCCTGTGCCCAGCGCTCTGTGTATTATGCAGTCCTGTGCCCAGCGCTCTGTGTATTATGCATTCCTGTGCCCAGCGCTCTGTGTATTATGTAGTCCTGTGCCCAGCGCTCTGTGTATCATGCAGCCCTGTGCCCAGCGCTCTGTGTATTATGTAGTCCTGTTCCCAGCGCTCTGTGTATTATGCAGCCCTGTGCCCAGCGCTCTGTGTATTATGTAGTCCTGTTCCCAGCGCTCTGTGTATTATGCAGTCCTGTGCCCAGCGCTCTGTGTATTATGTAGTCCTGTTCCCAGCGCTCTGTGTATTATGTAGTCCTGTTCCCAGCGCTCTGTGTATTATGCAGTCCTGTGCCCAGCGCTCTGTGTATTATGCAGCCCTGTGCCCAGCGCTCTGTGTATTATGTAGTCCTGTTCCCAGCGCTCTGTGTGTTATGCAGTCCTGTACCCAGCCAATAAAAAAAAAATATGTCCCCGGATTTCATTTTAAAAATCTGGTCACCTTATATTACAGAGCTCTGTGTAGCCTGTTAAGTCTGCCCACCACATGGAGGAAGAGAATGTGAACTGATTAAACTGCTGTGAACACTGTGAGGATTGTGGGAGTGGTAGTTCAAGACAGACTTATGCCTGGTACACACAATGAGATTATTGGACGAATGATCGTCTGTTTTTTTTTCGTACAACAGAATTAAAATTCGGAAGTGATATAATATGTTGTAGTGTATTTGTATTGTATTTTTGAACGACAACTGTACTGGATAAAGGAAAATTGTACAATCTGGTATCATACGAGAATTTTTTTTGTGCTTGTCCCATCAGATAATATCAGATGAACTGTCATGATCGGCTCTTAAAAGCTGTGTACTAATGATCAGATTATCGTGCGATCGCTTCTAAAGCAGTATTTTTCATACGATTTTCTGACTGTGTGTACGGGCCATAAGGCAGGCCATCCTCAGGTAGAAGGAAAATAAATCGCTCCATTTCCAATTAGCACAGTCAGTGGTGATGGGGGAATGCCTGCCGCAGGGCTATTGTGTTCTGCCAGCGGAGGGGGGGTGCCTTCATAGCTGGCAGAACACAATGATTACTGCTAGCGGCTATAGCTGCTGACAGTAATCACATGTAAAAAAAATCCAAGAGGCTGGTTGTACCCAAATTGATCGATTGGTTCTGATGCTCCAGACAACCAATAAGCAATGTTTTGAAATTGTCACATGACAATATCAAATCTCCCTGATTGCTTGTATGCTCAGTGAACTGCAGGGCTGCTGCTATTTCATTTACTATAAGTAAGAGAGAGAGAGAACATGAGATAGGGAAAGATTGAAAGAGAGATAATTTACAACGTGCGACATACGCTTCGACTTTGGGAGCACATGTCGCATGACGTATATAAATAAATGGTTCCCTATGAGGGGAGTCTTAAGGGGAGTCTTAAAGAGGTTGTAAACCTTCCTGTATTATTTGTACCTATAGGTAAGCCTAGAATAAGGCTTACCTATAGGTACTGTAAATATCTCCTAAACGTGCTCTGTTTAGGAGATATTTACAGTATACTGCGCCGATGATGTCATTGGCGCATGCTCTCTGAAGGAATGGCCACCCGTGTCGTTTCTTCAGAAGTCGTGCCGTTATCAGCCGCTCCCACGCCAGTCACACAGCCAGAGTCCGCAGGCCCCGGGAAGGAAGTCAGGCGAAGATGCAGCGGGGACGACGCGGGCTTCACTTGAAGGTAAGTGTCACATAATGTGTTAGTATGCGATTCATACTTGCACATTTTGCCTTTACTTTGCAGGGAAGAAAAAAACAAAAACAAAGTTTACTTCCTCTTTTAGTGGTCCGACACAAGTCGGTCCGACTTTGAAAAAGGTTCCTGCACTACTTTGGTCCGACTTTGGTCTGACTTTCAATTACATTGAAGTCAGATCAAAGTCAGATCCTTATCCTAACCTTCCGACTTGGGACATCCGACATGGTGATTACAGCAGCAGGAATGGGAATATATGTCACACTGGGATTGTTTTGATTGGTCAAAGAACAAGTCGGACTATCTCAAAGTCGAAGGAAAATCTTATCCTGTTTATTCAAGTCGGATGGAAGTAGGACCGAAGTAGGACTGATGTCGCAGGGCAAAGTAGAATGACAGTCGTACAACTGTCGTGTCGTACCAGTGTGAACCCGGCCTGAAAGATTTAGTGAGAGAACGAGAGAGAAAGAAAATGGGAGAGTGACAGAAGTTTTGCCCCCATCTGTTCATTGCAAGGTGAGGGGTTGATTGCTAGTGTTCATGCACTTTTGGCTAGCCCCTGTGTCTAATAAATGGGTTTGCAAATTGGTAGCTTTGGGCTACAAAATCAAGTTTCACAAACCCCTCTAGAGAGATTTGTTGCCTGCAACCCACACTTTTTGGGATTTACTTTAGGCTATAGAGGGACATCTGGCCCAGGGGTGGTGATTCCAGTTCCATCTGTGAAAAGTTTCCAGTGACCAAGAAGGGTGGAGTATGACCTGTCTTGGATCTCAAAGTATGGAACCCTTTTGTCAAAATATAGAAATTCAAGATGGAGTTGATCCATACAGTACTAACATCCCTGTATCAAGGGAACTTTCTGGCATCCATAGATATCAAGGATGCATACCTAATGTACCCATATACCAGGGGCACCAGCAGTTTATGTGCTTAGGCGGTAGGGGAGAATCATTATCAGTTTGCGCCCTTGCTTTAGCCATGGCCCCCCATGTGTTTACCAAAACATTGATGCCAGTGTTAGCCGTCTTGAGGTTGAGAGGAAAGCAGATTGTTGGGTACATAAATGACCTTCTATTGTGGATAGAGTCTTGTTCGGAACTGGGGGTTCCATCTGTCCACCACCATTCGGATGCTTGAGGAGTTCAGTTGGATATTAAATCTTGAGAATGCTTTGCTAATTCCATAATTTCACTTAGAATACCTGGGGATGACCTTGGATACCAACCAGGCCAAGGTGTTCCTTTCATCAGAAAAATGTTGGAAGCTAAAACTTCAGATCCACCTACTGTGTGATTGCAGTTGGTAGCCTATTCACCACTGTATGCAAATTTTGGTAGCAGCTTTGGTGCAATTCTGCTTTAGAATGTTGCAGCATGAGTGACTGTTCTGTTCTTTGCAGTCAGATAATGTCATGACAGTAACCTGCTGTATATAAATTGGGGGGGGGGGACCAAGAGTACAGCAGCAGTGCTGGAAGTGTCTCATAGAGCCCTTTCACACTGCCAGCGCCCGAAAAAAGCTGGTAAAGCGCCGCTAAAACTAGCAGCGCTTTACCAGCGTTTTTCGGGCTCTAGCGAGGCGCTTTTAACCCCCGCTAGTGGCCGAATAAAAGGTTAAAAGCACCCACAAAGCGCCGCTGCTAAGGCGCTTTGCAAGCGCTTCCCATTGAAGCTCCTAAAGCACTGCAAAGAAGCTGCTTGCGGGACTTTTTTGACGCCCTGCCAGCGCAGCGCTTCAGTGTGGAAGCACTCAGGCTTTTTACACTGGGATTGTAGATGAGGATTCTTTCAGGCGCTTTACAGGCGCTATTTTTAGCGCTAAATCGCCTGAAAAACGCCTCAGTGTGAAAGGGGTCATATCTTAAGATGGTCAGAAAGTCACATGCTGGCTTTCTCTGCAGTACACACATTATGGGTAGACAACTGGCAAGTGGACTATCTCAGTTTAAAAGGTCTGGGTCCCACGGTGACTCTCGCGGCTCCTCCCCGCATTAGATGTCCCCCTCTGGGAAGCTCTCTCCCGAGGGGGTTACCTTGCAGGCGCGCTCCTGTGTCATACACTCTGCGTATTTCTCGGCCCCGCCCCCCGGCACATCTCCTGGATTTTCCCTGGTGTGGAGTGGAGCAGCTTTTGTCACTCAATTAAAGGTCATGATTCAGTGCTGGCAGTCATATTTTAGCACCCTCTGGTGTCCTTGCCACATCTCTGCACCTTTATTTAGTGCAAATGCACATGTGGCTCCTCCAGTCCAACCACCACTGTTTCTGTGGGATCTTGACCTGGCATTGTCGGTGTGGAAAAAACTGCCTTTTGAGGCTATTAGTGGGATTCTGCTGCTAAGACTGTCTCATAAAGTAGCATTCCTAGTAGCCATTACTGTGATGTGTAAAGAATTCCAAACTAGTGCTGTTGTCTTGCATCCTTCATAAGATCCTGCAAATCCAGGATGAGGGGCAGACGAGGCAGCTGCCCTGGGCGCAGTGTTTTCATATGGAGGGGGCAGATCCCTGAGAATGTACAGAATGCACATTTGTAGGAACACTGGGGCTGCCATTTTTCATTAAATGCCCTGCTACTTGAAAGTGGCATTCTCAGCATCCTAACAGACATGCACACTAGATTAAATATCTGCTATTTAGTGAAAGGCAAGAGCAAGAGGACCAGCCTTGAGCTGATGTCACATTATAGGTGGCATATTTCACCTGCTGCTCTGCACTGCTTGTAGATTTACAGGGTGGAGACCATGTGCAAAAAAAAAACAGGTCCAACCAGTAAGGTTCTATTTTGGGGTGACAGGTTTTATGTGAGTAGAGCTTCAATTAAGTAAAATAATAAAGCAGAATATTATATTAAAATGAGATGCTGTTTAAATAACTAGCTATAATCAGTTACCACATTTATTTAATTTACTATCAATGGGAGGGGAGGAGACGGGATCCTAAGACTACTGTGGTACCTGTCAAAATAAGCAAGGTAATCTGGAAAACAATGTAAGAGTTCCCAATAGCAACCAGGCAGATTTGTTGTTTTGTTCTCCCTTTGAATAAGGGATGAAACCTAATTGATGGCTATAGAAAAGAGTTCTATAAAAGATATGATAGACCAGTTTCAAGCATTGGGAGAGCAGCGACAACATGCAAAAAAAATATATTATTGTTCATTTTTCTTTTTCTTTGGGAATTCTTTTACCTGTCAAATGATTTATTATTATGTGCTACCACTGTTTTTGTACAAACACCCCTGCCAGAAAGCCAGCCAGATCTTCCCTACATATGCAAGGGGACAGTCTTTTTTCCTTAATGGGCATTATTATTTTTTGCGATTTGGCACTGTGTCGCTTTAACTGACAATTGCGCGGTCGTGCGACGTGGCTCCCAAACAAAATTGACGCCCTGTTTTTCCCACAAATAGAGATTTCTTTTGGCGGTATTTGATCACCTCTGCGGTTTTTATTTTTTGCGCTATAAACAAAAATAGAGCGACAATTTTAAAAAAAATGCAATATTTTTTACTTTTTGCTATAATAAATATCCCCAAAAAATATATAAAAAAACGATTTTTTTCGTCAGTTTAGGCCGATACGTATTCTTCTACATATTTTTGGTAAAAAAAATTGCAATAGGCGTTTATTGATTGGTTTGCGCAAAAGTTATAGCGTCTACAAAATAGGGGATAGTTATATGGCATTTTTATTAATATTTTTTTTTTACTAGTAATGGCGGCGATCAGCGATTTTTATCGTGACTGCGACATTATGGCCGACACATCGGACACTTTTGGCATTATTTTGGGACCATTGTCATTTTTACAGCGATCAGTGCTATAAAAATGCACTGATTACTGTAAAAATGACACTGGCAGTGAAGGGTTTAACCTGTAGGGGCGCTGAAGGAGTTAAGTGTGTCCAAGGGAGTGGTTCTAACTGTTAGGGGGCGTGGCTACGAGTGACACGTCACTGATCGCTGCTTCTGGTGAGAGAGAGCATTCGATCAGTGACATGTCACTTGGAAGAACGGGGAGATGTGTTTACACTGACATCTCCCCATTCTTCAGCTCCGTGACATGATCACGGGACACAGGCGGACATCAGGTCCGCGGGTCCCGCGGGCACGGTCATGGAGGTCGCGACCACACGGCGGCAAATTAAAGGGGACGTATATATACGCCCATCTGCCTGTCCGTGCCATTCTGTCGACGTATAAGTGCGTGCGGCGGTCCTTAAGAGGATAATAATATAATTATTGTCTTATACTTTAGGTGTGCCATGTTTTTTTTTTTTTACTTTCTAGAACTTACTGATTATGCAATGTACCATGAGCTGAAAGTTAGGAAAGGCTGCTCTAGATGTTTGATTGTTCCATGCTTTATTGAAACTATCTTCTCCATCCTTCTGTATTCCATCTCTGTGCTCCCCTTCGACTAGCTGTTCCTTCCCTGCTGCTGTCACTCAACTGAGGCGACTTGACTTATGCCTGCACACGCTCCCCTCAGCTCTCTTTTATGGGCAGAAAAGGGAGACCGGGGCAGGTAGGATAAAATGGGGAGTTGGGTGCCAGCTGCTCAGGGAAATCTATTTACTGCTACATACTGCATGATGTGGACCACACTAGCTGCTCACACAGTACATGTGCTAAGTACAAATGGTGGAATTTACTCTGCTCATACAGTATAGTAAATTCAGCATTTATAATTCTTTCTTGATATTATACACACTTAATTCACATCCACTTCTCTCTTTCTATCTATATCTACAGTACATAAATACAAACATTAATGGGCACAGTGAGTCTGCATTAAACCATTATCACACATTTTGGTTGTTTTTTTTTTGTTAGTATAGCATACAGGTTAAATTATTTTGTTTTTACATCTGTTCTATATTTATTTGTCGATTGCATGTGAATTTTGGAGGTGTCCCCATAAACTGGCACTTTACAATATATGTTGCACTTTATTTGTTAAAAAAAAAGAGTACGTATATTATATATACACACACACACTTTTTTATTTTTGAGGTGGGGGGGGGGGGTCTTGGGTGAGTTCCCACACTTTTTTTCCCCTGGTCCAAGTATATGCTATCCAGCATCGAAAATTCTTGTCTTTGGTTACTTTGCACCAATTGGATGTAGCATCAGAAGCTGATGACAGTTTTGGGAGTAAAGTCTTGCAGATGCCAGTTTGACTGACCTGTATCATTCATACCTCCCAACATTTTTTTTTTTATAGGACGTGTAGCACACGGACCTTTTTCTCACCTGGCTCACTTGTGAGATAAGGCACACCATACTATATGCCCGTACCCTCTTGTTTGAAGAGGTTAAGCGTGTTCACAATTGTTGGGTTCTGCAGCGAGTTACGTCCCTTCAGCTGGTTCTCACCCCTAGAGTGTAGGGAAGAGTCTATTGTAGGTGCACCAATAGGGCCAATGTCCAGACAAGGTTAAACCTTAATGAAGGAAGGTTTATTTTCTTTATGCTGGAAACTGGATAGGAAAGTTGAAGTTGAAGAATAAAGAAACAGGGAGGCAGGTTCAGGCACATGGCACTTGAGCTCACCACTCAATCCCCAGTGGCTCTGCTCATCCGGATATTCCCCTCTCACGGTCCTAGCAACGGGAATGACACTCGGGCGTTCACTTAAGTTTCTTTGAAGATACGATCGGGAGATTCTCTGCCACAGAATCTCTGAGCCCCGAACTTCTCAGCGCTTGTAACTCAAGAACATGTGCAAGTTGCTGCACATTACAAGGCCTTGGATGAATAGTGGAATCCCTCCAGACGTTTACCGGGCCTCACTTTCTCCGTGAACTCTCACCAATCCATCAGAAAGGTTCTCCCCCGGCCTCCTCTTCTTAGAGCGGGTCCCCTCTCAGGGGCACCCTGGGATTCCTGCTCTAAAGCCCCGTACACACGATCGGTTTAACTGATGAAAACCATCCGATGGATGGTTTTCATCAGACAAACCGATCGTGTATGGGACCCATCGGTCTTTTTTCCATCGGATGGAAAAAATAGAACTTGTTTTAAATTTTTCCGATGGATAAAAAACCGATGGGAATTTCCGATCGTCAATGGGCAAGTCCATCGGTTAAAAAACCCACGCATGCTCAGAATCAAGTCGACGCATGCTCAGAAGCATTAAACTTCATTTTTCTCGGCTCATCTAAGTGTTTTATGTCACCGCATTTGGAACGGTCGGTTTTTTGACTGATGGTGTGTGGCCAAGACTGATGAAAAACAGTTTCATCGGATTTCCGATGGACAAATCCATCAGATGAAAATCCATAGGTTATCCGATCGTGTGTACAGGGCTTTAGAGATGAGCTCCAGCTAAAGGTGCTGGGCCCAATGGCGAAGCTGCAGCCCCAGGCCAAAGGTGCCTATGTCAGGGCTCCGCCCTACCTTCTCTGTGCTGGCAGCCCAGCTGTCGGTTAATTGCCAGCTTCCATCTCTCCAGTGATTCACCTGTTGAGGATCTGCTCGTCAGCTGCCTACTTAAGGACTTCCAGTTCATTTGCTCTTCGCCTTCGCCTGTGTTAACATCACTACAGACTTTCTCCTGCGTTCCAGCTGAAGACCTGCTTGACTGCTGTTCCTTCTGGCTACGGATCCTGCTTGCTGTCCTTTTCCTTCATCGCTGGCTCTTGGACTTTGGCTTGGCTGACTACCTGATCCGGTTACTGGACTCTGGCTATGTTTTTGACTATGCTTACTCTATTTACCCTTTTATTATTTATTATTAAACTAGTGTGATTTAACTGCACTTCTGTCTCGGTCTGATTCATGGTTTCTGACAGTAGGCGAAGGCCATGAATTCAGAAGGTGCAGTCAATCCACTTGTCAATAATATTTTTTCCATATTGGATGAACTGGATCATCGCATGGATCAGGTTGCCACGGCAATACAGACGCTCCTGAGTCGCATGGCTCGTCTAGAGTCTCCCACTGTGGCCGCTCCGGTAGTCTCTGTGCAGGCACCCGCCTTGAGTATTACCTCTATTAGAGGTATGTCTGGTTCTGCCCCGCTTCCCCAGCGATTTGGGGGCGATCCAGTCCAATGCAGAGGTTTTCTCAACCAGGTTGAGATATATTTTGAGATGCTGTCCCAGGCGTTTCCCACGGACAGAAGCAAAGTAGGTTTTGTGATATCTTTGCTTTCTGACAGAGCCTTGGCCTGGGCAAACCCTCTATGGGAGACGCAAAAACCCGTGGTCCTGAGTTACCCAGAATTTGTGGCTTCCTTCAAAAGGGTATTTGACATTCCCGCACGCTCCGCTTCTGCTGCCAAGAGCCTCATGTCCATCAAACAGAGTACGAGGACGGTTGCCGATTACGCCATTGAATTCCGTACTCTGGCAGCAGAGGTTGCGTGGAACAATGAGGCCCTTGTGGCTGCTTTTTCTCATGGTCTCTCGGATAACATCAAGGATGAGATAGCAGCCCAAGATATACCCACTGAGCTGGAGAAGTTGATCACATTTGCCATCCTCATTGACTCCAGACTCAGAGAAAGTCCCTCTGTTAAGGAGCGCTTGCGGAAGCCTCCTGTATGTTTGTCTTCGAGCTTTGCAATCCCACCCTTCCCTCCTCACCTCCCATGCCTCCTGGTACCGAGTCGGTCTGTGAAGATGAACCCATGCACTTGGGCTTCACGCGTCTCTCTGCAGATGAGAGAGCCTTGAGGAGGAGGGAGAGATTGTGCCTTTATTGTGGCCAGGCCAGTCACTTTTTGAAGTCTTGTCCTACCCGTCCAGGGAACGCCCGAACCTTGAGGTCCTGTCATGGACAGACCTTAGGTGGCGTTGTTTCGTCTCCTGTTGCCCAGATGGATAAGCCCCTGGTTTTAGTTACCCTGTTTTGGGCTGAGTCTTCCATCGAGATACAGGCTCTAATCGACTCCGGGGCTGCAGGCCTGTTCATTGATGCTGCCTTTGTGTCTAAGCACTCGATTCCTCTGCAGCTGCGTGACACTCCACTTGCTATTGAGGCTCTTAACGGGAGACCTCTACAGCCTGCCCATGTGACTCATGAGACTGTTCCGTTGTCTATGGCCGTAGGGGCTCTTCACCATGAGATAATCCAATTCCAGGTTATTTCCTCACCTAAGTTTCCACTGGTTATTGGTTATCCTTGGTTACAGAGGCACAACCCGTCTTTTGATTGGCTCCGTGCTGAGGTTCTGTACTGGTCGCCACAGTGCAGTGAGAGATGCTTCCAGAAGGTAGCCAAGGTCCTGTGCACCTCTTCACTTTCCTCCCTGCCGGAGGAGTACCGCGATTTTAGCGATGTCTTTGATAGAGGTCAAGCTGGTACGTTGCCTCCACACCGGTCGTATGATTGCGCAATTGACCTTCAACCTGGTGCCATACCCCCTCGTGGCCGGGTTTACTCTTTGTCGGTCTTGGAAAATAAGGCCATGGAGGAGTATGTTGCAGACGCACTTTCTCGAGGTTTCATCCGCAAATCCTCGTCTCCTGCTGGAGCTGGCTTTTTTTTTGTGAAGAAGAAGAGTGGTGAACTGAGACCTTGTATCGATTATAGGGGTCTCAATCATTTTACCATTAAGAATGCCTATCCAATCCCATTGATTACAGAGTTATTTAACCACCTCAAGGGAGCAACGGTCTTCACGAAGCTTGATTTGAGAGGGGCATACAATCTCGTCAGGATTAAGGAGGGCGACGAGTGGAAAACTGCGTTTAATACCAGAACAGGTCATTATGAGTACCTCGTAATGCCTTTTGGCCTCTGTAATGCTCCAGCGGTTTTCCAGGAGTTCATTAACGATGTCCTCCAAGACTTGTTGCAGTTATGTTTGGTGGTTTATCTTGACGATATCCTCATATTTTCCAAGTCCCTGGAGAGCCACCACACAGATGTCTGTCGAGTGCTTCAGAAATTAAGAGACAACAATCTCTATTGTAAACTGGAGAAGTGTGAATTCCATTGTGAACCGGTTAAGTTCCTGGGTTATGTAATTTCCACTGCTGGTTTTTGGGTGGGCCCAGAGAAACTTTCTGCAGTGCTACAGTGGCCTCGACCCGTGGGTTTACGTCCTTTGGAGTGCTTTCTTGGCTTTGCCAACTATTATCGGAAGTTTATTCGTAACTTCTCGTCTCTGGTCAAGCCCCTGACTGATATGACCAGAAAGGACGGTAACCCACAGAGTTGGTCTCCAGAGTTCATTAAGGCTTTTGAGAGTCTTAAGACTACCTTTGTTTCTGCTCCTGTGTTGGCACATCCTGATCCCACGTTGCCTTTTATCCTTAAAGTCGATGCTTCTGAGACTGGAGTAGGCGCTCTTCTGTCTCAACGTCCTAGCTCTGATGGCGCTATGCATCCGTGTGGCTACTTTTCCAAGAGATTGTCACCTGCGGAGTGCAATTACGAGATTGGTGACAGGGAGCTTTTGGCGATCATTTTAGCCCTGAAAGAATGGAGACATCTCCTCGAAGGTACCACTGTGCCGGTTCTTATTCTTACTGACCATAAGAATCTCACATTCTTGTCTAAAGCTAAGCGCCTCTCTCCCAGAAGGGCACGATGGTCTCTTTTCTTGTCGAGTTTCAATTACATTGTCTCGTTCTTACCCGGTACTAAGAATGTAAGGGCTGACGCCTTGTCACAACAATTTTCCTCCACTTCCAAGATGGAGTCGGTTCCGGTTCCTGTGATTCCTCCTGATCGTATTCTGGCTACGGTTCGCACCAGCCTCACTTCTCCTTTGGGTGACAGAATACTGGCTGCTCAGGTCGATGACCCTCCTGAGAAACCTTGTGACCGCTGTTTTGTTCCTGAGAGTCTCTGCACTGCCGTGATCCAGACTTACCATTCTCCCAAGGCTGCTGGTCACCCTGGGAAGAATCAACTCTTTTGGGCCATTTCCCAACAATTCTGGTGGCCTAGTCTACGTGCCGATGTAGCCACCTTCGTAGCTGCCTGTTCCGTGTGTGCTCAGTGTAAGACTCCACGACAACTTCCAGTGGGCCTCCTACAACCCATACCCTATGGTGAGAGGCCCTGGACCCATCTGTCTATGGATTTCATTGTGGAGTTACCCAACTCCCAGGGCAACACAGTTATCCTTATGGTGGTAGACCGGTTCTCGAAAATGTCTCACTGTATTCCACTTAAGAAGTTGCCTACATCTAAGGAACTGGCTTCCATTTTTGCCCGGGAGATCTTTCGCTTACATGGCCTACCCAAGGTCATTGTCTCGGACAGGGAAAGTCAGTTTGTGTTCCGGTTCTGGCGAACCTTTTGTGCAAAGTTGGGAATTCAGCTTGCTTTCTCCTCTGCGTATCACCCACAGTCTAATGGGGCCGCAGAACGAGCCAATCAGTCCTTGGAGCAATTCCTGCGTTGCTATATTTCTGACCATCACAACAACTGGTCAGACCTCTTACCATGGGCGGAGTTTGCTCACAATAGCGCTTTGAATTCTGCTTCCTGGTTGTCCCCGTTTATGGCGAATTATGGTTTCCAACCTTCCATGTTGCCTAGCTCGTTTGTTCCTCAGAGTATTCCTGCGTTAGAGGAACATCTCTGTGTTCTTCGTTCTACTTGGGTACAAGTCCAGGAGGCTTTGCGACAGGCTAACGAGAGGTACAGACTCCATGCTGACCGCAGACGCCTGCCTGCGCCTTCCTGCGCCTTCCTACCAGGTCGGGGACAGGGTCTGGCTGTCATCTCGCAACCTGCGACTTCGTGTTCCTTCCCTGAAGTTCGCACCTCGGTTTATTGGGCCTTTCCGTATCCTTCGCAAGATAAACCCAGTGGCTTACGTGTTGGACCTTCCTTCCAGTATGTGTATCTCTAATGTGTTTCATGTCTCCTTATTGTAACCTTTGGTCTGCAACCGTTTTACCACCTCTGTGCCACGTCCTCACCCTGTACAGGTTGAGAACCATGAGGAGTATGAAGTACAGTCCATTGTTGACTCCCGTAGGTTCCGTGGGCGCATACAGTACCTGGTGCATTGGAGGGGTTACGGTCCGGAGGAACGCTCTTGGGTCACATCCTCGGACGTACACGCCCCTGTCCTCCTCCGTGATTTCCATAGACATTTTCCCCTCAAGCCCGGTGGTGCTCCGAGGGGGAGGGGTCATTGAGGAGGGGGTACTGTCAGGGCTCCGCCCTTCCTTCTCTGTACTGGCAGCCCAGCTGTCAATTGATTGCCAGTTTCCATCTCTCCAGTGATTCACCTGTTGAGGATCTGCTCGTCAGCTGCCTACTTAAGGACTTCCAGTTCATTTGCTCTTCGCCTTCGCATGTGTTAACATCACTACAGACTTTCTCCTGCGTTCCAGCTGAAGACCTGCTTGATTGCTGTTCCTTCTGGCTACGGATCCTGCTTGCTGTCCTTTACCTTCATCGCTGACTCTTGGACTTTGGCTTGGCTGACTACCTGATCCGGTTACTGGACTCTGGCTATGTTTTTGACTATGCTTACTCTATTTACCCTTTTATTATTTATTATTAAACTAGTGTGATTTAACTGCACTTCTGTCTCCGTCTGATTCATGGTTCCTGACGGCCTGGGACTGATGCGCACGCGCACCCCTGGCCTGCAGGGCCAGGTCACGCGACCCGAATTCCAGAACTCCTAACTCCAGGTGGCGTCTGCCCTTATGTATCCTCTCCCGGCATGCACAGCAGGTTGACCACGCCCACTGTACTACTGCCGAGAAAGGACACCCTAAGGCGCAGCACTGTCACCAGTGGTTCAACCCTGACCTGTCATGGCAGTGCCACCTACAGGCCACAGGGAACTGCACACCAGTACAACACCTGCAGAAACAAAGTAACAGAACCTATCAATAAAAGCGGTCTGAGCCTGGCTACTAGCTCAGACCAACCCCTAAATTTAGGCACATAGCACCCCTCAAAGTAGAGGGGCGCTACACACCCCCCCCCCCCCTCCTAAAGTAGACACTGTCCCCAGTGTCTTAAATAAACTTGAACCATCTCAAGCCTGAGTAGGTGAGAATTTATTTCCGAACCTTTTTACAATTTGAACATTGGTGCCTGAACCAATATAAAGGGAAAGGACAGAAAAGAAAGGATAGGAGAACAAAGAGTACTAAAAAAAAATTTTTTTGACATCCCATTCTCAATGCCACATTTATAAAATACACATTACACAATCCACCCCCTCCTAACTAACTACTCCACCCCATTCTCAGTAGAGTTGCTTGCAGTTTCACCTGTAGAGGGAGAGAAAACAATTCACACAATAAAACATCCTACCTTTATACTACCTACAAGAAGTGAGCTGCCCCTCCGAAAAGGGACAACTCCCTTCAACAGAAGTTGCATATACTAAGCCTAGCATATGTTATGAAACTTTTCTCAATGGAATTGCATAAAAGAGTTCTGCAAATCACCCCCATCTGATGGCAGTGCAAAGTCACTACAACCAACAGTTGTTCCGTAGAAATGCCGGCCAGAAATCAGGCATTTCCTATTTTTAACACGACGGGTCTCTAGCCTTTGCCCTAACTTATCTACCCCAAAGTTCAGTTCTTAGTGGTGCTGCAGATGGAGAGAAACAGCAACAGCTCTCCTGATCCTCAGCAGAGTAGATTACCCCAAGTACTGGAGGGCAAAGTTATTGAGTTCCAAAGGATTGAACTCCAGAGACAGAAAAAAAACAGCAAAGAAAGTCCTGTCTTTTAAGTATAGAACCGAGGATCCGGGAAAACAAGGAGTTTCCATTTTGTGACAAAAGTCTCAATGGAGTACATAGCATCCTTTCGCTCCTTATTACAAATGACCACCCGATCCGCATGTATGTGCCGACCATAGTTCCATTCTTGCTTGCATCCTTTAAATCGATCGGCCACAGCAGCTGAGTAGGGATGAGCTTCGTGTTCGAGTCGAACATACGTTAGACTCGAACATCGGCTGTTCGATCGTTCGACGAAGATCGAACGATTTGGGCCGTTCGCGCCAAATTCGAGTGACGCGAACGGCCCACAATGCACTATGCCATCGCAGTGTCATCCAGGCGCTGTGATTGGCCAAGCATGCATTGTGACCCCGCATGCTTGGCCAATCACAGTGCCGGCAGCGGGGAGAGCAATGATTGGCCACAGGCAGGATGCCTGTGGCCAATTATTGCTGATGGGGTTTAGTACACGCCCCACACTATAAAAGGCCGCCAGCGCGGCGGCCTTGTGTAGTGTGTTCCGGAGCAGGGAAAGAGAAGCATAGGCAGGGACAGTGTCATTTTTTTTCCTTTACTAATCCTGGATTCCTTGTGTTTAGGGTCAAATAAGGATAGGTAGGGAGAGTGTCAGTGACAGTGTGCTATTCTGTGCTAATCCTTGTTTGTAGGGACAGAGAGGTACAGTGAGGGAAACTGACAGTGTGCTATTCTGTTCTAAAACTATTTTGCTGAACCATATTTTCAATCCTTGAGTTGAGGGACAGAGAGCTACAGTGAGGGAAACTGACAGTGTGCTATTCTGTTCTAAAACTATTTTGCTGAACCATATTTTCAATCCCTGAGTTGAGGGACAGAGAGCTACAGTGAGGGAAAGTGTCAGTGTGCTATTGTGTTCTAAAACTATTTTGCTGAACCATATTTTCAATCCTTGAGTTGAGGGACAGAGAGCTACAGTGAGGGAAACTGACAGTGTGCTATTCTGTTCTAAATCAATTTTGCTGTTCCATATTTTCAATCCTTGATTTGAGGGACAGAGAGCTACAGTGAGGGAAACTGACAGTGTGCTATTCTGTTCTAAAACTATTTTGCTGAACCATATTTTCAATCCTTGAGTTGAGGGACAGAGAGCTACAGTGAGGGAAACTGACAGTGTGCTATTCTGTTCTAAAACTATTTTGCTGAACCATATTTTCAATCCTTGAGTTGAGGGACAGAGAGCTACAGTGAGGGAAACTGACAGTGTGCTATTCTGTTCTAAATCAATTTTGCTGTTCCATATTTTCAATCCTTGAGTTGAGGGACAGAGAGCTACAGTGAGGGAAAGTGTCAGTGTGCTATTCTGTTCTAAAACTATTTTGCTGAACCATATTTTCAATCCTTGAGTTGAGGGACAGAGAGCTACAGTGAGGGAAAGTGTCAGTGTGCTATTGTGTTCTAAAACTATTTTGCTGAACCATATTTTCAATCCTTGAGTTGAGGGACAGAGAGCTACAGTGAGGGAAAGTGTCAGTGTGCTATTCTGTTCTAAAACTAATTTGCTGAACCATATTTTCAATCCTTGAGTTGAGGGACAGAGAGCTACAGTGAGGGAAACTGACAGTGTGCTATTCTGTTCTAAATCAATTTTGCTGTTCCATATTTTCAATCCTTGAGTTGAGGGACAGAGAGCTACAGTGAGGGAAACTGACAGTGTGCTATTCTGTTCTAAAACTATTTTGCTGAACCATATTTTCAATCCTTGAGTTGAGGGACAGAGAGCTACAGTGAGGGAAACTGACAGTGTGCTATTCTGTTCTAAATCAATTTTGCTGTTCCATATTTTCAATCCTTGAGTTGAGGGACAGAGAGCTACAGTGAGGGAAACTGACAGTGTGCTATTCTGTTATAAAACTATTTTGCTGAACCATATTTTCAATCCTTGAGTTGAGGGACAGAGAGCTACAGTGAGGGAAAGTGTCAGTGTGCTATTCTGTTCTAAAACTAATTTGCTGAACCATATTTTCAATCCTTGAGTTGAGGGACAGAGAGCTACAGTGAGGGAAACTGACAGTGTGCTATTCTGTTCTAAACCAATTTTGCTGTTCCATATTTTCAATCCTTGAGTTGAGGGACAGAGAGCTACAGTGAGGGAAACTGACAGTGTGCTATTCTGTTCTAAATCAATTTTGCTGTTCCATATTTTCAATCCTTGATTTGAGGGACAGAGAGCTACAGTGAGGGAAACTGACAGTGTGCTATTCTGTTCTAAAACTATTTTGCTGAACCATATTTTCAATCCTTGAGTTGAGGGACAGAGAGCTACAGTGAGGGAAACTGACAGTGTGCTATTCTGTTCTAAATCAATTTTGCTGTTCCATATTTTCAATCCTTGAGTTGAGGGACAGAGAGCTACAGTGAGGGAAACTGACAGTGTGCTATTCTGTTCTAAAACTATTTTGCTGTTCCATATTTTCAATCCTTGAGTTGAGGGACAGAGAGCTACAGTGAGGGAAAGTGTCAGTGTGCTATTCTGTTCTAAAACTATTTTGCTGAACCATATTTTCAATCCTTGAGTTGAGGGACAGAGAGCTACAGTGAGGGAAAGTGTCAGTGTGCTATTGTGTTCTAAAACTATTTTGCTGAACCATATTTTCAATCCTTGAGTTGAGGGACAGAGAGCTACAGTGAGGGAAACTGACAGTGTGCTATTCTGTTCTAAATCAATTTTGCTGTTCCATATTTTCAATCCTTGATTTGAGGGACAGAGAGCTACAGTGAGGGAAACTGACAGTGTGCTATTCTGTTCTAAAACTATTTTGCTGAACCATATTTTCAATCCTTGAGTTGAGGGACAGAGAGCTACAGTGAGGGAAACTGACAGTGTGCTATTGTGTTCTAAAACTATTTTGCTGAACCATATTTTCAATCCTTGAGTTGAGGGACAGAGAGCTACAGTGAGGGAAACTGACAGTGTGCTATTCTGTTCTAAATCAATTTTGCTGTTCCATATTTTCAATCCTTGAGTTGAGGGACAGAGAGCTACAGTGAGGGAAACTGACAGTGTGCTATTCTGTTCTAAAACTATTTTGCTGAACCATATTTTCAATCCTTGAGTTGAGGGACAGAGAGCTACAGTGAGGGAAAGTGTCAGTGTGCTATTGTGTTCTAAAACTATTTTGCTGAACCATATTTTCAATCCTTGAGTTGAGGGACAGAGAGCTACAGTGAGGGAAACTGACAGTGTGCTATTCTGTTCTAAATCAATTTTGCTGTTCCATATTTTCAATCCTTGAGTTGAGGGACAGAGAGCTACAGTGAGGGAAACTGACAGTGTGCTATTCTGTTCTAAAACTATTTTGCTGAACCATATTTTCAATCCTTGAGTTGAGGGACAGAGAGCTACAGTGAGGGAAAGTGTCAGTGTGCTATTGTGTTCTAAAACTATTTTGCTGAACCATATTTTCAATCCTTGAGTTGAGGGACAGAGAGCTACAGTGAGGGAAACTGACAGTGTGCTATTCTGTTCTAAATCAATTTTGCTGTTCCATATTTTCAATCCTTGAGTTGAGGGACAGAGAGCTACAGTGAGGGAAACTGACAGTGTGCTATTCTGTTCTAAAACTATTTTGCTGAACCATATTTTCAATCCTTCAGTTGAGGGACAGAGAGCTACAGTGAGGGAAAGTGTCAGTGTGCTATTGTGTTCTAAAACTATTTTGCTGAACCATATTTTCAATCCTTGAGTTGAGGGACAGAGAGGTACAGTGAGTGAAACGGACAGTGTGCTATTCTGTTCTAAATCAATTTTGCTGTTCCATATTTTCAATCCTTGAGTTGAGGGACAGAGAGGTACAGTGAGGGAAACTGACAGTGTGCTATTCTGTTCTAAAACTATTTTGCTGTTCCATATTTTCAAGCCCTGAGTTGAGGGACAGAGAAGGACACTCGTAGAAATTATCAGTGTGCTATTCTGTGCTAAATCTTGTTTGTAGGGAGGGACAGAGTAGGACAGTGAGGGAAAGTGTCAGTGTGCTATTCTGTTCTAAAACTTTTTTGCTGAACCATATTTTCAATCCTTGTGTTTAGGGACAGAGAAGGATAGGCAGGGGACAGTGTCAGTGTCATTGTTGCTAAGCCTCCTGCACAATATACACCTGAAGGTAGCCCTTATTGCTGTTTTTCTCATCTCCCTGCAGGCCATCCATTAAAATGTCTGGAAGGCAACCAAGGAGAGGCAGACAGTCAGGAGGCAAAAAAAGAGGGCAAGCAGGCTCTGTGTCTGGGGGCAACAGTGCTGGTCGTGTACGCGGTGCATTGTCATCAGCACATGGCCATGGGACACGCTTGTCCTTGTTTTCGGCAGCTGGACATGTTGAGCCACATCATGCCGAAGACTTGGTAGAGTGGATGACCAAGCCCACCTCATCCTCCTCATCCTCTCTCCCCCAGGCTCAGGGTAGTGGCAAAGCAGCTGCCAAAGCGTCCTCTTCTCTGGTATCATTATCTTCATTAGTCAATCCTTCCCTAGACCCACCATGCCCTCCTCCTGAGGAGTCCCCCGAACTGTTTGAGCACAGTGTTGGGTACATGCTCCAGGAGGATGCCCAGCGTTTGGAAGGATCTGATGATGATACCCAGCTAGAGGAAGGCAGCAGCGTGAGAGCAGAGAGAGGGGATGCTCAAGAAGGACACCAATCTGGCAGTCATGTTCCAGCAGCTGCAGCATACTGCCAGATTGGCTCCAGTGATGAGGAGGGAGGGGATGATGAGGTCACTGACTCCACGTGGGTGCCTAATAGGAGAGAGGAGGAGGAGGAGGATGAGGAGGAGGCACATCTCCAACGAGGCAGGATGCCCTTGAGTGGCCAGCGTATGGGCAGCACACCGACAGAATCACACCGCAGAGCTCCGCCTGTGCAGGGCGCTGCCTCTGCCCGTCATTCAAAAAGTTCTTTGGTGTGGGCCTTTTTTGAGGCGAGTGCATCAGATCGCACAGCTGCTGTTTGCAACATGTCTCAAGCGTATATCGCGTGGCCAAAACATCAGCCGCTTGGGCACCACATGCTTGATCAGACATATGTTGACCTGCCATGCAGCTCGTTGGCAAGCCTACCTTAAAGACCCACACCAAAGAACAAAACTGACCTCTTCTTGCACCGCATCAGCTGGGATCTCCAACCCCACTATACCTTCACTCCTCTCTGAAACCTGCTCTGAGAGGAATGAAGGTGTAGAATTAGGTGTGTCACAGGCAAGTACTTGCGGGCACTCTGCTAGCTGTACACCAACGTCCGATTCTAGCAGGCAAATTTCCCTGCCCCAGCTGCTGGACCGTCGAAAGAAGTTCACTCCCAGCCATCCACATGCCCAGCAGTTGAATGCTAGCTTGGCTAAATTGCTAGCGCTTCAACTGCTGCCTTTTCAGTTGGTAGACTCGGCCCCCTTCCGTGAGTTTGTGCAATGTGCGGTTCCTCAGTGGCAGGTTCCCAAACGACACTTTTTCACACGGAAGGCTATTCCGGCTCTCTACAGGCATGTGGAAGGCAATGTCTTGGCCTCGCTGGACAGGGCGGTCAGCGGTAAGGTGCATATTACCGCTGACTCATGGTCCAGCAGGCATGGACAGGGACGTTACCTTTCTTTCACGGCCCATTGGGTCACTCTTTTGGCAGCTGGGAAGGATGCAGGACAAGGTGCAGTAGTGTTGGAGGTTGTTCCACCCCCACGCCTCCAAAATGCTACTACTGGTTGTGACACACCTCTCTCCTCCACCCCCTCCTCTTCTTCTTCCTCCATGGCCTCTTCCTGTGGTTTGTCCTCGGAACCAGTGGTGCTCCGTAGGCGTTCAAGGGGCTACGCAAGTACGCAGGCAAAAAGATGCCATGCCGTGCTTGCGCTGGTGTGTTTGGGGGACAGGAGCCACACTGGGGCAGAGGTCCTGTCTGCTCTGTAGGGGCAGGCCGAGAGGTGGTTGACGCCACGCCAGCTTAAGCCAGGAATGGTGGTTTGCGACAATGCCACCAACCTCCTCTCCGCCCTCCGACAGGGACAACTGACCCATGTGCCCTGTATGGCTCACGTCCTTAACCTGGTGGTGCAGCGGTTCTTGGGCAGGTACCCGGGCTTACAGGATGTCCTGAGGCAGGCCAGGAAAGTCTGTGTGCATTTCCGCAGATCTTATAATGCCAGTGCTCGCCTGGCTGAGCTTCAAAAGGAGTTGAACCTGCCCAAGAACCGCCTTATATGTGACATGCCCACCAGGTGGAACTCAACGTTGGCCATGCTGCAGCGGCTGCACACGCAGCAGAGGGCCATCAATGAGTACCTGTGCGACCACGGCACCAGGACAGGGTCAGGGGAGCTCGGGTTTTTTTCACCACGCCAGTGGGGCATGATCAGGGATGCATGCACTGTCCTGGCACCATTTGAGGAGGCCACGAGGATGGTGAGCAGTGACAGTGCATGCATCAGTGACACTGTACCTCTTGTCCACCTGTTGGAGCACACGCTGCGTGGAATAATGGACAGGGCACTTGAGGCAGAACAGAGGCAGGAAGAGGAGGACTTCCTTGCCTCTCAAGGCCCCCTTTACCCAGACCGTGTTCCTTCTGTCCCACCCATCGCACAGGAAGAGGACGAGGAGGAGGAGGAGGAGGAGGAGGAGGATTGTGTCAGCATGGAGGTGGAGGCTGGCACTCAGCATCATCAGCAGCAGTCTTTTAGGGATGATTTACAGTCCCAAGAAACCAGTGGACTTGTACGTGGCTGGGAGGAGGTGGCTGCGGATCATGTCGTCCTTAGTGACCCAGAGGACTCCGGACTGAATGCCTCAGCTAACCTACGCTGCATGGCCTCCCTGATCCTGCAAAGTCTGCGGAAGGATCCTCGTATTCTTCGGATCAAGGAGAGGGACCATTACTGGCTGGCCACTCTCCTTGATCCACGGTACAAGGGTAAGGTTGCGGACCTTATCGTACCGTCGCAGAGGGAGCAGAGGATGAGACAACTCCGGGAGGCCTTGCAGAAAGGTCTGTGCAACGCGTTCCCAGAGACTGGGAGGTTACAAACTCCTGGTCCTGGACAACGAGTTGCTGAGGCTTCGGGCAGTCAAAGAAGGAGCGGTGGGGAAGGTGGCCGTCTGACCGATGCGTTCAGACAATTCTTTAGTCCGCAGCCCCAAAGTATGATCGGTTCCAGCAACCATCGCCAGCGTCTGATATACATGGTGCAGGAATACCTAGGGGCAAGGTCAGACTTGGACACCTTCCCCACCGAAAATCCTCTGGCTTACTGGGTCTTGAGGATGGATCACTGGCCAGAGCTTGCACAGTATGCAATTGAGCTACTGGCCTGTCCTGCATCCAGCGTTCTTTCAGAACGCACATTCAGTGCTGCTGGAGGATTTGTCACGGATCACAGGGTGCGCCTGTCCACCGACTCGGTTGATCGACTGACTTTCATCAAGATGAACCAGTCTTGGATCACCACCAGCTACCACACACCAGATGCTGATATAACAGACTAATTGATTTTAAAATGTCACATCCCTTCAAGACTGATGCTGATGCTGAGTGCCTGTGCTGTTATGTTGTCTGGCTATCCTCCTCCTCCTCCTCAATGATATGATTAACGATGATAGCTTGGAAGATCATTTTGGTTTATGGGTGACGCCACCAGTGGCTAAGGCCCAATTTTTCAGCCCCTGTTTAACAGGGGCGTGTAATTAAAATTTTTGATGCAATACTTTGCAACATGCCTCATTGCTGTGCTCCAAGTACAGTATCTGTGAGGGGTTGCAGTGTTGTGCCACCAGTGCCTAAGGCCCAATTTTTCAGCCCCTGTTCAACAGGGGCATGCAATTATAATTATTGATCTAATAATTCACAGCAGGGCCCATTGCTGCGCCCACCAAGAGTAACTGTCAGGCCTTACAGTGTTGTGGCACCAGCAACACCATCACCACCACCACCACCACCAAAGGCCCAATTTTTCAGCCCCTGTTCAACAGGGGCATGCAATTATAATTATTGATCTAATAATTCACAGCAGGGCCCATTGCTGCGCCCACCAAGAGTAACTGTCAGGCCTTACAGTGTTGTGGCACCAGCACCACCATCAAAGGCCCAATTTTTACTACCACTGATCAACAATTATATGTTATTACAATTCCTGATATTATACTTGACAGCAGGGCGTTCCAGCACCCACCAAGAATAACTGTGAGTGCTTTCAGTGTTGTGGCAACACCAACACCTAAGGGGCCAATTTCTGCAGAGTATATACGGAAGGTCCCTACTTTCAAACATCCAACTTACAAACTCCTACTACTTGCAAACGGAAGAAGACAACAGGAAGTGAGAGGAAATCTACCCCTTGGAAGGAAAATTCTCTCCTGTAAGAATTAATATGGGAGAAAGGTGTCTCCTCTCTACTGATGCTTTATCACCAATCCTTGTTTCAATACAAACACCACATTTCAAAAACAGTTGTCATTGGGACGCAAAGTGAGGTGAAATGTTCTGAACAGGGGCACAGACAGCAAAAAAAATGTGACAGGGGTGATAACCGTTCCCTATGTTTTCCAAAAAGCTAAAAAAAAGGAATTTGGCATGGAGCTACACTTAAACAATGCAGCTGTTCAAAATTACAAACAGATTCTACATAAGAACAAACCTACAGTCCCTGTCTTGTATGCACCGCCTGTATACGGCTGTTCAGAGTATATAGGGGCTTTTTTATTTTGTGTGCGGGGTTCCCCTTAATATCCATACAAGACCCAAAGGGGCTGGTAATGGGCTGGGGTAGGGGGGGGGGGGGGTTGATGGGGTAGCTATGCCATTTTTCCTAAAGATTTTCATCCATATTACCGGGACCAGACATTGCATTAAAGCCGCAAGCAGTTTTAAATGGCTTTTTTCCCTTTAGAAATGTTATTTTGTGCAGGGACAGTTCTAAACACGGGAAACACGTGGCACTTCACTGGCATACTTTAGACACCCCCCAGGTACAATATTTAAAGGAATATTTGACTTTTTTTTTTTTCACTTTATGCATCATTAAAATGACTGCTCCCGGAAAACGTCCGTTTTTAAAACTTCTTTTTGCATTGATACATGTCCCCTGGTGCAGAACCCGGGTTCCCAAACTCTGTTTCGGACAATAACATGGATAATAGTCGTTATAATTAGCACTTTAGAATCCGAACGTTTGCATCCATTGTATTTAATAGGGTTCTAATGTTCGCCCGAACTTTCGGTCCGTTCGCGGGTTCTGGTGCGAACCGAACCCGGGGGTGTTCAGCTCATCACTACAGCTGAGCATACAAAGTATCTAAGGGCATTAGGTACTTTCAGGTGGTCCCAAACAAAGTCCGCATACCACCTCTCACAATAGGCCTCGACTTCGAATAAAAGGTCTCTAGGAACATAGGGGTATTCCCAGCCATATTCGGCGGCCACTTTCTTGTTGAGGAGCCGCTGCAACCTTGAAATGTGAGGAAGGGTTGCACGGTCTCCTCTCCCAGGTAAAACAATAGCGTCTGGGGATCTAGGCACTTTCACTGCCTCAAGTTTTTGCAAAGGCGCCCGCAGTGGTATACGTCCAGCCTTAGTGGTAGGCGTTGGCGATGCAGGTACGGGCAATGCAGGTGTGGGAACACTTTCCTCACGTGTAGGGGCCTCCACCCGGGGTGTGGTTTCCCCAGAGTTCATGGGTGATCCCTCTATAACGCTTCCGGGTGAGGGTAGTGGAATTCTGTCCCAACCCTTCCTGGCAAATAGTTTATCTACCTCAAAATCATCCCCCACTTCGGAAGACGATTCCAAATCGGAAGTGTCACACTCCTCCGCTGGCAGGTAGTCTTTAGTAGACACAGACTCACTGTCTTTTAAAAGTTTCTGCGGGTCGGGTATCCAAGCATCCCCAATGGTACGGACACTGAGCTTCTTCCCCTTCCCCGGCAAACTTTTCACCACAATGTATCCAGCCTCCTTACCGTCCCCTGACATGGATCTCCTGGAGGTCCCTCCGGGCTGGATCTCCGGTTCAGGCAGGCACTGGGGTGGACCTCGACCGCGACTGCGGGAGGCTGTTACGTAGCCCACCTTTCTCTTGACAGGCGGGATGGACGTTTCAGTAGTAACGGAGGCAGCATCCGCTGTAACATCCGTCGCTGGCTCTGCGGTGGCTGGGACTTCATCCTCTACATCCGCTACAGCCGTAGTGATGCGCGTGCGCCCGGCCACTGGGGTATATTTATCTTCCTCGGAAGTAAGCAACCCCGTAACAAAATTGACCTGGTACACTCGGGGTGACTCGGTGGGCTGTTCTACCTCGAACAAAAACTCCCCACGGATCAGGCATCTTCCGAACGGCCGTATTTGCACGGCTAGTCCTTCGCAAATCGGACGGAGCACGGCCAGGGCCTCCGCATCCCGGCAGGTGTAAAGTGCGAAGCGGCCCCGGGGCTTGAGCCGAATCCCCGTATCCGTCAGGAGGACAGTGATGGAAGCAATATCCATGGCTGAGGTAGTCGGGAACATTCGGGGTCCCGGTGGAAGAGGAATCCATGAATTGGCGGACATGATGCTTCTTCTCCACTGGTTTGGCTCCTACTGTCCCTTTGGCGCCAAAGACACCACGCACAACACACACTTTAGGTGGGGCTCCTCCCCCTTTTCCTTTTCTGCGCGCAGCTTGCTGGCTTTTCCTAGTTCTGGACATGCCCATGAACTACGCACCTAGAGAAAAACTCACCCGAATTCCAGAACTCCTAACTCCAGGCGGCGTCTGCCCTTATGTATCCTCTCCCTGCATGCACAGCAGGTTGATCACTCCCACTGTACTACTGCCGAGAGAGGACACCCTAAGGCGCAGCACTGTCACCAGTGGTTCAACCCTGACCTGTCATGGCAGTGCCACCTACAGGCCACAGGGAACTGCACACCAGTACAACACCTGCAGAAACAAAGTAACAGAACCTATCAATAAAAGCGGTTTGAGCCTGGCTACTAGCTCAGACCAACCCCTAAATTTAGGCACAAAGCACCCCTCAAAGTAGAGGGGCGCTGCAGACATATACATTGTTGAGGGGGGGGGTGCTACCATGGGATCGTTGATAAGGGGGTGGCCGTCGATTGCCCGAGATTAAAGTAGTTAAGCGGAGGGGGGGTGATATTGTCTTACCTCCTCCTCCCGTGCTGCTTCCTCTGGCTCCTCTTCTTGTGCGGGAAAGCTTACTCTATCGCGGGACTGCAGGAAAAAGGTGTCTATGCGGGAGAAAGTCCCGCAGAATCCGTGCGGGTTGGGAAGTATGATCAATTTCTTTTAAGACGGTAAGGCTTCATTCACACTGGTACTCCTGCATTAACTGAAAATTTAAAGACCAGTTTTTAAAGAGGAGCTCAAGTCTCCCCCAAAAAAAATTAAAAGTCAGCAGCTACAAATACTGTAACTGCTGACTTTTAATATAAAGACACTTACCTGCCCATTGATCCAGTGATGTCCTCACCCGAGCCCATTATTCAACCCATTATTCAATCGACTTCAGGTCAAGGCGCTGGCATCTTCACTAAGGGAAACCGGCAGTGAAGCCTTCCCAGCCAGCTTCCAAATGCACGTGCATGAGTTGCACTCAGGCCCCGATTTACTCCCTTTGCCGCTCCAAGGCCGGGTCCTTCAATGCCGCCCCTCCCCCCCACCATCACATGGGGGGGGGCGACACACGGGGGGGTAAGCAAATTTTGGTGTCGGCGCTTCAATCATTCCGGCACCATGGTTGTTATGGTGTCAGGATGATTGAAATACATTATTTATATCATTAAATTGTAATATAAAATGAAATAGTTCAACTCATCATAAAGCAGAATGAGTGGGAGCCCTGAGCGTGTCACTTGCCACCGTCGCTTGTCACCAGATGGGAATGTCACTTGCCACGCTGCCTGACACCAGATGGGAATGTCACTTGCCACGCTGCCTGACACCAGATGGGAATGTCACTTGCCACGCTGCCTGTCACCAGATGGGAATGTCACTTGCCACGCTGCCTGCAACCAGATGGGGATGTCACTTGCCACACTGCCTGCCACCAGATGGGAATGTCACTTGCCACACTGCCTGTCACCAGATGGGGATGTCACTTGCCACACTGCCTGCAACCAGGTGGGAATGTCACTTGCCACGCTGCCTCCCACCAGATGGGAATGTCACTTTCCACGCTGCCTGCCACCAGATGGGAATGTCACTTGCCACGCTGCCTACCACCAGATGGGGATGTCACTTGCCATGCTGCCTGCCACCAGATGGGAATGTCACTTGCCACGCTGCCTGCCACCAGATGGGAATGTTACTTGCCACGCTGCCTGCCACCAGATGGGGATGTCACTTGCCACACTGCCTGCCACCAGATTGGGATGTCACTTGCCACGCTGCCTACCACCAGATGGGGATGTCACTTGCCATGCTGCCTGCCACCAGATGGGAATGTCACTTGCCACGCTGCCTGCCACCAGATGGGAATGTTACTTGCCACGCTGCCTGCCACCAGATGGGGATGTCACTTGCCACACTGCCTGCCACTAGATTGGGATGTCACTTGCCACGCTGCCTACCACCAGATGAGGATGTCACTTGCCATGCTGCCTGCCACCAGATGGGAATGTCACTTGCCACGCTGCCTGCTACCAGATGGGGATGTCACTTACCACACTGCCTGCCACCAGATGGGAATGTCACTTGCCACACTGCCTCCCCCCCAGCATTGCAGAGTACTTGCAGCCAGGTATAACGCTGTCAGCCTCTCCTCTCCTGCGCGGGAAAACTAGCTGCAGGTGAACCGTGAAACAGAGGCACATGAGACTCGAGTGAGAGATGAGAGTGAGGGCGGGCGGTAAAGATGACGTCATTCTCTCTCTTCTGTGTCGTGCAGCCTTCGCGGCCCTGTAAGTAAGGGCGGAAGTTGGAACAGCAATGCGGGCAATGAGAGATGATGTAATCTCTCTCCGCCGCCACACGGCCCGCATCGCTGAAAAATTACATGTTTCCTCCGCCGTGCGGCGCCGCCCCTGCACACAGTGCCGCCCCAAGGCCTGGCCTCGTTGGCCTTGTGGGAAATCTGGCCCTGGTTGCACTGTGCTCTCTGATTGGTCCCACAGTCTTCTGGGACCTGTGATGTGTCCCAGAAGGCTGTGAAGGAAAGGACTGGGGGACGACAAACTTACGTTCAGATCACTGTTGCGTTATGACTGGAAGTGGAGGAGCAGGTATCTGTCAAAATCAGGTAGCTGCCCTCAAAAAAATAATAATGTGCCAAATATAAGGGAGGAGGGTGGAGAAGGATGAAGAGTGGAACTTCCCCTTTTGAGTAAAGTTCCGCTTTAACGAACCAGTCAATTGATATAGAGTCTGAATAAAACACCAAAAAAAGTTTGTTTTGTTTCTTTGTTCTGTTTCGTTATTTGTGCTGTTCTACTTTAAGATCCCATGATACTGAATAAGGTGAAGCTGTGTTATTTTCAATCATCTAATCATGTGCTTGCAAAAATCTTGAGTTTGTTTTTATTTTTATTTACTATGTGATTGGGCATTATTTGCCTTTAGCAGACTTATGTTCTTTGCTACACACTCACAGGCAGTGACTGACATGGACCATACACCTGTAGCGCCCCTCCCAAATATTTGGGACGCTATGCTTAAATTTAGGGGTAGTCTGAGCTTGTAGTTGGGCTCAGACCAATTGATTGTTCTAGATTCGCTTCTGCTCTGGGTGTGATACTGCCTGGCAGTAGTGTTCCCTGTTCGCCTGTAGGTGGCACTGCCACCACCAGCCCAGGTTGAACTACAGGGGGTATCACAACACTTTGGGTGTACTTTCTCGGCAGCCGTGCAGTGGGCGTGTTTAGCCCGCTGTGCATGCTGGGAGAGGGTACATAAGGAGCAGACGCCATTGGTTCTAGGTCCGTTCTTGTGGTGCGCCTCGTGGCCCGCATGGCACGGGGTGCATGTGTGTGTTTTAGCCCCGGGCACCTTCAGCCCAAGGCTACATCACTAACCGGTAGGCCCAGTTCTGCTGGCTGGAGCCTACACCTTTGGAAGGGGTCCCAGGCTACCCACCTGCGGGAAGCTCACTCTTAGGAAAGGAGGCCAGAGGAGGATCTGCACCAGAGGAGACTGGCGACGGTACTGCTGTCTCGGGAGGAGGCCTGGAAACTCACCTAAGGAGGGATCCATTACTACAAGCCCTGCAACATGCCGATCTGGCCTAAAGGTTCTCTATTGCTTGGCTGGTGAGGTTCGGGACTTTGATAATCCTGTGGCAGAGGATTCCTGATCGCATCCATAAGTTTTCAGATATCCGTTCATCATCCTGGCTGCTAGGACCAGTGAGAGGGACTATCCAGGTGAGCAATACCCACTCAGGCTTGAGTGGCGATGTTGTGCCTTTAGTGCTGCGTGCCTGAACCTTCCCCTATACTTCTCTCGTTTCCTACTTTCCTCTGAAGTTCCCTCAGCAAAAATAAATAAAGCCTGACTGTTTGGGTTTTACATCTGTGTGGACATCGGCCTTTCTAAAGACTTCTCTATACCCTGACAACCGAAGCCTTGGAGGTAGTTTGCAAGACCCAACAAAACCAGCCGGTCCCTTAAATGGGGGTAAGTGCTACACACCTCTAGTGAAAGTTTTGGAAAATTTTAAATTTACTTTGCTTAATGAATGAAGCTATGCTTTTTTTCTTGTACATGATTAGGTATTCTTAGTAAAGTGAATTTTTACATACCATCATCTAATTCACTAAGCTAAAGGAAAATTCACTTTGCAAAGTAAATATACTGTACTCTAGTCCTTTAGTAAATCAGCACCAGTTCCCCATGTTTGCAGTAGGCCAGTTACCTTTGTAAATGTTGTGGAAATGGGTAGTTGACAAACTTCCTGAAGTGTGCAAGGAAATGCCTTGTGACTTTTAGCTCTTTATAAATAGGCCCTAGTGTGGAGTAACATTATGCTTCTGTCAAACGTCTGTTCTTTTCCTTTGGGCTTTTACTACCTTTATTTAATTGGTATCTCGTACTTAACCCTTTCCATACCGGGCTTTTTATACCACTTCCATACCGGGCCTATTCTGGCACTTCTCTCCTACATGTACAAATCATCATTCTTTTGCTAGAAAATTACACAGAACCCTCAAACATTATATATGTTTTTTTTAGTAGACACCCTAGGGAATAAAATGACGGTCGTTGCAACTTTTTATCTTGCACGGTATTTGCGCAATAATTTTTCAAACGCCTTTTTTGGGGAAAAAAATAGTTTCATGAGTTAAAAAATAACAAAACAGTAAAGTTAGCCCAATTTTTTTGTCAAATATGAAAGCTTATGTTACACCGAGTAAAATAACATGTCACGCTTTAAAATTGCGCACACTCATGGAATGGTGCCAAACTTCGGTACTTAAAAATCTCCATAGGCGAGGCTTTGAAAATTTTTACAGGTTACCAGGTTAGAGTTACAGAGTAGGTCTAGTGCTAGAATTGTTGCACGTGCTCTAACGCACGCAGCGATACCTCACGTATGTGGTTTGAACGGCGTTTACATATGTGAGCGGGACTTATGTGTGCGTTCGCTTCTGAGCGCGAGCTATTGGGGACAGGGGCGTTTTAATATTTTTTTTTTTTATTATTATTTTTTTTATTTTACTTATTTTTTTTTATTTTTACTTTTTTTTTACACTTTTTAATTTTTTGATCACTTTTATTCCTATTACAAGGAATGTAAACATCCCTTGTAATAGGAATGGTGTGTGACAGGTCCTCTTTATGGAGAGATGCGGGGTCAATAAGACCCCACATCTCTCCTCCAGGCTGGAAAGCATGAGATCGTGAAAAAAATTTCACCGATCTCATACTTACTAGCCGCAATGGTGGCTTTGTTTACATCTGAGGACCCGGGCGTGACGTCATCACATTGCGCCCGGGCCTCCGACGGTCATAGAGATGACCTCTATGCTCGTCACGTGACCCACCACCGGCGCCGGACGATTCTCTCCGAGTCTTTCTTATGGTGCGCAGAATCGCCAGCTGAAGACAAGGATATCTGAATAATGCCTCTAGCTGCAGGCATCATTCAGATATCCCCCCTCAAACCCAGGATGTCATATGACTTTCACCCGGAGGGAGAGAGGGTTCCTGCCAGCGTCATTTTACAATGACCCGGTATGGAAGTGGTTAACAATTCACTGTTTTTGTAACAGAACACAAAGACCTGTGTAAATAATACATGCACTTTTTCAGAATGTGCTCTGCCCCAAACTATGGGACAGCTGCTTTGTGTAAGGTGTGTTTACATACCTCCAAACTTTTTGAGATGGGAATGAGGGACATCTATCAGAAAAAGTATGCAGGCATAGGACACACCCTTTACCACGCCCCCTTAAAGGAGAATTGTACAAAAAAACAAGATTGGTTAAACCCACAAATGCTTTTTTTACCACTACTATTCCTTTATATTGGATTTTGGAATTTTCAAATGTAGACATTTAGAAATCAGATGAAAGGTTTAGCGTTGGAAAACACTTTTTGATAGTTAAAAAGTGCATTTTATATACAACTATATAGATCAGACCAAAATGAGAGACAAATGAGGGGGAAAGAGGGACAGAGGGGCATTGCTCCAAATCAGGGACAGTCCCTCAAATCAGGGACAGTTGGGAGGTATGGTGTTTATGTTAATGGATTTTTTTGGGACACCAATTTTCAGCATAACCACAAAGGGTCCTGTTTCGGCTTACAAAGTCTTGCTGAGTAGACCCAGAAAAAGTTAACGCAGGAGTTACAAATTAAACCACATTTGTAAATAATGATGTAGCGGCCTCACCCCCTTCCTCTTCTTTATCGGTTACTCTGGCTCTGATCTAGGGGTATCTTGGAGGGGGGAGTGAGATGCTCTACGGCCCATGTCCTCTAGATTGCAGGGTGTAGAGGTGAAGGCCAGTACCAGTTTACCCTCGGGCTGTGTTTGAACACTCAGAGCCAAGTCTGTTCTGCTGATAACCCCCTTTGCTCCCAGTAACTGGAGTACCACACACTGAAAAGGTCCAACACTTATTTATTCCATAACGGCAAACAAATAGTCCTTTGCGAGCAGACAGTTTGAGACCCATAGAACAGTTCAGTATTGGTGGGGAGTAGGTCAAGGCACAATCCTCAAAGAAATCTAAACCGTTGAGGTATCACCAACGGTTGCTAAGCACGGTGGCTGTAAAAATGTACTTTTAGCTTCAGAGTCTCTTCCAGCGACTCTAACGGACAGGAACTGGAGTTACCTTCGCTACGTTGCAGCCCCTGTCAGGGGGAAGACATCCCTCCAAGAGAGTTATCAGAGGCCCCACTGTCACCGGCTTAATGCTGCACCGAAGCAGCATCCTCTGATTTTTCTCTCTCAGTCTCTGTTTGGGCACTCTCTTTGCCCTGGTCAGTGCGCACAGAAATCCCCGCAAAGGCTCTGATCTCCCCTTCCGGAGTGGCGGTACCTGTGAGGTAGTTGAGGTGGAAGGCGCGAGGCCTTTCTGTGGATGGCTCTACCTCAAAAAGAAATTCCTTGCAGGCCTCACATCGCCCGAACGGCTTCAAGTTGACCGCCAGTCCCGAGCAGCCGGGACAGATCACACCGAGGGCCTCTATGTCTCTGCATGTATACAGAGCCAAACGTCCTCGGGGCCTAAGTCTTATTCCTGTATCTGTTATGGAAGCAGCAAAGGAAGTCATTTTCGTGGGGTAAGAAACTGGAATCCACAAGGTACTTGAGGTCATCCCGACTGTCTGCTGCTCCATGGCGCACTGACCAATTCGCGCCGGAATCTCCACGTGTGTACGTCCACATGGCCAGACTCCTCCCATACTCTGCACTTGTTCGCAGGCTTTCCCTTCGCCCCGCCCACGAACTGCGCAGCTATGGTGTGCCTCATGGCGCGCTTGCCAACATGGCCGACCTACTCGGAAATCCTCCGGGCAGCAAAGTACAAATGCAGACGTTCTCAGCTCCATACGTGAAACACACATCCTGGACTCGCGAGCCCCCACGTGTGGCGGCCTCATCCCCTTCCTCTTCTTTATCGGTTACTCTGGCTCTGATCTAGGGGTACCTTGGAGGGGGGAGTGAGATGCGCTACGGCCCATGTCCTCTAGATTGCAGGGTGTAGAGGTGAAGGCCAGTACCAGTTTACCCTCGGGCTGTGTTTGAACACTCAGAGCCAAGTCTGTTCTGCTGATAACCCCCTTTGCTCCCAGTAACTGGAGTACCACACACTGAAAAGGTCCAACACTTATTTATTCTATAACGGCAAACAAATAGTCCTTTGCGAGCAGACAGTTTGAGACCCATAGAACAGTTCAGTATTGGTGGGGAGTAGGTCAAGGCACAATCCTCAAAGAAATCTAAACCGTTGAGGTATCACCAACGGTTGCTAAGCACGGTGGCTGTAAAAATGTACTTTTAGCTTCAGAGTCTCTTCCAGCGACTCTAACGGACAGGAACTGGAGTTACCTTCGCTACGTTGCAGCCCCTGTCAGGGGGAAGACATCCCTCCAAGAGAGTTACCAGAGGCCCCACTGTCACCGGCTTAATGCTGCACCGAAGCAGCATCCTCTGATTTTTCTCTCTCAGTCTCTGTTTGGGCACTCTCTTTGCCCTGGTCAGTGCGCACAGAAATCCCCGCAAAGGCTCTGATCTCCCCTTCCGGAGTGGCGGTACCTGTGAGGTAGTTGAGGTGGAAGGCGCAAGGCCTTTCTGTGGATGGCTCTACCTCAAAAAGAAATTCCTTGCAGGCCTCACATCGCCCGAACGGCTTCAAGTTGACCGCCAGTCCCGAGCAGCCGGGACAGATCACACCGAGGGCCTCTATGTCTCTGCATGTATACAGAGCCAAATGTCCTCGGGGCCTAAGTCTTATTCCTGTATCTGTTATGGAAGCAGCAAAGGAAGTCATTTTCGTGGGGTAAGAAACTGGAATCCACAAGGTACTTGAGGTCATCCCGACTGTCTGCTGCTCCATGGCGCACTGACCAATTCGCGCCGGAATCTCCACGTGTGTACGTCCACATGGCCAGACTCCTCCCATACTCTGCACTTGTTCGCAGGCTTTCCCTTCGCCCCGCCCACGAACTGCGCAGCTATGGTGTGCCTCATGGCGCGCTTGCCAACATGGCCGACCTACTCGGAACTCCTCCGGGCAGCAAAGTACAAATGCAGACGTTCTCAGCTCCATACGTGAAACACACATCCTGGACTCGCGAGCCCCCACATGTGGCGGCCTCATCCCCTTCCTCTTCTTTATCGGTTACTCTGGCTCTGATCTAGGGGTACCTTGGAGGGGGGAGTGAGATGCGCTACGGCCCATGTCCTCTGGATTGCAGGGTGTAGAGGTGAAGGCCAGTACCAGTTTACCCTCGGGCTGTGTTTGAACACTCAGAGCCAAGTCTGTTCTGCTGATAACCCCCTTTGCTCCCAGTAACTGGAGTACCACACACTGAAAAGGTCCAACACTTATTTATTCCATAACGGCAAACAAATAGTCCTTTGCGAGCAGACAGTTTGAGACCCATAGAACAGTTCAGTATTGGTGGGGAGTAGGTCAAGGCACAATCCTCAAAGAAATCTAAACCGTTGAGGTATCACCAACGGTTGCTAAGCACGGTGGCTGTAAAAATGTACTTTTAGCTTCAGAGTCTCTTCCAGCGACTCTAACAAACAGGAACTGGATATACCTTTGCTACGTTGCAGCCCCTGTCAGGGGGAAGACATCCCTTTAAGAGAGTTACCAGAGGCCCCACCGTCACCGGCTTAATGCTGCACCAGACTATTCGGCAGGGTTACGCTCCCTGGCCTCCTCGCCTCAGATACGGATCCCAACACCTTAGGGCCCCTCGGACTCCTAAACCCTTGCGGAACCCACTCAAAGTTACTGGGCTCCAGGCCTCGGCAGTAGTACCTCACCCCAGGCTAAAGGTGCCTGAGATGGACTCCATCTCTCGCTCCGGCCAGGTCAAGGGCACCTGGGCCCGGAACTCCGGAACGCCAGCACCCAGGCGGAAGGTGCCTGGCTGCGGCCGCGTCCTCCAACTCTGAACTCTGAACCCTGTGGTAGGGGCGTCCGCCCTTTTATCTCCTCTCCCTTTGCGCCACAGCGGGTTCCCCGCCCCGCTGTACCAGCGCCAGGGGAGGACAAAAAAGCACAGTCTCGCGGTGTGAGTTCAACCCCGGCCCCCGGCAACAATGCCACCTATAGGCCGCAGGGAACCTCACACCACCAGAGTCCTCCAAGAACCATAAAAGGGTCTCAGACTCCCTAGCAATCAGTGCATCTGGGTTACACTACCACCCAGACGCTCCCTCTAAATTCAAATACCCGCTACAATGAGTTCCTTTTTTTTTTTTTTGTACAAACTCTCTGGTCTTTTAACCACTTGCCAACTGGGCACTTAAACCCCCTTCCTGCCTAGGCCAATTTTCAGCTTTCAGCGCTGTTACTCTTTGAATGAAAATTGCGCGGTCATGCAACCCTGTACCCAAATTACATTTTTATTATTTTTTTTCCGCAAATAGAGATTTATTTTGGTGGTATTTATTCACTGCTCGGTTTTTTATTTTTTGCTAAATGCACGAAAAAAGGCAAATCATTTTGAAAAAATAAATAAAACAGTTTGATAGTTTGTTATAAAATTTTGCAAACAGGTAATTTGTCTCCTTCATTTATGGGCGCTGATTGGCTGCACTGATGGGCAGTGATAGGCTGCACTAATGGGCACTGATAAGGCGGCACTGGTAGACACTGATGAGGCAGAACTGGTGGGCACTGATAGGTACCACTGAAAGGCGGCACTGATGGGCACTGATGGGTGGCACTGAAGGGTATTGATAGGTGGCACTGAAGGGCACTGATAGGTGGCACTGATGGACATTGCTAGTTGACACTGATAGGCAGCACTGATGATGAGGCACTGATTGGCAGCACAGATGGGCATTGATAGGTGGCACTGGTGGGCATTGATAGGTGGCACTGATGGGTACTAGTAGGTGGCACTGGTGGGCACTGATTGGTTGCACTGCTATGCACTGGCAGGTGACACTGTTGGGCACTGGCAGGTGGCACTGGTGGGCACAGATACTCAAGTGATATCTCACCCTCTTTGGGACCGCTGTCCCTCTGACACAATCCGGTGCATATTGGTAGTTAGAGACTACACCCCATTGATATTGACGGTCTACACAAATCACGTCAGAACTTAAAGTGGTTGTAAACCCTTACAATCCACTTTTTGCTACAGGCAAGCCTATAATAAGGCTTACCTGTAGCTACCCTGGATATCTCCTAAACCTGCACGGTTTAGGAGATATCCCCTGTACATGCATGTGTCATTGCTTCAGTGAGTGTGCCGTTACCGGCGGCTCCCACGCGTAAGTAACTCCGGGGAGCGATGTCGCCGACCGGTGCTGTGTACATGCACCACAGCGAGGGCTTCGATCTCAGGTGAGTATTACATAATGAGCTAGTATGCTATGCATACTAGCTCATTATGCCTTTGTCTTGCAGGTGTTTGTTCTTTTTTGTTTTTTTCAATGTGGGTTTACAACCACTTTAAGGTAAATCGTGTAATTTGGAATAATTTTTCCTTCATCACTTTTGTTTGTTGTTTTTGGATCATTTGCACATTTGTTGTTTACAAGTTTTTTTCACATTCTCAAATTGCCACCTGTTGAGCAGTCAACCTTCACACAATAATTTTCTATCAATTTATGCTTTTACATTATGTTTTCACATTTTTGTATAACAGATATTGAGTCAACTATGACCCATTTATTTTAATAATTATTTTCATGTAAACCCACACACCACACTTTTACACCATTTTTTTATTTTCTTTCAATCTAATCACCAAGGGAGAGTTTACCTCTCTCAATTCATTATTATAATTTTTTTTTTATATGTAGCGGAGCCTCCCTCTCCCTCTCGGATTTCTCGTTTGAGTGGCTTGTGTCTAGGGGTACCTGGGAGAGGAGAGTGCAGGAACACTACGCCAAGCTCTCATCTCGTATGTGTATGAGGGTTGAGCAAAGTCACTTGAATTACCTCCGGGTCTGTTCACTGCATACGAAGCCTCTCCTTGTACCGTGGAGATGTGTCTGCCAATAATAGAGCCCCACACCAATCAAAAGTCCAACACTCTTTTATTTCTCTGCTTTCAGGGTGAACACAATTAGTTGAACTTTTAGTAACAGACAGACAGGGGTGTGGATACGAGTAGGCCCAGGCACAAATGAACTCTCCTATTCCTTTGCTAGCGAATAGGCCTGGCGCACGGTCTCTGCCACCGACCTTGAGTTTTGGTCGCTGCCACCGACCGGATGAACTGTTGAGGCCCCTGCCACAGGCCTAATAGCAGGTCCCTGCCACTGACCTGAGTTGGACCGCTGCCACCGGTCATAGAACATGAACCACCTTCCTCTATGAACTTGGCCCCTGTTCGGGAAAGATATCCCTCCGGGCGGTCTCCAGAGGTTCACCCGGCACTGGCAATATGCTGCACCAGATCTTCAGATGAATCCCTCCTCCGGTCCCTTACGCCTCTGGATTCGGGTGCCCAACTCCCGGGGCACCCTAGGACAATCCCTCCCTGGTGGGACCCAGCGGAAGGTACTGGGCCCCAGGTCTCCGGCTGAGTACCTCACCCAGACTGAAAGTGTCTGGGATGGAACACAAACTCCAAGTGTCCAGGCCTAGGCCGCCTGGACACCGACCGCGAACAGCAGCCCTCAGGCTGAAGGTGCCCGGGACTCGAACCTCGTGGCGAAGATGTCCGCCTCCTTTATACCCTCTCCCGGCAAGCACAGCGGGTATCTCCGCCCTGCCGTACAACTGCTGCGAGAGGTCACAAAGGGTACGGCACTGCAGCGATGGTTCAACCCCGGCCCAAAGTGACAGCGCCACCTGCTGAGCCGCAGGGAACTAGACATCACTGATGTCTTCATCAGATTTAAAAGTACATACCCGCTACATATAGCTTGGACATTACACAATATCACCATAACTTACATCATGTACAAGAGCAAAAAATACATATAGAATATGTTAGATATATACTTTATCGTTAATGCATTATAATAATTTGACCCTACCTTGATATATTATCAACAGTTGGGAGATTTTTTGCTAATTCCGTCCTTTTCCCCTTCCTCCTTGGGGTGGCATTGAACGTGGCTTCTTGCAAGCCCTCTGGGCTGAACTCTTTCCCCTTTTTTGCGGGGTGAAGATAGCCATGAAGTCCTCATTCAACTGATTTTAGATTACTGGTTATGAGGCTATTCATCCCAACTTTCAGCGGTAACTATAGTACTGTTATGTACATGTATTGTAGTGCATATTGAAAAATGTATTTTGAAAACTTAAATATTGAATGCATTTGTTTTAGAGAAAACTATCCCCCAGATGAAGACCATGACTGAATAGTTTGAAACGCATCAGGATCTTTGACATGGCAATTATTGTAATGTAATGCTATGTAATTCATGTTTTGGTATATGTACCATACCCCATGACCAGAGCTCATATTTTAATGTTCAACATGTGATTTAAATTACATTTTCTTAATAAAGATTTTTTACATATTGATCAACTGTGATACTTTGCTGCTTAAAAATCCAGAGGGGAAACATTCTAATTTTATCGCAATCATTTTACACAAAAACACACACTGGATGTTATATTGTCACGTAACAAAGCAGATGACATGATTTCTCAATAGTAATGTTATACACTCCCGAGCTGACAAGCAGGAAGGGAGGGGGAGAGGGGGAGAGAGGAGTCCAGCGGCTGACGAAGGCACGTAAACTGACCGCGGTGGTAAGGGCTCAGCAGCCATGATTACCGTGGTCAGTACACAGAGGGGGATACAGGAACTGGCAGGATCAGCCAGGTTTTTTAGAACATAGAGAGGGATAAATGACACAGCACAAGCACTGTGCTGTTTAACATGCTTTACTGGATGTCTTTGAATCAGAAAAAATATGTAAGACTAATATAATAATTAAATAACTGCCTCTGTTACTAACACATACGTGGTTTCTGTTACATACAAGAGGAAATAGCATGTAATATTACTGATGACTGTCAGATGGATTTCAAACATTGAACAATTTTAGTAGGAATTTACAGGACTGTTATGGCTCTGCTGCCAATAATATAGACAAATGTTTAATTTTAAAGTCAGAAGAATTAGACCCTGAAAATAACAATGCTTCCCATCTTTTCTGATGTAATAAATCTAATAGGGAAGAACTATAATTTGCTGTTAGATATTGCCTCAATAAGGGTCTCCAATTGCATTTTAATCGTACCTGGCTGGCCTGAGGGTTCCCCTCGTCCTCCTCTCTCCTATTGACACAGAGCCCCGGCCTGGAGGAAGTTACAATATTTAGGGATGCTGTGGAGGAGGGT
This sequence comes from Rana muscosa, assembly GCA_029206835.1. Lineage (NCBI taxonomy): Eukaryota > Metazoa > Chordata > Amphibia > Anura > Ranidae > Rana > Rana muscosa. Next base: position 707,773,272 of record CM055118.1, read on the forward strand.
AGGCGGAGCATTATGTTCGGCCTTAGCCAGTTGCATTAAGTGCTGCCATTGTGGCCAGTCACCGGCCGCTTTATGGGGGCACCAATCCCTGCCCCCTGGCCAAGTAGGCCCCATAACTGGCGCCAGTCCTTGTTCAGTCCGCCTCATAATAACACTGGCACTACAGCAAGACACTGGCCGCCGTGGACTGTTTTTGTGCAGGAGGCGGGAGCCAGTACTCAGGAGAAGCGGGGGCTTTTTTTCTTGCGGAGGCGGCTTTTCTGACACCCCCCCCTCCCGCAAAGTGCTGCCCTAGACCTGGGCAGTGTCGGCCTAGGCCAAGACACAGTGATGTGATCTTAGAAAGTCAGAGTGTCTCAGAAGTAAAGGTGCCCAGAGGTTCACAAATCTGTGATAAGCTGTGTCTAAAAATGTATTGTCTAACATTTTCAGAACAATGTTCCTCAATGTAAAATTGCAAAGACTATAAATATATCATCATTTATAGTACACAAAATCATCAAGAGATTCCAAAAATCTGGAGAAATCTCTGTGCACAAGGGACAAGACCAAAATGAAATATTTGATGCCCTTGGCCTTTGGGCCCTCAGACGGCACTGCATTTAAAACCAGTATGATTCTGTGATGGACATCACTGAATGGGATCAGGAATATTTCCAAAAAATTCACTGTCTATGAACAGGTTGTCCTCCAAAAAAAGCAAGGAAAAGCTCTATAATGCAAGGAAGAAGCCATCTCGGAACATGATCCAGAAATGGTGCTGTCTTCTCTGCACCAAAACTTATTTAAAATGGTTTGTTGCAAAGTGGAAAACTGTTCTGTGGACAGACGAATCGAAATGTGATATTTTTTTTTTGCAACCATAGGCACCGTGTCCTTCAGGCTGAAGAGGAGAGCGACCTAAATGCTTGTTATCAGCACTCACTTTAAAAGCCTGCATGGTATGGTATTGGGGTGCATTAGTGGATATGGAATGGGCAGCTTTCACATCTGGAAATGCTGAAAGATGTATGCAATTTTTAGAGCAGCATACGCTCTCATCCAGACTATTGCCTCATAAACACGACCGTTTTTTCCGACGGGAAAACTGCTATGAGAGCTTTTGGCCGGGAATCCCGGCCGTGTTGCTCCATCGCAGTTTTTCCGACGGGAATACTGCCAGAAAAAAAAAGAGAGCCGTTTTTCCTCATACACACGACCAGATTTCCGACGGGAAAACTGCTATGAGAGCTTTTGGCCAGGAATCCCGGCCATGTGTATGCTCCATCACAGTTTTTCCGACGGGAAAACTGCCCGACAAAATAAGAGAGCAGGATCTCTTTTTTCCCATCAGGAAAAAATCCTGGCGGGAAAACCTTTCGTCTGTATGCTTTTCTGAGGGGAAAAAAATACGCATGCTCGTAAACAATTTGACGCATGCTCGGAAGAATAGAACATCTTTTTGTCGGTTCGTCGTAGTCTTTTACGTCACCCGCGTTCTTGGCAGTCAAATGTTCACCGGACTTTTGTCTGAGCGTGTGTATGCAGGGCAGGCTTGAGAGGAATTCTGTCGGGAAAACCGTTGGTTTTTTATCCGACGGAAAAACTGGCCGTGTGTACTAGGCAGATCTCCTTTTTCCCGTCAGGAAAAAATCCTGGCGGGAAAACCGTTCGTCTGTATGCGTTTCCGAGGGGAAAAAATAGGGGCATGCTCGGAAACAATTCAACGCATGCTCGGAAGCATAGAACATCTTTTTGTCGGCTCGTCGTAGTCTTTTACGTCACCGCGTTCTTGGCAGTCAAAAGTTCACCGGAATTTTGTCTGAGCGTGTGTATGCAAGGCAGGCTTAAGAGGAATTGTGTCGGGAAAACCATTGTTTTTTTATTTGACTGAAAAACCGTCCGTGTGTACTAGGCATATGTCTTTTTCAGAAAAGTCCTTGCATATTTCAGCAGGACAATGCTAAAGCGCATACTGTATCTATGACAACAGTATGGTTTCATAGTAAAAGAGTCTGGGTGCTTAAGGCCCCTTTCACACTGGCACGTTTTTTAGGCGGTTTAGCGCTAATAATAGCGCTGTTATACCGCCTGAAAAAATCATGCCCAGCAGTCTTCAGTGTGAAAGCCTGAGGGCTGTCACATTGAAGCGGTGCGCTAGCAGGACCGCTCCAAAAGTCCTGCTAGCCGCATCTTTACAGCGGTAAAGGAGCGGTGTGTTCACCGCTCCTTTACCGCGGCTCCCTATTGAAATCAATGGGACACCGCGGTAAAACCGCCCGCAAACCGCGGCAATAGCCGCGGTTTGCGGGCGGTATTAACCCTTTTTCGGCCGCTAGCGAGGGTTAAATTCACCCCACTAGCGGCCGCATACCGCGGTAATAACAATGGTATAGCGACGCTGAAAATCGCGCCGCTATACCGCCACCGCACCTGCCCGCCCCAGTGTGAAAGGGGCCTAACTGACCTGCCTGCAGTCACACCCTTCACCAATTGAAAATATTTGGAGCATCTAGAAATGAAATATATGACAAAGAAGACCCAGGACTGTTGAGTAATTAGAATCCTACATCAGGCAAGAATAGGAATGGGTATTGTTAAAAGAAAAGGGGATGATATGCAGTGGTAAACGTGGCCCTGTCCAAACTTTTTTGAGGTGTGTTGCTGCCATCAATTTCAAAATGACCTTGTTTTTTTCTTAAAATGGTACATTTTCTAATGTAAACGTTTGATATGTTTTCTCTAAAAAAAAAAAAAAATACAGGCTTATAAGATTTGCAAATCATTGCAGTCAGTTTTTTTGTATATTTTACACAGCGTCCCAACTTTTTGGGAATTGGGGTTGTAAGTTGGGGACTATCGTTACTGTATCTTTCATATGTATTTTTTTTTTTTTTTAGAAATGAAGATCTCAGCATTCTCACCAGTTACATCCTGGGTTATATTTCAAAACAAATTACTCATCTTTTGAATTTTAACCTGTACCTGTTATATAATGATGGTAACGTGCCTATTAAACAGTGGATTTATGATGAATCATGTGCACATTATTAAACAATGTTTGTTACCATCTGTGAAGGTAAAATTAAGGTGTTACAAAGCTTAGTTCTACAAAGCTATATAAATTATTTGTCATTTTTAGAAGTAATGATTTTAATGAAGTTGTTAAAGACTTTACTCAACACATTACCATACCCTGATTCATTGTAAATAGTAGCCTTGGGATGAGGGTAGAAAACTGTCATTGTTCTTTTATGTATAATGCGTACAGCTTTCAATGATAATACTATGATATAAAAAAAACAAATGTACCAAAGCAAATATTTGGTGTAGGAAATAAAAAAATATAGCCACTCTTATAAAACACCTTAAATGATCTCTGCCAAAATGTCTACACTGAAAGAAAATGATCAGTGCATTACTGCTACAACCTACTATGCACCAGTGAGCAATGTAAAACAATTTTCTGGCTTACCCCATGTCATCATATGTGTAGGTCAGCACCACCCCCTGACCCCACAGGACAGCCCCTCAGTAGTAAATAAAAAGCTCCAACACTCCCCCCCCCCCCCAGTGTATATTTTCTGTCCTCACGCCAAACAGTCTCTCATTGTGTTTTGTGAAGTTCTCCTGACTCCTTGCCTGGGTTCATGCTCTTCTGGGTAGATGATTACCTTGGATGTGGTAAATCCACTGTGTAGGGTATGCCCATGTGCCAGGCTCTGTAATGCCTGGCCTAAATGGTTGGTGAGTTGTGGGCAGGCTCTAGGTTCTTTTGGTGTGTATTTGTTTTCTCTTTCTTAATTTCCTCTATTTTCCTCTATTCTGTTCCACTTCCTGAATTTCCCAAGGTGGCCACCATGTTTTCCATGGTGGAAAACCTTTCCACTGATGTCACCTCTGGGTTGAGTTCTGGCCAGTCGGGGCAGCATTTGGATCAAGTTTCTCTATTAAAGCCACAGCTAAAGAGGTGGCTGTGGAATCCTGGTGCAGTGCTGTCAGATACTTTTTTCCTTCTGTGGGAAGTCTGTACTGGTGGTTGCAGGAATGTTCTTGTTGGGCACGTAGAACTTCAGCCTTACCATATAAATTGTATTGTGAGAGATGTTTCAAGGAAATGTTCGTGAATAGCTAATCAGAAAATTCTGACATCCAATCTTTTATTCGTGGGGCAGTGACTGAATCTATGCAATAAGACATTAAGAAAGAATCTTCTTTAAAAAGAAAGAGAGACACTCTGGGGGAAAACCATTCACAGTCTCCGATGGGCAGTTTATCAGGGGACGTTGAGTCCCCAGACAAGCCATTTGTTTATCCATTTTTATTTGACTTTTCTATTATGCCTCACTTTGTCTCTGTGTTCAACGAGGCCATAGGATTGGTGAAAGAGGCAGATGATTCCTCACAGTAGGTGGGGAAATACTTTCCAAGCCTAAAGAGGGCATTGATATCCTTCTCTTTTATGTACAAGATGAAAGACCTAAAGAGTGGGCTAAGCCAGACAAGAGGACCAGTCTGACTATCAGATTCTTTAAGCTTCACCCTCCATTCAGCAGGTTCAGAGAACTGGGATTCAGCTCTGCAGCGCTTGGCTAGGTACAGTATGTGCCCTTCAGCCCTGGAGATTGGCTCACTGTTACTTCAGATGCCACTCTCCAGGGGTGGGGTGTATTGTCTGGGCCTTTACTCCCAGGGCAGGTGGCGGAGCCAAGCCATCACTCACTTGAAGCTATTGGAGCTCCAGGCAGCCCTACAGGCTCTCAAACATTTGTTTCCAGTCATAATTGGTTGCTTTGTAAGGCTCATGATGGACAACAAAATGGAGCTGGATTATGTGTTTTGACAGGGATGCACCAGAAGTCTATGTGAAGAATTTTTCCTGGCCTCATATTTATTTGGAACATCTGACAGCAGCCTACCTTCCCTGTCTGAAGAACACCTTGGTGGATGCCCTGAGTCACCAATTTATCTGCAACAGCGAGTGGTAGCTAAACCACCAGGGCCTCCATAGTAAATTCTGGCAGTGGGTACCCCTGATATGGATCTCACAGCATCTCCGACGCATGAGTTCCCAGCTTGTTTCCCGTGTATTCAGTGGAAAGGGGAGGGGCCTCCGATCTGTGCAACCAAGCGGCCGATTGGTTGCACAGATCAGAGGCCCCTCCCCTCTTCACTAAACACATGGGAAACAAGCCAGGAACTCATGCAGCTGGTGAGGCAGTGACACATACAAGCAAGTAACTCTACAGTACTAAAACTGTTCACCTTCATATTTGCTTCAGCAAACTTTAGGAGAAGCGGAAACAAAGACTTTAGGAAAGGTTAAAGACACATCTCGCCGAGACTTGTGAACACCGGTTTTTCTAAGCGGTGCCCGGTCTAAACCCTTTTCAGTATACGCAAACATCTCCCATCCTCGCATAAAACATTTGTGCGGATGACCCATCTTCTGGTGTTTACAACACAAGCCTTGGCGACTCATTGGGCATATGCCCATTTGGGTCCATTTGTTCCGGTAAGCCTTCCTGCAATCGGTGGTGGCTGTCTTTCACATCTTTGAAGTAATTGCTTAAACGTGCATCCTCACAGGGTGACGTGCCAACGTCCCGATATAACAGGAAGAATATAAATTAACTAAAAAATGGACTTTAGGCGGCACATGGATAGATACTGTAAAAAACTAGGGGTTTTTGTTTTAGGCAAAGTAATAAGAAAATACATATAAACATTCAAAAAATGACAGTCTATTTGTTAGATACTCTCTGCCCCAATATACACCAGGATTCATACTGGTGCATATCCAGCCTCTTTCTTTCATTTTTTGGTATCTATAGCCTTAGAAGTCCTGGAGGACATTACCTGTTGCTGCTTACCAGCAGCCTCTACCTAGCAGTTTACCCAGCTGTCGATCATTGTGATTTTTACCATTATTGACTATTTGCTGCAGACAAATAGCCAATTTTATTTTAACCAGGTTTAGTGTTGCATCTGGCAGCACATTTGGCCTGCTATTATGCTCCTGAAGAAGCGTTAATTCGCGAAACTGGTAGAGCAATTCAAGACTACATCTGATACATTGGATCCATGGCTAAACGCCACCTGCTTCATACGTTTACTGTCTCACTAGCCTTTGGTTGCTGGTTATGTACTTCATCAAGGGTGGAATACATCTATGTTGTATAATTTTGAAGCATTGTTAGAGCTTTAGCCTGAGCCTTGTATCCAAGAACAAATAGACTGTCATTTTTTGAATGTTTATATGTATTTTCTTATTACTTTGCATAAAATAAAAACCCCTAGATTTTTACAGTATCTATCCATGTGCCGCCTAAAGTCCATTTTTTAGTTCATTAATATTCTTCCTGTCTTTCACATCTATTTATGTCTTAAAGTACTACAATTTTCTTATTAGTTACAGTCTTACCATATACAGTATGATCACAACTTTTCAGTCTGCACTATTTTCACGGACATTATTACTATATATATGTAGCAGGGGTCCTAAATTTAGGGATTGCTATGCTAAATTTAGGGGTGATTCGAGTGGTAGTTGGCTCGAATCCTTTAATTTTCTGGACTCTGCCTTGCTGCTGTTTTACCTGGTGTGCAGTTCCCCTAAGAAGTATGGGTGGCGCTGTCACTTGTATTCGGGGTTGAACCACAGGTGAGGGAGTAGCGATTTGGTGTCCTCTCTCTGCAGCCATGCAGTGGGTGTGGTCTACCTGCTGTGCATGCCGGGAGAGGGTACTAAAGGGGCGGACGCCATTGGAGAGGGAGCAATTCCCGGGGGCCCATGCCCGGAGGGAGAACCTACGGTCCAAGTTCAAGTGCGTGGCTCTCCAGGCCATGGGGCCACGTGCGCTTCAGTTCCAGGACTAAAGGAACCTTTCTCTTTTCCTCAACTTTGTGGATGTTCATGCATATGGAAAAAATAAACTCTATGGTGCAGTTGACAATGGTGTGGACCGTGGAGTTACTTGGGGTATAGAGACTTTGTCCTTACATTCTAGGGACAGAAACCAACTTTGAAGGGAACCCTGCTGCAAGACCTGTAAGTGAAAACAAGTGTGCTTAACCTCTGCAAACCAGGGGGTACGGGGATGGTGGGGACTGTGTGCCTTTTTCTCCTGTGAGCGAGCCAAGGACAGTGGAGAAAGAGGGCCGGTTGTTACACGTGGGGGGTCAGAGTCCGGGATTTTGTAGTGTTTTCCCCTCCGGGAAAAGTTGGACTTTATTCCCCTGTGAGGCTCCTCGGAGGTCGGCCATGTTTATTTTAAATTCAACCTGCGCCACAAGTAAGAGAAAGGAAGATTCAGGCTTGGCAATTTTTGGCTGCGTAGTTCGTGGGCGTGTCGCAAGTCTGGAAAAGCCCGCAAAGTAAGTGCAGCGAAGAAAAAAGAAAGGGGAGGAGCCCCGCTAAGTGTGAGCTCCTCGTGGTGCGTTTGGCGCCAAAAGGGACATTATCTGTTGGACTATTGACAAAGTGACATGTCTGCTCCTTTGTGGAAACCTGCTTTACCGGGATCTTGTACTCTTTTGCCCGGTCCAACCATGGATGTGACCCCTATTGCTGCCTCTTTGACTGACACAGGAATCCGGCTGAAGCCCAGGGGCCGCTTTGCCCTTTATGCATGCAGAGATGCAGAGGCCTTGGGCATGATCTGTGTAAAGTGTCAGGGACTGATTGTGCATCTTCGGCCTTTCGGTAGATGTACCCACTGTGGGGAATTCCTGTTCGAGGTAGAGCAGCCAACAGAGAAGCCAAAGGTCTACCGAGTGAATTGGATCTCAGGTGCTGTTACTCCTGAGGAGGAGGTGTGTGCTATCGCCGCAATTCCCAAGCGCAGTCCCGCAGAGGTGGTGGAGGTAAAGCCTGAAGCTCCGGCCATTGAGGAATTTGATGCGGAGAACACAGCGGATGCTGCATCAGTTGCAACGGAGCCCTCCCTTCCGCCTGCTAAAAGGAAGGTAAGACTTGTAAAGGCTTCCCGTGGCCACGGTGTAAGCTCACCCCAGCGCCCGCCTGACTCGGATCGTCCAGTCGGAGGAGTTTCCAAATGATCCATGATGGTTAAAGGTCGAGGTCGGCCGGGGAAAGGAACAAAGGTCAGTGTCCGTTCTATTAGGGACACTTGGGTACCTGACCCAAGGGAACTTTTGAAAGATGATCCTGTGTCCACGAGAGTTTGCCTCTGATATGGGAGATAATGCAAAGATTCATGAACTGTTTGTCAGCAAGGGATGAGACAAGATTTCGCTAACTTCTCCTCGTAGTGTAAAGGGATCGCCCATGGACTCTGGGGATACTACACCCCGGGTGGAAGCCCCTGTTAGTGCTGAAGAAGTTGTCCCCGTACCTGCGTTACATGCTCCGGTGTCTCCTGTGCCTGCTGTTTCGGAGGCCCGTTCACCATTAAGGCCTCCTATGCCACAGTTGGAGCCTGTGCATCCTAGGAGATCTCCGGATGCCATCGTCCTGCCAGGAGCTGGAGATCGGGCGACCATGCCGCCTTTAGCCCGACTGCAACGGCTCTTGAACCAAAAGGTTGCCGCGGACTATGGATGGGAGTACCCATACGTCCCAAAGAACTTGCTATTTGAGATCGAAGCCTCTCGGGAACGATGGTACAGTGATTTTATCTGAGATCGTTTGGAGGTAAAGAAAGGCCACAGGTACTATTCATGTTCAGCTGTAATGACTGGAAGATACAAGGGCTGCCGGAAAGATTGGACTCTTGGTCGCCACATACATGCGGATCGGGTCGTGATCTGCAGTAAGGACAAAGATGATGTGACTTATTCAATTGAGACTTTGGATAAGGACTGGAAGTCTCTGACTCTCCCTGATCCAGGCTTTTACCTCTGAGGTGGTACTTGTTTTTTTTTTTGTTACCGCTTCGGGGACAAATGCCTTGAACTGCTGTGCTGACTCTATTCCCAGGGATTTTTACTTTTTGAAGGACTGTTTTTTTTTTGTTGTTCTCTTCCCTTTTCAAGAGAAAAAAACTTTGGGGTAGAGCTAGTCAGGGCCAAGCTGGAAGCTGCCGAGATCAACAAGGGGATCCTTGTATTGTGGTGTGTCAGTGCGCACTTAGGCTAAAGAGAAATATATGTGTGCTGCCACTAGGTGGTAGTGGTCTGCAAAACTTTTAAAGCACTTACTCAATACTCCAATTTAAAAATACGCTAGGCTGATGCCGCATACACACGACCATTTTTCACGACGTTAAAAATGCAATTTTTTAAATTGGGCATTAAAAACGATCGTGTGTAGGCTCTAGAGCATTTTTAACAACGTGAAAAATGGCCTAAAAAAAAAGGAGAACCTGCTCTATTTTTTCACGTCGTTTTTCACGTCGTTTTTTTTTAACGACGTGAAAAACGGTAGTGTGTATGCTTTTACGAGGGGAAAAAAAAACGCGCATTCTCAGAATCAAGTATGAGACGGGAGCGCTCGTTCTGGTAAAACTAGCGTTCGTAATGGAGATAGCACATTCGTCACGCTGTAACGGACTGAAAAGCACGAGGCTGAAAAGCGTGAATCGTCGCTCAACAAACTTTACTAACATGAAGGGTGGCGCCATTCGAACGGAACATCCCCTTTATAGTGCCGTCGTACGTGTTGTACGTCACTGCGCTTTGCTCGAGCGTTTTTTTTAATGAACGTGTGTATGCAAGACAGGCTTGAGAGGGAACAAGAAAAATCACGTCGAGAAAAACGTCGTTTTTGAAAATGACATTAAAAACGATCGTGTGTACGTGGCATTAGTGTGTGTCATTTATATGAAACAAATTATCTTTTCTAGGAGAGATGGTTTGATTCATGTACATACAGTATTGATAGAATGTTATTTTGTTTGTGTGATATGTGTTTCTTTCCCATGCAGGAGACCATCAAGCAACTCACCGGAGATTGGGTGGGATCTAGTTGCGATAGGATGGTGGGAGGGAATGTCATTTTTGTGAAAAATGTTTCTGTCTCTCTTCTTTTGCTGAGATTTACTTCTTTAATTCAGGCACTCTGGTAGTTTTTTTGTGTTTTTTTTGTACATAGTTCTGAAGGTAAGTTTGCGCCTGCTCAGGATTGAGTGTGCAAATTTGTCTCCAGACACTGGGGACAGTGTCTCTTTAAGAAAGGGGAGTGTGTAGCGTGGGTCCTAAATTTAGGGATTGCTATGCTAAATTTAGGGGTGAGTTGAGTGGTAGTTGGCTCGAATCCTTCAATTTGCTGGACTCTGCCTTGCTGCTGTTTTATCTGGTGTGCAGTTCCCCTAAGAAGTATGGGTGGCGCTGTCACTTGTACTCAGGGTTGAACCACAGGTGATGGAGTAGCGATTTGGTGTCCTCTCTCGGCAGCCGTGCAGTGGGTGTGGTCTACCTGCTGTGCATGCCGGGAGAGGGTACAAAAGGGGTGGACGCCATTGGAGAGGGAGCAATTCCTGGGGCCCATGCCAGGAGGGAGAACCTACGCTCCAAGTTCAAGTGCGTGGCTCTCCAGGCTATGGGGCCACGTGCGCTTCAGTCCCAGGCACCTTTAGTCCTGGGACTGCAACTTCAGCCCTGGGCCCAGCACCTTTAGCTGGAGCCCACTTCGGGAGGAGGAATCCCAGGGTGCCGCCTTGCGAGGGGACCCGTTTCTAGAAGAGGAGGCTGGGGGAGGACCGTTCCGAAGGACTGGTGAGAGATCACAGTGAAGGAAGGGGCCAGTAACTCTCTGGAGGGATGTCATCCATCCGAAAACAGGGATCTAAACAACGGGACCATTAGGAGGTTTGGGACACTATAGATTCTGTGGCAGAGGATCTCCAGAACGCATCCATTAGAGAATCGAATAGACTGTCTGAGTTACACGCCAGGTGCTAGTGCCCTTGGGTGACTATCCTGGTGGGCTGCACCCACTTGGGATCGAGTGGCGAAGAAGCAAGAGTGCCTGAATTGATCTGTCTTCCTAACACCTTTCTCTTTTCCTCAACTTTGTGAATGTTCATGCATATAGAAAAAATAAACTCTATGTTGCAGTTGACACTGGTGTGGACCTTGGAGTTACTTGGGGTATAGAGACTTTGTCCTTACATTCTAGGGACAGAAACCAACTTTGAAGGGAACCCTGCTGCAAGACCCGTAAGTGAAAACAAGTGTGCTTAACCTCTGCAAACCAGGGGGTATGGGCATGGTGGGGACTGTGTGCCTTTTTCTTCTGTGAGCGAATCAAGGACAGTGGAGAAAGAGGGCCGGTTGTTACATATATGATCATTATTTCTGTTCATAGATTTATATAATATGAGCACTAACAGTTATTAATAAATTTTTTGAATTCTGTAGCCTTGCAGAATTTTTCTCACTAGAGCTGCACAATTGTTAGGCTACTTTCACACTAAAGCGCTGGGTGCGCTGGCGGTAAAACGCTGCAATTTTTAACAGCATTTTACCGTTGTGTTTGCCGTGATTTGCGGGCGCTAGCGGGGTGATTTTAACCCCCGCTAGCGGCCGAAAAAGGGTTAAATCCGGCCGCAAAAACGCTGATTTGCGGCGTTTTGCGGGCGGTTTGGAGGCGCTACCCCATTGATTTCAATAGGCAGAGGCGCTGTAGGAGTGGTAATTATACCGCTCCTACAGCGCCTCAAAGATGCGGCTGGCAGGAGTTTTTTTACCCTCCTGCCAGCGCACCGCTCCAGTGTGAAAGCCCTCGGGCTTTCACACTTAATACAAAGGAGCGGCTCTTTCAGGGTGCATTGCAGGCGCTATTTTTAGCGCAATAGCGCCTGCAAAGCGCCTCAGTGTGAAAGCAGCCTAATAATCACTAGTCTTTTATACAGGTAACAAGCTGAGATTAAGAGAGTGCTCCTAATCTCAGCCTTACCTGTATAGAAGACACCTGGGAGACAGAAATCTTGCTGATTGATAGGGGATGAAATTCTTATTTCACGCATTAAAATGCAAATCAATTTATAACTTTTTTCAAATGTGTTTTTCTGGATCTTTTTGGTATACTCTCTCACTGTTAAAATAAACCTACCATTAAAATGATAGACTGATAATTTTTTTGTCAGTGGGCAAACGTACAAAATCAGCAGGGGATCAAATACTTTTTTTTCCCCTCACTGTAAATCCACTCACAATCAGAAGACACATGGTATAGGACACATGACAACAATATATATTCACACTGCAAGAAAGATGATATCCTGTAAAATTAATTTATTTTTTATCCTTATTAGGTAAAATTGCAATTGCAGTACCTTTTCTATTCAATAAATACAGAGTTCAAAAATATGTATGATTGTACTGCAATAAACTAAGTAACACAAAGGTGTATACACAATCTGTATTTACAGGCAGAAATGTTTACAAATGGACACTTCAACATCACAATTGTAACAGTTATTGCTATACAATTGTTCAGTGTATGTTATGCTTTTATTTAAAATAGTTCAGATTTTAAAGCACATATGTATTCAACATAGGCGTGTGCACAGGGTGTGCCAGGTGTGCCCAGGCACACCCTAATCACCCTGTGCAGCACAGATTCCCCCTACTGCCCTTGCTCCCTCCTTCCCCCCCACAGCACTGCCGGCTTACCTACTCTCATCTACCTCCAGCTGTTGCTGCGGGGATGTTTTAGGATGAGTGGGGGAAGGGGCCGGTAAATATGTAACTTACCAGCCCCTTCCCTTTCATCGTGAGTGATAGGTACCATGTGTTTGATCTTGGGGGTGCACACCCTAATGCAATAGGCTGCGCACACCTATGGTATTCAAAGTGTAGTTATCATGAATATATGAAACGACACAGCAACTGTCCACTAGTATTGTGGTTGTCAGCTCTACACTTGTGACTCTTTATCATTAGAAACAAAAGCAAGGTTCATTTTTTATTCCAGCGGGCTGAAAAAAAAAAAAAAAGACAGTACCCCTTATCAACGCAAGCGATGTTGATGAAGGGATCTCTCCCGCTGAGCTACTGTATTCTGTCAGGGATGACTACTGCTCCCCCCGGTCAGAATACATTGATCAGCGCTGCAGCCATTAGCTAAAAGGGCTAATAGAATGCTGGTTTTCCAGCAGGACCGTTCGACATTAGACCGGCTTCTGTTAAACACTGAAGGTAATCACAGACTAAAAATCAGCCGGTTCCTGCTTATACAGGCCACTTCCTGTTTCTTGCCTGGACATTAGCCTAGGCTTATGACATTATGCACAGCTCTCTCTCTCACTCTTGTGAGAGTTTGCAGGAAGGGAGGGGGATGAGTCATAAGAGGGCCAATGAGAGATGCAGGGCTGCAGAGCTGGAGGTGTGTCTCTGTGTCTGTGTAAATCCAGGAAGTGAACAGGCAGCAGCTTCAGCTGCCCACAGTTAAAATGGCTGCAACCAGACTCAGTGGGGGGAGATTTCTGCAGCATATATGGCAAGTACAGAATCACAGTATATATAAAAATAATATGCAACGTGGTTGGAGGGAAGATTCAGAATGGTAAAGATGTTTTACTACAAACTATGTGAAAAAAGAAAAAAGAAGGGTCTGGTGTCACCAGTGACACACCTCCATCCCTGAATTTCATGAAAAAAAGAAGAGAGATTCGCCCTTGGGACTTTGAGTGAGGTGAGCACTGTTAGGCCAATAAAAAAATCGCAAGAATAATTGCAGTGTATATTTATTCAGGTAAAGAGCAGTACATACATTGATGTCATGAACATAGGCCAATTCATACAAAATACAAGACCAATATAAATTAGGTAAAATGATATTACGAGTATCTGACAGTAATTATGTAAACACATAGGCATCAAAAGTAACCCGACGCGTTTCGCGAGGCTTGGCTCGCTCTTCAGGGGTAGATGCACGTAGTGTACCTAAAATGAGAGTGATATAGTATAAAGCATGATATGAAGGCACGGGGGGGGGGGGCCTTGAATATGGAAAACCCCATACTCACCACTGGACATTGCCAAAAGACAGCGGGGGTGAAGCTCAAACGGCGGCAGCGACTGTCTCACCAGGGAGCTGAGGAGGCGGAGCCAAACAAAGCTCCAAATCGGAGTCAAACGGAAGGAAGGCCCAGCATGGATGGAATAGGTGTAACCCCAAAAGTGTCAGTGAATCCAAGAGGAATGTTGGCTCTAAATATAAATATGTATATTGAATAATTAAAATATGGGAGTATACGAGTATATGGTAACATATATGTCTTTGCATGTATAAAAGACATGAGCCAAGAATGGTTAGAGTATGGAGACTGAGGGGGAGAGTGAAAAAATACCAGATTGACTAGTATGATTGAGGAAAGATCAGAGAGGAAAGTAATGAGTGAAAGAGAGTGTGAATGGAATGAAATACAGGTGTGTGGTGAGGACTGTGATGAGAAAACAAGTTGCATGTAAATGCTTGCAGCGAGTAATATATAAACATATAAAAGTATACCTTGGTGAAGTAGGTCTAAGAGTAGTAAATTCCAAGGGAAGGACCTGCACTTGTGTGTCTGTCCTCAGTGAAAGAAAGCAAACAATGAGATCCATGCTGTGCAAACCTCCAATATATACCCCTGAAGGGGCCCGAGAGGCTCCGCCCCCAACACCATGTGCAAATGACCAGCAAACGAGTGCCTAAACCCACCAACCATCAAAAAGGCGGTGTGTGAGCCAAGACACTCCCAGGACCATCTTGATGGTAGTAATGCCTGCAGCCACAGCGATGCTGCAAAATCACAGACATCGCGCGGCCGACGCATTAACATGGTGCCGATGTGCAAGTGGCCCCGCCCGCTCAAAAAGGGCAGGCGGGGACAGCAGGGGACAAGGATCCCCCTTGTGATGCACATCGCAGCTCCCAGGGAGAAATAAAGTAGCACCGCCGCCAAACCCGGGTGGAAGACACCCAATAGCCCAAAACTGGTCTGCGGTCACACTCGCCAATAAAAACAAAAACATACATATATGTATGGATTTTACATTTTTATCATGCACTAGCCATTTGTTATTCCAACATATCCAATAACATCTCGCATTGGACTTTTATCCCAATCCAGCTGGTGTGGTGTTCTCTGTTGGCGGCGGTGCTACTTTATTTCTCCCTGGGAGCTGCGATGTGCATCACAAGGGGGATCCTTGTCCCCTGCTGGCGCCCTTTTCGAAACCAAGCAGGGACTAGGAGCCAGGGCCCTTTTTGCCGGAGGGCCTGTGCGGTGGATGAGCGCAGCAACAGGGCAGAGGAAGTGGATTCCCACAGAGAACTTACCAACTGCCTGGATCTTTTGACTTGAGAAAACCAAAGATCCACATGACAAGAAAAAATGGACCACAGTGGCCTCTAGTGGTTTAACACAGGTACCGCGGTCCTCTTTTTTTTTTTTCTTGACTACTATTAAAATTTTACATTTTCCAGTAGTTACAGGCATACACAGATATTAGCGGGAATACCATTAGGTAACAGACAGAAAGACAAATTAGGCTTGGGGGTCCCCCAATAGAACCAAGTTCCTGGGGGCCCCCACTTACCTGTTCCCCGCCGCAGGACTCTGTTTGGTCCACAGAAGCCCAAACTTCACCTATCACGGCAGGCATTGTAATTAAACCTTCAGGGACCGGGTTCCCAAGGATTCCACTCCCCTGGACCTGTATAGCACCCTGCACAGAAAACATCTTGGTCGTGGGTATGACCAGAGCTCTGGATCCCAGGGTCCAGCCCTCCTAAGAGAGGCATTACAGGCAAAACCTTGCTCTTCTGTTGCAAGGCCCGGGTACCGACCGTTTAGCTATGAAGCTTTTTTGGTGGGATCCGGAACAGCTTACTAAGGCCCGTAAAATAACCTGTACGCAAGCCCAGGAAAACACATGTTACTCTTTGGCCAACACCTTAGACACTGGCAAAAAACTGAGGTGCTCCCGGATGGGAGGGGCTTATATAGGGGAGGGTACTTCCGGTTTGGAAGTTGCCAGTGCCAACACCTGACGGTAAACTATATAACCCATTAGTAATGACTAAGTCGCTCTGTGTCCCGTGATGTACGAAAAAGAAATGTGTCAAAAGTGTCCGATGTGTCCGCCATAATGTCACAGTCACAAAAAAAAGCACTGATCGCCGCCATTACTAGTAAAAAAAATTTTTTTTTAAATAAAAATGCCATAAATCTATCCCCTATTTTGTAAACGCTATAACTTTTGCGCAAACCAATCAATAAACGCTGATTGCAATTTTTTTTTTTTTTACCAAAAATATGTAGAAGAATACGTTTCGGCCTAAACTGAGTAAAAATATATATTTTTTTATATATTTTTGGGGGTAATTTATTATAGCAAAAAGTAAAAAATGGCATAAGGAGGTAATGCTGCGCTGTATAAAATGGGAATGGGTGAGGGTGAATACACCTAATAGATATTGAGGTAGCTAATAAGCTAAATAAATGGTGAGCATATATGACATGGAAAACATCTGTGAATCCAAATAAAATAAATAACTCTATAAGTAAGTGATAATAAAAAATGACATCAATCCAAAGTGAATGAAATATAAAGAGCTGAGTGCAACTGTGATGAAGCATGCATTGCTATCACAAGTCCTCGAAATGCATGAATGCAAAAAACACAAGTGATTCCAATATTGGCATAGGTAGATTGGAGCATGGATCAGTGTTCATGCGTAGACAGCAAAGCAAATGCTGGTTTATGTGGTGTAAAACAAAAGTGCTGGTGCTTATGCCAAATTCCTAACGTAGAAAGTGCTGAGAGAAAAGGAAAGGATTCCTGTTTCCTTTTAAAATTGATGAGGGTGTCCCCTTACCTTACTGCTGTAAGGTAACAGCATGTATAAAGAACTATCTGTGCAGATGCAGATCTGTCACGACCGCGCAATTGTCAGTTAAAGTGACGCAGTGCCGAATCGCAAAAAGTGGCCTGGTCTTTAACCAGCCAAAATGGTCCGGGGCTTAAGTGGTTAATGACCAGCCAATTTGTTGTGATACGGCACTGCATTACTTTAACAAAAAAGAAAAAAGAGAAGGGTCTGGTGTCACCAGTGACACACCTCCATCCCTGAATTTCATGAAAAAAAATACTTGAAATATACTTGTATACTCCCATATTTTAATTATTCAATATACATATTTATATTTAGAGCCAACATTCCTCTTGGATTCACTGACACTCTTGGGGTTACACCTATTCCATCCATGCTGGGCCTTCCTTCCGTTTGACTCCGATTTGGAGCTTTGTTTGGCTCCGCCTCCTCAGCTCCCTGGTGAGACAGTCGCTGCCGCCGTTTGAGCTTCACCCCCGCTGTCTTTTGGCAATGTCCAGTGGTGAGTATGGGGTTTTCCATATTCAAGCCCCCCCCCCCCTGTGCCTTCATATCATGCTTTATACTATATCACTCTCATTTTAGGTACACTACGTGCATCTACCCCTGAAGAGCGAGCCAAGCCTCGCGAAACGCGTCGGGTTACTTTTGATGCCTATGTGTTTACATAATTACTGTCAGATACTCGTAATATCATTTTACCTAATTTATATTGGTCTTGTATTTTGTATGAATTGGCCTATGTTCATGACATCAATGTATGTACTGCTTTTTACCTGAATAAATATACACTGCAATTATTCTTGCGATTTTTTTATTGGCCTAACAGTGCTCACCTCACTCAAAGTCCCAAGGGCGAATCTCTCTTCTTTTTTTCCCCCTTTTATTACAAACTATGTGAACAGACTGCAGTTCCTATTTAAGATGTGTGGGAATACCTAAAAAAAAACAAAAAAAAAAAAACACAAGGGAGGTGGATATAGAGATGAAAATACTGCTGGAGAGCACAAGCCTTGTGGGAACTACAGGTGAACATCACTTTATAGTAATATATGTCTTGTCACATTCATATAAGCAGTAAGCAAACTGTTTAACGTTAACTTGGCTCAGTAGTACTGGTTGATCCTTATATTCTTATGTATGTTGGGATTCACTTGCTAAATGATGTTCAGTGCGTTTGCGACGCACAGTTAACATGCAAGACATGGTTATCCTTGGATATTTTCAGATCTTTTGTAGATTTTTGTTGTGTTGTAAATTATGCATAAATTGGTATTAAAACACTGATGTAAAAAAGAAGAAAAAGCACAAGGTTAAAAGATGTTGACAATATGGCTGAACCATTATTGAAATTTACTGCCCTTGTTTTTAAATCATCCGAGTCGGGTATTTCACAGAACATCCCAGTCCAACCTTCAAAGCACTGACACTCAAATTTACGCTTCATGTAGAGGACATCTTCTTTTCCATGATGACCAGTTACATAATGCCCTTTACCATTAAAATGGGATTTTATTTTAAAATTGTTTGGATTCAAATGTAAATATGTTGCAGAATTCTGTTTCTTTCTTATACACCTCCCATTTTTTCCACATACAACCATGCTACAAAGTTTAGCAGCAGAAGTTACATTGACAATGTAGTGTCCAAACTCTCCATCAATGAAGTTCTTCACTTTGTTGCAGCTGTTCTGAAGGAAAGAAATACAATAAAAGGTTAGGTTTTGTCTTTATTGCTGTGTGTCCTTTATAGCAGACCTTGACATTAGAGTTGCATTGATACCGATACCGGTGCCAATACTAGGCATTTGCACGGGTATCGGTACTCGTGCAAATGCACGATACCCAAAACTGATACCTTCTGGATCGGTTCTTTCAGCTGTCAGCGGGATTCCCCCGCTAACAGCTGAAATGTAAAGAAAAGAATGCCGGCAATTATTGGTTGTTAAGGAGCGGGACCACCACGTCCTTAACAACCAATGACATTTCATCTATCCATGGGATTCCCCTTCCCACCGCCTCCTCCCCTCTAGCCAGCTGTCACCCTCCTGTTCTGAAGGACAGAGGGAGCAACGCCATCTAAGTGCAGTATGCATGCAATTTAATGTATAAAAGGTAAGAAATACACTCACAATGTTACAAAGAACTTTCAGCATAAATGATGAATGTGGTGTTCATTTGCTCTACTTTCGGGTGGTAGCCGCTGGTGTGTGGGTGGCCAGAGGTCCGGGGTGCTGGTGGCTCCCAGCACTTCCTGGTAAACTTGGAGACACTCTGTCAGAGAAACATATTATGCATTGAACACTAGATGGCAGCAAACAAGCTGTCAGGGAAACACTCAGCTGCTTAGTGCACGCATCACATGACTTCCTGGCTGTCTATAAAAGCTGTGCAAGTGCTCAGAGGAATTGCTGGTTTGACTTTAGCTTCCTGCATCTGATTACCTGTTGTGACCTGGATTGACCTTAACCATTCTGATCTTCTCCTGCACCGACCTCTGGTTTGCCTATGGACTCCGCCTTGTCTCCAGTGTTTGACCCTCTGCCTGTGACCCGGACCTGTCTCCTGTCCCCAGTGCTTGACCTCCTGCCTGTGACCCGGACCAGCCCCTTGTCTCCAGTCCTTGACCCTCGGCCTGTACCCGGATCTGCCTTTGACCTCCTGTGTTTGATCTTCGGTCTGTTCTGGACTTTCTGTGGAACTCTTTTCCTGCTGGTCCTGCAACCCCCAGTCATTGCACAGCTGCCCTTCTCTACAGAGGACCTCTACGCAAGTCTTCCTTCCATGGTAGCCTGTGCCTCTTCGTGCCATCCTCTCCCTGTATCACCTCCAGGGGGCAGAGTGCGCCTAGTCACAAGGGTGAACCGCTCTCGGCATCTCGGCCTCGGTAAATACTCTCCTGACACACTCAGAGACACTTGGGTGCACTGATGACGTCACTTCTGGGTACGTTATCAGTGTCCCTGAGTGTCTCCAAGTTTACAAGGAAGCGCTGGAAGCCACCAGTCCCCCAGACCTCTGGCCACCACACCCCAGCGGCTACCACCTGAGAGTAGAGCGTACGAACACCACATTCACCACATTCATCATTTATGCTGAATTTTTTTTGTAACCTTGTGAGTGTATTTCTTACCTTTTATACATTAAATTTACATTTACTCAGTACAGTTTTTGGGTAAAAATACAATACAAATACATTACATCACTTCTGAATTTTTATAATGCCATACAATATTTTTTTTTTTTTCAATATAGAGATAAGCACCCAAAAAAAAACAAAAAACAGATGATCATTCGTCCAATAATCTCATTGTGTGTACTAGGCAGAACTCATTAGGTCTAATGAGTAGGTCTAATGAGTAGCTCCAGTGATGTCTACTTTAGGGCCTTTCCACATTTTACTACTGCTTTTTAACTTTCACTCCAGCAGTTTGACCTTTCCCAGTAGCAGTCACAAGTTTGATAACTCTTGCAGCTCAGGAGGTAAACAGCCTGTGGAACTGTAGGCCACACTTCTCATAGTACTCTGTTGGTGCAATGTTCCATTTATGAAAAGCAGCAGTAAAGTGCAGGCAAGCCTTCCAAAGGGTCAAGAAAGACTTAAGCCTGGTACACACTACTATTTATTTTTTTGTTCAACCCAAAGGGCTGACTGAAAAAAAACACGAAACGCTCAGGAGGAACCGATGTACTAACAATCTGATGTTAGTACAGTGATCACCCCTGTTGAGCTATTGTGTTCTGACAGGGGGACCCCGCTCAGTGCTTTCAACCATTGGCTGAGAGTACTGATTCAATGCCGATTGGCAGACCTTTGTCGGTCATGCTCCTTTGACAAAAGCCGGACCAGCTGCAGTACTCACAGGCCGAATATCAGCCGATTTCTATTAAACTGCCCGATGCCACCTGACATTCGGCCCGTGTGTACTAGGCTTAACAATGGCACACGGTTTTGTCAGACCCTGCTTCAGTTTAAACTGAGAATAGCTTTACTTCTTACCGGTGTGCTTGAATAATCACTGCCTCCCCACAGCACTATTCCAGCTACTCCTAATGCTGCACTTTCTCCAATTGTGTTAATTAAGTCGATCTGAAAATGTGAAAAACATTAGAAATGTTATAATTTAATATATTATTAATTGCAAATACCACTGCTGTGTTTACATTGAGGAGCTTGTATGATGAGGACATTCATAGGATTTATGTGTAGACAAGAGTTCCCTTGGTTGGTGAAGGTGTATCAAGAAGAGTTTTAAAGGGGGAACAGAAAAGAAAGAAAATTTACTAAAATAAGTGATAAAGAGGCTGCCATTGCTGACCTTTTGGAAATACACATTGCCTTTCTGTCTTTGTCTTCCATACCTTTTGGGGTCAATAACCCAGAACAAGTGTAAAGGGAGCTGAGTAAGAGCACAGTAAGAACTGAGCATACTCTATATCAGTCCGTTTGTTGTCAGAAAATGTGTAGCGCATAGGTGACCCCAATGCATGCATTTATGTTTGTACATTTGTGTGTGGGAGTTGGACTCAAACATTTTTTTGGGGGGAATTTAAGTAAGTGCTTGTAATTTTTTATACATATTTTTAATATACCTTTTATCAAACTTTTTTTTCCCCAGTAGACTTGGTCATGGATAGATTGCTAGGTTGTCCTTTTAATATATTGTTTTTGTAACCTAGCAGGGGGTTAATTAAATGTGTACCTCTGTATGTATATATACCCTATATTACCAAAAGTATTGGTACACCTGCCTTTACAAGCACAAGAACTTTAATGGCATCCCAGTCTTAGTCCTAAACCTTGTGGGCAGCCTTCCTAAAAGAGTTGAAGCTGGTATAACTGCAAAGGGTGGGAAAATGTAATATTGAACCCTACAGACTAAGACTGTGATGCCATTAAAGTTCATGTGCGTGTAAAGGCAGGTGTCCCAATACTTTGGATAATATAGTGTATGCTGCAACACATTGGTGGGACCTGAAACTGATACTAAAGTCTCTTTTTTTTTGTTAAAAATACAAACATGTCATACTTACCTGCTCTGTGCAGTGGTTTTGCACAGAGCAGCCCCGATCCTCCTCTTCTCGGATCCCTCTTCTGTGATCCTGGCCCCTCCCTCCTGTTGAATGCCCCCACAGCAAGCAGCTTGCTATGGAGGCACCCGAGCCCCAGCTCCCTGTGTCCATTCAGACACATGGCCATGGCCCGGCCCCGCCCCCTCTCTTTCCTTATTGGCTCACTGACTTTGATTGACAGCAGCAGGAGCCAATGGCGCTTGGCTGCTGTCTCAGCAAATAACGAGGGAGAGTCTCGGGCAGCTAAATCTCTGGTGCAACATCGCTGGATCGAGATGGGGCTCAGGTAAGTATTAGGGGGGCTTCTGCACAAAGAAGGTTTTTTGTCTTAAAGGGGTTGTAAAGCTTCATGTTTTTTCACCTTAATGCATCCTATGCGTTAAGGTGAAAAAACACCCTGCAGTGTCCGGCCCCCCCGAGCCCCTGTTTTACTTACCTGAGCTCCAAATTTCCGAGGGTGCGATCCCACGTCGTTCTCCCTATGGCTGATCGGCTCTTCATTGGATAGATTGATAGCAGCACAGCCATTGGCTCCCGCTGCTGTCAATCAGATGCAATGACTCGGCCACCGGGGGGCGGGGCCGAGTCATACAATCGGCGGCTATGGACGCCGATTGTATGACACGGGAGCACGCCCACCCGCAAGGTAACCCCCTCGGGAGAGAGCTTTCCAGAGGGGGTTAGCTCTTGCAGGGAGGAACCGGGAGAGCCGTGGGGGGACCCCAGGAGAGGACGAGCAAAACAAACTGCACAGTGGAGGTAAGTATGACATGTTTGTTATTTAAAAAAAAGAAAAAGTGAACCTTTAGTGCGGGAGTGCCCAACCTTTTTAAGAGCAAGGGCCACTTAAGCGACTTGGTAACCGGTCGCGGGCCACAATGAGTGGAGTGGGTGGATGGCAGCCCACTCAGCTCTATAGAGCCCACTCTACTCTCAGCACACCAAACTCGCAGGTAATAGTTGTCTATGGCTCAGTGCAGGTAACCCTCAGGTGCACTTCTCTGCACCTGTGGATCAGTTTGAAAGCAGCCCAGTAACCACTGCAGAACAGATATGCCCATATATACACTGTGATTTAAGTAATAAACTTACCTTTAATAACACTATTCTATTCTATTTTATTCCATCCCAGAGCAGGAGGTTGCGGGCCACATCAGAGGGCTCTGCGGGCCACATCAGAGGGCTCTGCGGGCCACATGTGGCCCCCGGGCCACTGGTTGGGCACCCCTGCTTTAGTGCCACTTTAATGCATAGAATGCATGCGGTGGGTGGGTACCTGCAGTTACAGTATATGGTGTGTGGAAGAGTTACAAATGTGTGTGAAAGGGTTAAAAATGTATATGTTATATTGTTCACAAAAAAGTATGAAAGTTGGAAGGGACTGCTCTGTGCAATGGCAAATTGTCTTTTTTTTAAACATATTTTATTTAGGAGATTATTTTACCATACAGACTAGCAAGAGCACTTAACAAACATTCCATATGCTTAAAGACATTAAGTCCAGCAATATTCAGAAGAATACAATAAAAAAGAGAACATGATATTCTAACAGGACATAAGGAACAGTACAATCTTGCCAGTATAATCGTCCATGGGAAAGAAAAAGCGGCTAACCGCATCAAAGTTTTAGGGAACATCTTAGTTTTATTTTAAAGGGGTTTTGAGTTGTCTTAGGAGGGATTCCGGGCCTAATGGGGAATCAGGGAAGAAGGATAAAGCGTGGAGGGGGGTATTCAGAAGATAGAAAGGGGTGCAGCCTCCTACCATGGAGAAAGCAACACCATTGGATCTTAAAGGTAGATGAGAAGGGTAAACAGAGAAGAGAGAGAAAGAAACAGTATCCCCTCTCGCTCCTCCTCATCTTCCCAATTTATAACTTATTTATTTTAATTTTAAAAAATTAGCCTTTAGAAACACTTTAAGATACACTTAAATGAATATAGAGCTGCGTTAATTTGTATCTTTTATATTATGTCTAGAGTTCAGCTTTTATATACTGTACAATATACTACTCTAAATGCAAGATAGATAGATAGATAGATAGATAGGCTGTATATACTGTATATTTAGTTTACTTACCTCTGACAATGGATTAAGAGTATATGAGTAAAAAGGTCTTGCATATGCATAAACTGGCAATACATAGCGTCTACCTGACATTGCAGCAACACGTGTTGATTCTCTTAAACGATGATGAACAAATTTTTGTGCATTTTTTGTTGATTCAAGAACACTATCTAGATATATAGAAGGGAAAAGAGCAGTGCTGTATTTCCACATCCACCACAGGTTATCATTGCGCTTTACGTCAACATCTGGACATTTTCCTGTATAGGTATCAGGATGCTGCTTATAATCATGATTGTAGCAATCTGGAAACAGATAATAACCCCAAAGACCATTAGATCTAATTTCCTGAGCCAGAAGAACAGTCTCGCTCATAATACTCTTTGCAGCAACAGTAAATTCTTCTTTGGCTTGTTTCTGTAATAAATTGGTAGGCCAGTCTGGATGAAGCTTCTTTACCAGCTCAATTGACTTAGTTCTGTAGATGTTTTTCTTGTCCCAGTTTCTATCCCACAGGGGCCTCCAGTTTTCCCAATCTATGACTGCTAAGCCTTGGAAATCTTTATTTGGTACAAATTTGACAATATCTTCTTTAGCTTTACTGAGGTGTTGCGCAAGACTTTGATTTTGCGGCACCCCACCATTAACAGATATTCCATCATCAGTGACATATGGGTAGTACCCCAGATGGGTATGATAAAATATTGTGACATTCTGACCACTCAAGGTTTCATTTGGATTTGCAACTATGTCAAAGATACTGAGATCCAGGTCAATTTTATATCTCTGTTTACATTGCTGCGTGGGTGCATTCCAGATAGCAATAAATGGTTTATCGCGCAACATTGGTGATTTTGCTTGCTTCAACCGTTGACCATTAATGATAGTAATGGTGATGAAAAGAGCCAAACACCATATCAACCACTGAGAAATGAAAATCCTGGAGGACATCATCGCAAACTTGAGTTAAATTTTTTCTGGGAAATGTAAGAAATTACAAAAACATAAGTTTATTGAATGTGACAATATTTTATGTACGCCCCATTAAAAACATAATCCTTTGTTTAGTTAGTTATACCTTTGTTACGTATATAGAAATGTACTAGTTTGCTTTTTACCACAGGAGGTAATTTTTATACATATTTCTCCCAAATTGTTATTTTTATTTCCCTATACGAAGACTAAAAATAAGAATGACACAGAAAGCAATAGATACCAGATAGGTGTTCTAATCCCTCTCCAGTCTATCTAAAATGTAAAAAAAAAAACTTCCCATCCTTTACAACTCGTTGGCTTCTGGAAAATATATCACATGTTTAACCACCTCAGCCCCGGAAGGATTTGCCTCCTTCCTGACTAGGCCACTGCTGACAATTGCGCAGCCGTGCGACACTATACCCAAACAAAATTGGCGTCCTCTTTTTCCCACAAATAGAGATTTCTTTTGGTGGTATTTGATCACTTCTGCCTTTTTTGTTTTTTAGAGCTATAAACAGAAAAAGAGCGACAATTTGAAAAAAAAAAACAATATTTTAAACATTTTGATATAATAAATATCCCCCCCCCCCCAAAAAAAAAAACAGTTTAGGCTAATATGTATTCTTCGAAAAAATATTATTGAAGCCTGGATCAACCGCAGATTTAGTTACTTATGTAACTTACTCAGGTTCCAAAATGTAATTACCAGTAATATCTCAACCTTTCGCCTCGTAGTAATGCGACCAGAAAAACGCATATATCAAGAAAGGAAGGGAAAGACCCTCCAAGGAGGTCACTACTGCAGGACACTACGGTTAATTTGAATACATTTATTGTAGAAAAAACACACCATGATATTTAAAGTGGAGTTCAACCCAAAAATGGAACTTCCACTTTTTGGAATCCTCCCCCCCTCCGGTGTCACATTTGACACCTTTCAGGGGGGAGGAGGGAGAAGATACCTGTATTACAGGTACAGGTATTTGCTCCCACTTCCGGGCATAGGTCACCTCGGCGATCGAGGTGACCTAGGCCACTACCGGCGCCTACTATGTCCTCCCCCGCTGTCTTCTGGGAGACACACAGGTCCCAGAAGACATCATGGATCAGTAAGGACGCGCAGCGCGACTCGAGCATGCGCAGTAGGGAGCCAGGAAGTGAAGCCGAGAATGGCGGCGGCAGCAGCCGAGAGCCAATCGACAGATCAGCTTCGGCTGCCGACATGGCGGGCGCCCTGGACAGGCAAGTGTCCATATATTAAAAGTCAGCAGCTGCAGTATTTGTAGCTGCTGGCTTTTAATATTTATTTATTTTAGGCGGACCTCCGCTTTAAGCACAAGAAATAATCTAAGTATATACCTTTCAGAGTATTTAAAAAAGACAACGTTGTCATTAAAAGAGGGATCGCAGCTGCGCATGCATCACCACACTCAATCACACAGTCACACAATCACACTGACACTCTAACAACTCCAGGTATTGGGGGTTAATATGAATCAAGTTCCTAGTACTTCCAAATAACTCTTTTATATTCCC
This sequence comes from Rana muscosa, assembly GCA_029206835.1. Classification (NCBI taxonomy): domain Eukaryota; kingdom Metazoa; phylum Chordata; class Amphibia; order Anura; family Ranidae; genus Rana; species Rana muscosa. The sequence continues at coordinate 707,799,693 of CM055118.1, forward strand.
AATATAGTCCCAGTTGCTTATTCCGAGTATTTATCAGGTGGCTGGTTTAGGTGTTGATGCTGCTGAGCAGGTAGGTTATTCATGGCCGCCCTATAATCCTGTACTAAATTCGTAATGTATAATCCTGTACTAAATATTTATTTTAGTCCAAAAGGAATGATTGAAAATCCTTACATTCAGGGGTTTGGCTCACTTTCACCTAATTGAGGCATAAATGGTTGGCTTGCATATGCTAAAATGTCCAGGAGTAAACTGCAGGGGGTCACTTGGTTCAAGGGATTGTACCTGAAAAGGACATTCTTCCATGTAGTGGAAAGAGGCCCTTCCTTTCTTAATATGTATTCTTCTACTTATTTTTGGTAAGAAAAATTGCAATAAGCATATGTTGATTGGTTTGTGCAAAAGTTTTAGGGTCTACACAATAGGGGATATATTTATGGCATTTTTATTATTATTATTTTTTACTACTAATGGCGGTGATATGCGATTTTTAGCTGGACTGCGACATTGCGACGGACAGATCGGACACTTTTGACACTTTTTTGGGACCATTGACATTTATACAGAGATCAGAGCTAAAAATAGCCACTGATTACTGTATAAATGTCACTGGCAGGGAAGGGGTTAACACTAGGGGGCGATCAAGGAGTTAAGTGTGTCCTAGGGAGGTGTTTCTAACTGTGGTGGGAGGGGACTGACTGGGAGTAGAGAGAGATTGCTGTTCCTGATTACTAGGAACAGATGACCTCTCTCTACTTCCCTGACAGAACCCCGTTCTGTCTAAGTGAGGAGGGATCGTGGGTGGCCAGCGGACCTCGCTACCGCCGACCACACGCACCATCTCCGGCGTCACGCCGCGGGTGCGCACCCCCTTGAGCTCTTGAAGCAGCCGTCGTACACCTATGGCAATTCGCCCAGGAGAGCCAACCTGCCACAGTATAATGACGGCGGCTGCTCGGCAAGCAGTTAAAGAGTTCTATGGCCACAGCATACAATACAGCATACAATACAGTAGGGTGACCAGACATCCCCGGTTTCCGGGGACAGTCCCCAGATTGAGGACACTGTCCCCGGACCAAGTCTGTCCCTGGTTTTGTCCCCGGATTGGATTTGAACAGGGACTGGGGCAATTTCAAAGACAGTCAGAGTAGATTTAAAAAAAAAAAAAATCAGAATTACACGCCCCCGCTCTGCTGCTGCTACTAGCTTAGGGGGGTGTATTTTTTCCATTATCTGTGCCCCTTTCTGATGATCATGTGCTGGTCGGAGCGGAGGGAATATTTCTTCAGTTTCGGGTGCATGCCCATTCAGCTCCGCTCGCATGTTCTTCTGCCTTGGCTCAAGTCCTGGCCAGCCGCCTGCCTGTTTATCTTCTTGCCTTCCCTGGCTGAGTAATCTTCCTCCGCTCCCCACCCAGTAGTAGCCGGGGCCCGGAGAGTGAGACTTGACAGGCTGTGAGGCGGCGGCGGCGATGGGCAGAGAGTCGCTGATTGCCGCCATTACTAGTAAAAAAAATAATATGTCCCCGGATTTCATTTTTTCGAATATGGTCACCTTACAATACAGTATCCTTTTATTTTATAACATCAGCACTATAATATCAATACAAAGAATATTTAGTTTATTTTTGACAATTCATTATAAGCTTATTTAAAAAATCCCCTATGATGTATTGATTGCTGCCTATCTGCTGGCCATCTCTTTGCACAACTTCCTGGATTCAATGTTTACTTTGGAGTTTCTCCTCATTCTTGTCATTCCTTTGGTTTATTTTAAAATTCTAAGGACTACATATTTCATGGTGCCTTTCTGCCTGCAAGCAGAGGGATTCCTCTACTGGCTCTGCCTCCTGAAACTCCTTCTCTCGGCAGCTCAGTAAATCAGAAGGCAGAGTCTGTGAAATATGTGACACAGCATGATTTACTCACAGGGTATAGTGAATATGTGTCACAGAATTGAAGGATGTAAATCTGGAGGGTTTTTCATGAAGTAAGTTTACAAACTTCAAGATTATCCAGACTAATAGAAGTAGCAAGTAGGCCAGAATGAAATAATAAATATTCAATGTCGATATTAATAGATAATATTATGTTTTGAGCATATACTGTATACACTTTAACCACTTGTCTACCGCTCACCGTCAAATGACGGCGAGTGGAAGACTCTCTCGTTCTGACCGGACGTCATATTACGTTGCAGCTTTAAAAGCAGCTAGCGCGCACCCGCCACGTCGCTGGGGACCCGATGCACGTGCCCGGCGGCCGCGATGCCCGCCGGGCACCCGCGATTGCCCAGTAACCAAGCAGGACCATGGATCTGTGTGTGTAAACACACAGATCTACGTCCTGTCAGGGAGAGGAGACCGATGGTGTGTCCCTTGCACATAGGAACAACCATCGATCACCTCCCCCAGTCAGTCCCCTCCCCCCACAGTAAGAATCACTTCCAGGGAATACATTTAACCCCTTCCTCGCCCCCTAGTGTTAACCCCTTCCCTACCAGTCATATTTATACAGTAATCAATGCATTTTTATAGCGGGGATCGCTGTATAAATGTGAATGGTCCCAAAAATGAGTCAAAAGTGTCCGATGTGTCCACCGCAATATCGCAGTCACAATAAAAATCGCAGATCGCCGCCATTACTAGTAAAAAAAAAAAAAAGAACAAAAAAAATGATATAAATCTATCCCCTATTTTGTATCTGCTAAAACTTTTGCGCGAACCAATCTATATACGCTTATTGCGATTTTTTTTTATTTTTTACCAAAAATATGTAGAAGAATACTTATCGGCCTAAACTGAGGAACATTTTTAATTTAAAAAAAAAATGGATATTTATTATAGCAAAAAGTAAAAAATATTGTGTTTTTTTTTCAAACTTGACGCTCTTTTTTACCGCAGAGGTAATCAAATACCACCAAAAGAAAGCTCTATTTGTGGAAAGAAAAGGACGCAAATTTCGTTTGGGTACAGCGTCGCACGACCGCGCAATTGTCATTCAAAGTGTGACAGCGCTGAAAGCTGAAAAATGGCTTGGGCAGGAAGGGGGTTTTAGTGCCCGGTAGGCAGGTGGTTAAACGGATGAATCCCCCAAAGAATTATAGTGTCAGGCAAATACTTTTCACTGCATAAATCGGTTTAGAGGAAGGAACTCCAGAAATTCCATGTATGGATATTTTATATATAGTTTTTTTGGTCCAGCTTGGGCCAACCAATGTAACTACACACTATATATATATATATATATATATATATATATATATATATATATCTTTCCTCTCTTTTTGGACAATGCAGAGAGGCAGGGAGATGACATCACACTGTCCACCATGTCCAATGAGAGAACACTTTGCATTCATTCAGTGTGGCTCCTGTGCAGTGATTTCCAGCTTCAAGGAACATCAGCCAGATATGGACTGGACCAATGTAACTATTGTGAGGGGGTTAGCTCGGCAGCGGGTGTGTGTGACCCCCGGGATGGGCTCCCCACACAAAAACAGGCCCAGCAAACGGAGGTTGTGGTTTTCAAAATCAAAAAGGTGCGGTTTATTTTCTATTTACAGTGACAAAACACAGCAAAGCAAAAGAAACATAAACAAAATAAATCCTGGTCAACTTGACCTCTGACTAAACATACAGGTTTCCTAACTAACAACTGGGATCAGCCTAGTGCTGTCCTAGTCCCTAAGTCCCTGGTTTTAAATGTCCAAGCAAATAGCCACACAGGCTTTGTCTCACCGCACAGGGGTTCACTCTCCCTAGACAGTCCACACAGGTCTGGGTCCAGGCATGAGCAAACACCTAATGAATCTGGGAGTTCTTATAGAGGCCTAAATGAGCTGACAAGCTTCAGCTGGTCTCATCAACTCCCTGTCTGCACGACGCCCCACACTCTCCCTAGAGGTATGAGTCATCCATGAGCCCACTAGCCTCAGCTGGGCTTATACAACTCTCCACCTAGTTGTATAAGTCGGCGTAAAGCCTGAATCTGGGCGAAATATATCTACCCCCCTGGATGCAACCAGGTGACTTTACCTTCCTGCTGTCACACTATGTATAAAATATCAATACCTGGAATTCTTCTGTAGTGCCACACTCTCCAGGCTAAAGTATGAAAGACAGTACAGGCAGTCCCCAGGTTACAAACAAATAGGTCCTCTGGATTTGTTCTTTAGTTGAATTTGTATGTAAGTTGGAACAGGTACATTTTTTAAGTTTAACTCCAGCCAATAAAAAATTTTTTTACGTTTTGTTGGATAGCATAGAGAAGGGTTAACACCCCTGTAATGTTTGTTTTGCTGTCTGTGCCCCTGGGCAGAAGATTTCACCTCACTTTCTGACAAATTGGATTTTGGAAATTTGGGGTTTTTGTGGAAACAAGGATTGGTGATAAAGTTTCAGTGGAAACCTTTTTTTCTTTTTAACTCTTACAAGAGTGAATTTCCCTTCCTGGGGTAGGTTTCTTGTTGGCTCCCTCCGTTTGTAAGTATAAGTTGTTTGTAAGTCGGATGTATATAACTGGGGGACTGCCTGTACAGGGGTTGTTTGGAAAGAATTAATTCTATAGTATTACAATTTACCCATATAGTAAAGAAAAAAATGGGCAATGCCAAGCCTTCCTAGTCCTGTGGTCTCTGGAGGGTAATTAGCTTCAGCCTTTTCAGAGAAAAGAGAATGCTATTATTAGAAAAAAAATGTTGAGTATTGACAGCATTAAAGGAGAAGTCCAGCCTGAGCTCGTTTGGCTGGGCTTCTCCTCAGGGTCACAGGAGTGCAATTCGTTTTGGACTCCTGTGACCCGTTTTCAGCAGAGAGCAGACTGAAGTCCGCTCTCTGCTATCGTCACTGAAATCAGTCCAGGCACCGCCTCATCACGACAATGAAGTCTGTATCCATCAGGTGCCTGGACTGATGCCTGTCTTAGCCTCTCAGCGAGCCACTGAGAGCCTGAGTCGGCAGCCCCCCCTCCCCCTCCACAGCTCAGCGCTCCAATGAGCGTAGAGGAGCAGAGAGGAGAGCTGCTGATTGACAAACTTTTGGGGAATAATAATATTTATATTAAAATAACTTTTTTTTATGAGATTGAGTGGTAGATGGCTTCAGGCTGCTGTTTTTACTTTAAACCAATGGCAATATGGGTTCTTTACTGGCTACATAAAATTATGAAGTGCTTTTGATATAAATTCTCAAATATTTAACTATTTCTACCTGTTGTAGCTTGTTACTCATTTTATACTTTTGTAATGAAGGTCAATATAAACAATAACTGTGATTTGCCAGTTTACATATATCCTGATATATTGTGAGCAACCAGAGTTTTCTAGATTCAAAGTCATGTTGTCTACAGGTTTATTAAGGCTGGGTTCACACCTAGTGCAGATGCGGCTCACAGCAGGGGTCCAGTGCGTCTCTGTTCTTTGTTTTATGGATGAATCAGGCCCGAATTTTTGCCTTAATTCGGACCTTAAACGGAGCCAAAGACGCACAGGACCTCTGTGCAATCGGCTCCATGGTCACCACAGAGATGTGTGAACCAGCTCCCTTGAGAGCTGGCCACAGTCTCCTGTCATGTGAATTGGAAGTGGGGAAACCAGCATTCAATTTGCACTAGTGTGAACCCATCCTTGTGGGCTGGACTGCATCATGATCGTTATCATTGCTATTGGAAAAAGCTAAGGGGATCAGGGACATTTTAGAGTCCCCTGTGTAGTTTAAAAAGAGGAAAAATAACATTGTCTACTGATATGGAAGCTACTGAAGTGTTATAGATAGTCAAAGCCAAAAGACAGAGCCAAAGACGCACAGGACCTCTGTGCAATCGGCTCCATGGCCACCACAGAGGTGTGAGCCAGCTCCATTGAGAGCCGGCCACAGTCTCCTGTCATGTGAATTGGAAGTGGGGAAACCCGCATCCAATTTGCACTAGTGTGAACCCAGCCTTGTGGGCTGGACTGCATCATGATCGTTATCATTGCTATTGGAAAAAGCTAAGGGGATCAGGGACATTTTAGAGTCCCCTGTGTAGTTTAAAAGGAGGATAAATAACATTGTCTACTGATATGGAAGCTACTGAAGTGTTATAGATAGTCTGGATTCAATAGAAGAAATTTTGCACCAAATCCAAATTGAGCCATGTGACCATAAGAAGTTTTACATAACAGAGTTGGATGCTTTAATAGGTTCTAAAAATTCCGTGGCAATGTCTCCATTGTTATCATGACCTATCAATACACCGACTAGCATTTTACTGATGCTTAAGATTTACTTGGCATAAATCCAGCTTGATGTATAACTCATGCACTCACTTTCTGTAACTTTTTTAGCCACATGGTTAATAATAATTTGATCACTAAGTATGAGCCACAATCCTTAAAGTATACCCAACGGCAAAATCTTTATTTTTTGGGTTTTGGATGGAGTAGAGAGGGATTAGAACCCCTGTTAAATTTTCATTACTGTCTGTGCCCCCGTTAGGGAGATTCATCCTCTCTATTTGTCCTTTACCGTTATTATCAAAAATAAAAGAAGATCCCAAATTTTGGGTTGACACTGGAACAGGAATAGAGGGGAAATCTTCCACTGGGAACACTAGTTTTGGTGACACCCCGGGATTACTTCACTTTGGAGAGATTTTCTGCCACTTTCTATTTGGCCATGGGACAGGAAGTGAGGGGGAATCTCCCCAATGGGACACAGACGGCAAAAAAACTGACAGGGGTTGTATAACCCTCCCTTAATCTATCCAGAATTAAACAACATTTTTGCCTTTAAGTCTACTTTAATATCTTTACCTAGTTTCAGTAACAGGATTATATTGACTGATTTTAAGCTTTCAATATTGCTCATTAATGTAAAACTGTCAGATTATCCTACGACATGATAATTTAAATAATCAACACTGTGATTAAGTGGTTAACTCACTTGCATTCAACTTTGCATCCTGGAGCTTATTTAGTTTGTGTGGCTTTTCCCTGGGTACTCTATGTGGTTTTCAAATACATTTCATGTATTTATATTTTGTATGGATGTCCTGAGTGCTCCGTTTTTTTTCTACAATTGACTAAACACTTCTAGGTTAATTGGTTTTTTCCAAACTGCCGCTAGTGGACATATGAGTGTGCTAGGAAAATTTTATTGTGAGCTCCTTTCTGCTGCAAGCACTATTAGGAGTTGGTCTATGTACTCTATAAATCAATGTGTAATATGTTATATAATAATACTCTGCACTGCAGAGAAACCCAAAATAAATAAATTATCAGTTGGCCTGTACTGCCTATATGACTACCATCAATGGAAATATACCGGTGTATATATATATATATATCTGCGGCACTAACATCTCCTACATGTTGTGACAGCAGGAAGGTAAAGTCACCTGGTTGCATCCAGGGGGGTAGATATATTTCGCCCAGATTCAGGCTTTACGCCGACTTATACAACTAGGCGGAGAGTTGTATAAGCCCAGCTGGGGCTAGTGGGCTCATGGATGACTCATACCTCTAGGGAGAGGGCTGGGCGTCGTGCAGACAGGGAGTTGATGAGACCAGCTGAAGCTTGTCAGCTCATTTAGGCCTCTATAAGAACTCCCAGCTTCATTAGGGGTTAGCTCATGCCTGGAACCAGACCTGTGTGGACTGTCTAGGGAGAGTGAACCCCTGTGCGGTGAGACAAAGCCTGTGTGGCTATTTGCTTGGACATTTAAAACCAGGGACTTAGGGACTAGGACAGCACTAGGCTGATCCCAGTTGTTAGTTAGGAAACCTGTATGTTTAGTCAGAGGTCAACTTGACCAGGATTTATTTTGTTTATGTTTCTTTTGCTTTGCTGTGTTTTTTGTCACTGTAAATAGAAAATAAACCGCACCTTTTTGATTTTGAAAACCACAAGCTCCGTCTGCTGGGCCTGTTTTTGTGTGGGGAGCCCATCCCGGGGGTCACACACACCCGCTGCCGAGCTAACCCCCTCACAGTTGGTGGAGAATGCGGGCAGTTTTTTTTAAGCCAGCATGGAGGAGATACTGAAACAGCTGGCTCTAGCAAATGCCAATCAACAGCAGACAAATGCAGGTTTGCAAAGGAGCCTTGCAGCCCAGCAGCAAGCTCATCAACAGAGCCTTGCAGCCCAGCAGCAAGCTCACCAACAGAGTCTGGAAGCTCAGCAACAAGCCCAGCAGCAATCTGAGGCCCGCTTCATAGACCTGTTACAGAAGCAAGAGCAGAGACTACAACAAATGGAAGCAGTAATGCAGCAACGTCCGCAGACCAATGAGGAAAGCCGTCCCACTAATACCGCGTCCTTTGGGGTGAGTCGTTTATTGACAAAAATGACTGGAGAGGATGATCCAGAGGTATTTTTGACCACATTTGAAAGGACTGCTGAAAGAGAAAAGTGGCCTGAGGAGCAGTGGGCTGGACTGGTGGCTCCTCTGTTAACTGGTGAATCGCAGAAGGCTTACTATGACCTAGAGCCTAACCAAGCAAAAGACTATGTGATGCTAAAAGCTGAAATATTGGCAAGGCTGGGTGTCACCCTGGCTGTCCGGGCTCAGCGTGTGCATAACTGGACTTTCCAGCTTGGAAAACCCCCCAGGTCTCAAATGTATGATCTCATTCACCTGAGCAGGAAGTGGCTACAGCCAGAGACTTTGTCCGCACCAGAGATTGTGGAACGTGTTGTAATGGATCGGTTTTTGAGAGCTCTTCCTACTGCCATCCAAAAGTGGGTAAGCCATGGAGACCCAGAGACGGCCGATGGTCTTGTGGATCGTGTGGAGAAATACTTGGCTACAGAGAACCTGACGGCCTCTTCCAGAGACACTCGGACTTTCCACCCTAAGACCAGACCATCCCCAGGGGCGGATAAGAGGATTCCAAGGGGTGAGGGTGGAGAGAGTGAGAGGGTGGGAGCTCTACCCCAAGTTTGGCGAGAACAGCCTGGGAAATCAGCGGCTCAAGAGGCGGCAAGAAGGATCGTTTGCTACCGCTGCCGGCAAGCGGGACATATTGCAGCAAATTGCCCGGTTGTGGAGGAACCCATGCAGTGTGACTTTCTGACGGGCAGACGTCAGTCGCTGTGTGCGACAGTCGCATGCACTGCCATTCGAGGAACTGAGAAACATTTATGCAAAATGTGTGTTAATGGTAGAAATGTTGTGGTATTGCTGGATTCAGGTAGCCTTGTGACCCTGATAAAGGCTGAGTTAGTTAAAACAGAGGTCTCTGGGAATAGCAAGGTAGCTGTTATTTGTGTGCATGGGGACACCCGAGAGTATCCAGTGACTACAGTGTGTTTCGAGACCCCCAAAGGTACCCTCTCTCATCCAGTGGGCTTAGTATCTCAGTTACCGCATGACGCCATTGTGGGAAGGGATTTTCCGAAGTTCTGGGAACTGTGGGATGATCCTGAGCCCCCCACTGGTGCCCCTATGTACCAGGAATGTGATAGCCAGAACTCCCCTGAGAGTGGTGAGGACTCTCCGGAATTTCCCTTGTCAGTATTGGCAGGGGAGACTCAAGAAACTGGAGAGGAGCCCACCTCCTCAGACGAAAGCCTACCGTCGGTGGAGTTTTCTGATCTTGAGGTTCACAGGGAAAACTTTGCCACAGAACAGTTGAAAGACCCCGCCCTAATAAAGGCACGGGAAAACGTAGTGAAAATAGATGGCGAGTTAGTGAACCCAGATAATACCTGCACTTACCCATACTTCAGCGTAGAGAAGGACCTACTGTATCGGGTGGCAAAAAGGGCAGAAGAAACCGTTGAGCAGCTTGTGGTGCCCAAACCTTACAGGAAGTTGGTGTTGGAGTTGGCCCATGGGCACATTCTTGGAGGTCATCTGGGGACCGAGAAAACCCGAGAGAGGGTATTACAGAGATTCTATTGGCCGGGGGTGATGAAGGACATAGAAAATTATTGTTCCTCCTGCCCTGTGTGTCAGAGGTCGGCCCCGATGCCACATTTCCGTAGCCCGCTGGTCCCTCTACCCATCATTGAGGTCCCGTTTGAGAGGATCGCCATGGATTTGGTAGGTCCTATAATCAAGTCCGCTAGGGGGCACCAGTACATATTAGTTATAATGGACTATGCCACCCGTTATCCAGAAGCGATCCCTCTCCGAAATACCTCGGCCAAAACCATAGCCAAAGAGCTATCTCTTGTGTTTAGCCGGGTGGGTATTTGTAAAGAACTGCTTACGGACCAAGGTACACCCTTTATGTCCCGGGTTATGAAGGAGCTATGTAAATTGTTCAAAGTGACGCAATTACGTACATCGGTGTATCACCCCCAAACCGATGGGCTGGTTGAAAGATTCAACAAAACCCTAAAACAAATGTTGAAGAAAGTGGTGGATAGAGATGGAAAGGATTGGGACTGTCTACTTCCTTATCTGATGTTTGCTATTAGGGAGGTGCCCCAATCCTCTACGGGATTCTCCCCCTTTGAGTTACTGTATGGGAGACACCCAAGAGGGCTGTTGGATATTGCCAAGGAAACTTGGGAAAGTGAGAGTTCTCCCCACAGGAGTGTGATTGAGCATGTCGCCCTGATGCAAGACCGAATTGCACAGGTAATGCCCATCGTGAAGGAACATTTGGCCCAAGCGCAGTTAGCACAGCAGAGAGTGTACAACCGTGGAGCCAAGACCCGTACCTTTTCCCCGGGGGATAGGATACTGGTACTTGTCCCTACGGTTGAAAGTAAATTCCTTGCCAAATGGCAAGGCCCCTACGAGATAATGGAAAAAGTGAGCGAAGTGAATTACAAGGTCAGACAACCAGGAAGGCGAAAGCCCGAACAGATCTATCATGTTAATCTGTTGAAAGCCTGGAGGGATAGAGAGTCCCTAGTCGCAAACACTTGGTCACCAGCTCAAACTGGTTGCGTGATTCCTGAGGTTGGAATCGCAGCCACCTTGTCACAACCCCAACAACAGGAGGTTAAGGAGTTTGTGCTTCGCAACAAGGAGGTATTCTCTGAGCTGCCGGGACAAACATCTGGGGTAGAGCATGACATTATTACCCCGCCCGGTGAAAGGGTGAAGTTAAAACCCTATCGGATCCCAGAGGCCCGACGGGAGGCAATACGGGAGGAAGTACAGAAAATGCTGAACTTAGGGGTGATAGAGGAGTCCCAAAGTGATTGGTCTAGTCCCATTGTGTTGGTGCCTAAACCGGATGGGAGCTGGCGATTTTGTAATGATTTTCGTCAGTTGAACAAAGTTACAAAATTTGACACCTACCCCATGCCACGTATAGATGAGTTGATCGACCGGCTGGGAACAGCCCGATACATGACGACTCTTGACCTCACAAAAGGGTATTGGCAAATCCCCTTGGCCAAGTCGGCCAAAGAGAAAACCGCATTTGTAACCCCAGACGGGGCGTTCCAATATAAAAGAATGCCGTTCGGGTTACAGAATGCGCCGGCCACATTCCAGCGGAAAATGGACCAGATGCTGAGGCCCCATCGGAAGTATGCTGCGGCTTACCTGGATGACGTAATTGTCCATAGCACAGATTGGGCCTCACATCTGCCAAAAGTGCAAGCAGTCCTGGACTCTGTTCGGGAAGCGGGGTTTACGGCTAACCCCAAGAAGTGTACCATTGGGCAGGAGGAGGCCAAATATCTTGGGTACACCATTGGGAGGGGAGTAATAAAACCCCAACTCAGCAAAGTCGAGGCCATCCAGAGTTGGCCACGTCCCAACAGCAAGAAGCAGGTACGAGCCTTTCTGGGAATCGCGGGTTATTATCGGCGCTTCATTCCCCACTTTGCTTCTAAGGCTGTGCCCCTAACCAACCTGACGAAGGGGAAAGGGTCGGTCATGATTAAATGGACCCCCGAGGCTGAGGCAGCATTCCAATTCTTGAAACAAGCCTTATGTAGCCAGCCAGTGTTGTACTCACCCGACTTCTCTAAAGACTTTGTCGTACAAAGTGATGCGTCAGATGTGGGGTTAGGAGCAGTATTGTCCCAGGTCTGGAATGGGGAAGAGCACCCAGTCATTTACCTCAGCAGGAAGTTGAAGTCCCATGAGGTAAATGACGCCACCGTTGAAAAGGAGTGTTTAGCGGTGAAGTGGGCTCTAGATTCCCTTCGGTACTATCTGCTAGGTAGGCACTTTGACATGGTTACGGATCACGCTCCGTTAAAGTGGATGGCTCAAAACACGGAGACAAATAGAAGAGTGAATAGGTGGTTCCTGGCCCTCCAGGAATTCAACTTCACAGTAAAGCATCGCCCTGGCGTTCAAATGGGGAATGTGGATGCTTTGTCTCGAGTACATGAATGCCTGATTGCTGGTGTTCCAACCCCGAGGTTAAAACAAGAGGGGGGGTATGTGACAGCAGGAAGGTAAAGTCACCTGGTTGCATCCAGGGGGGTAGATATATTTCGCCCAGATTCAGGCTTTACGCCGACTTATACAACTAGGCGGAGAGTTGTATAAGCCCAGCTGGGGCTAGTGGGCTCATGGATGACTCATACCTCTAGGGAGAGGGCTGGGCGTCGTGCAGACAGGGAGTTGATGAGACCAGCTGAAGCTTGTCAGCTCATTTAGGCCTCTATAAGAACTCCCAGCTTCATTAGGGGTTAGCTCATGCCTGGAACCAGACCTGTGTGGACTGTCTAGGGAGAGTGAACCCCTGTGCGGTGAGACAAAGCCTGTGTGGCTATTTGCTTGGACATTTAAAACCAGGGACTTAGGGACTAGGACAGCACTAGGCTGATCCCAGTTGTTAGTTAGGAAACCTGTATGTTTAGTCAGAGGTCAACTTGACCAGGATTTATTTTGTTTATGTTTCTTTTGCTTTGCTGTGTTTTTTGTCACTGTAAATAGAAAATAAACCGCACCTTTTTGATTTTGAAAACCACAAGCTCCGTCTGCTGGGCCTGTTTTTGTGTGGGGAGCCCATCCCGGGGGTCACACACACCCGCTGCCGAGCTAACCCCCTCACAATGTATATATATTCAGTTTGACCTTTTTTAGTATATGGTGTGCTTTTCTTCATTATGCAGCTTCCAAGCCATTTGATCCTCTAAATATATAAACCTTTAGCGCCTATGGATATAAATTAGTCCTTATAATGTTAAAATCAGCTGCAAAATAAAAAACTTGCTAAATAGCAATACAGCAAAAGAAGCAATAAACAGTAAGAAAAAAGTTGCGCTACATATTAATCTAATATAAGTACTGGACAAAACATGTACTAATCAATCAATCACATACAATCTTATAGAAACAGACATATGTAATATACATAGATCATAAAAAGTCCCATAAGGTGCTTCGTGCTCAATAGACGTCTCCTATAGAGTAGTGCTCAGACTTTGATCCTCTATCTTTGTCGGTGTCTTAGTTTCTGGATTTTCTTTTTTTTGATTAGATCTGGAGGTTTGGAAGCTTAAGCTACAGCTTAAGCGGTTTAAAGAGGAAGTAAACCCTCTAAAACTTTTCCTAAAAAAAAAACCCTGCAAGAGAAAGGCATAATGAGCTAGTATGCATAGCATACTAGCTCATTATGAATTACTTACCTGAGATCGAAGCCCCCGCAGCGACCCTCGTTCCTCTCCTCTGCCGCCGCCATGATACCCGAGTGACTTCCGGGTATCGCTGCTCCGGCGCTGTGACTGGCCGGAGCAGCGATGACGTCACTTCCGCACATGCACGCGGGACCCGTCAGGGACGGCACGATCCCATTCATTAACGGCACGCTCATTGCGCCTGCACCGTTGTCTACGGCGAGCATGCGCCCTAGACATCGGTGCAGTCTTTTCTGAAAATATCTTCTTAACCGTGTAGGTTAAGGAGATATTTCTTGCACCTACAGGTAAGCCTTAATCTAGGCTTACCTGTAGGGCCAAGTGGTCTGTAAGGGTTTACAACCACTTTAAGCTTCAGTTTACTACGGGTGCAAAGTTCAGCCTTGTCTGTGTTAATGAACAGGAAGTGGGCATCGGAGGTGCTGGTATCTCAGTTTATGAAAGTTGTCAGAAAAATTAGGCCCTGGCAAAGGCCTTGTTTCCAAAATAGGATTTGACCCTGGTTCTTCATGCATTGCTGCCACTGATTGATCAGCCATTGATTCTGGCAAATTTCAAGTTTCGGCTGAAGGTGCTTTCTTCCTTTGATCTTCCAGCCTATTCCTTGTAATGTAGCTCAGTTGGAAGAAGAAGAGCTTTCCAATCTGGATCTAAGGCCCCTTTCACACTGGCGGAATCCACCACTGGATCTGCCTGCTTGGCAGCGGATCTCTCGGCTGATCGCCACTGAGCAGGTGAATTACAGGTCTGTGTCCTCTTTAATGATGCAGAGTGGACAAGAACACAGCCCGCTGTCCTCTATGGGCTGTCGGATGGAAACGGACCACCTGTCCCTTTCCATCCGACTGTCATCAAATCCGATCCGCTGGATGTATGGGGAATGTCCAGTGGATCTATCCGTCTGTTTTTAGTGGACTGGATCGGATGTTGGCAGGTGTCGCTGCATAGAGAGCAATGGATGGTCCGAGCAGGTCTGCATGTAAGTTTTTCGGCAAGTGGTTAAACAAGTTCACCTACTACAAGTTCCTCTCCTCTCTAGCGCTCTCTTCACCTCTACTACTACAGGACTACATTCTCTGCTACAGGACTTCTCCACAGCCTCTTCCATCCTATGGAAGTCCTACCACAACTTGTGGCTTTCTCCTACTCTGTCTACCTTTAGGTGATTCCAAAAAAAGTATCTCTTCTGGGAGGCCTATCCACCTAAAAACTGAGCTTTTTAATTTCCTCATCAACTCATCCCCACACAGTTATTACCTTTTTGTATCACTTGCCCCTAACTTTTAGATTGTAAGCTAAGAGCAGAGCCCTCCTAACCCTCCTGTATGAATTTTATTGTAACTGTACTGTTTCTCTTTATATTGTAAAGTGCTGTGCAAACGGTTAAAACTATATAAATCCTTTTAATAATAATAGTAACAATGGAAAAAGTGTAGTAGTTTTTTTCTTTTTTTTGGGGGGGGGGGGGTTATGACAAATGGCCCTCAAAAATGATATTGTGCTAATATTAACCATAAGTACATAGATGCACAACAGTGTGAAAATAATACATACTTTATGTGATAAAATATAAATAATAACAAGTATTATCAGCAAAGAGCCCAACGGGAGTCTTGGTGGAATTGTACACAAATATTTGGGTATATACTGTATAGTCAATATATCTCCAGAAGAATGTTGCAGCAAAGTCAAGTGGCAGGTGCCCCTGAGGACAATTGCGATGCAGCATTCACCTTGATCCCGAAGACCTGATGACAAAATCAGCGATGATGGGGAGATCCTCCACCTGTTGTCCAACCAATGTGGAATGCAGCTTCTCACCAGCAGAAACCATGTGTGACACTGGTACTCAGAGTCAGTAAACAGGTTCACCTACGTTATAACATACAGCAAGGTGAGCACTACACATGCACCCCGTATGTTAGACTTAGCTATCTGGTATAGTGCATGTGAGATACCAACAAGGGGACAGATATACTTCTGTCACCAGTCTATATATATATTGTGAGGGGGTTAGCTCGGCAGCGGGTGTGTGTGACCCCCGGGATGGGCTCCCCACACAAAAACAGGCCCAGCAAACGGAGGTTGTGGTTTTCAAAATCAAAAAAAGGTGCGGTTTATTTTCTATTTACAGTGACAAAACACAGCAAAGCCAAAAGAAACATAAACAAAATAAATCCTGGTCAACTTGACCTCTGACTAAACATACAGGTTTCCTAACTAACAACTGGGATCAGCCTAGTGCTGTCCTAGTCCCTAAGTCCCTGGTTTTAAAAGTCCAAACAAATAGCCACACAGGCTTTGCCTCACCGCACAGGGGTTCACTCTCCCTAGACAGTCCACACAGGTCTGGTTCCAGGCATGAGCTAACACCTAATGAATCTGGGAGTTCTTATAGAGGCCTAAATGAGCTGACAAGGTTCAGCTGGTCTCCTCATCTCTGTCTGCACGACGCCCCACACTCTCCCTAGAGGTATGAGTCATCCATGAGCCCACTAGCCTTATACAACTCTCCACCTAGTTGTATAAGTCGGCGTAAAGCCTGAATCTGGGCGAAATATATCTACCCCCCTGGATGCAACCAGGTGACTTTACCTTCCTGCTGTCTCATACCCCCCCCTCTTGTTTTAACCTCGGGGTTGGAACACCAGCAATCAGGCATTCATGTACTCGAGACAAAGCATCCACATTCCCCATTTGAACGCCAGGGCGATGCTTTACTGTGAAGTTGAATTCCTGGAGGGCCAGGAACCACCTATTCACTCTTCTATTTGTTTCCTTGTTTTGAGCCATCCACTTTAACGGAGCGTGATCCGTAACCATGTCAAAGTGCCTACCTAGCAGGTAGTACCGAAGGGAATCTAGAGCCCACTTCACCGCTAAACACTCCTTTTCAACGGTGGCGTAATTTACCTCATGGGACTTCAACTTCCTGCTGAGGTAAATGACTGGGTGCTCTTCCCCGTTCCAGACCTGGGACAATACTGCTCCTAACCCCACATCTGACGCATCACTTTGTACGACAAAGTCTTTAGAGAAGTCGGGTGAGTACAACACTGGCTGGCTACATAAGGCTTGTTTCAAGAATTGGAATGCTGCCTCAGCCTCGGGGGTCCATTTAATCATGACCGACCCTTTCCCCTTCGTTAGGTTGGTTAGGGGCACAGCCTTAGAAGCAAAGTGGGGAATGAATCGCCGATAATACCCAGCGATTCCCAGAAAGGCTCGTACCTGCTTCTTGCTGTTGGGACGTGGCCAACTCTGGATGGCCTCGACTTTGTTGAGTTGGGGTTTTATTACTCCCCTCCCAATGGTGTACCCAAGATATTTGGCCTCCTCCTGCCCAATGGTACACTTCTTGGGGTTAGCCGTAAACCCCGCTTCCCGAACAGAGTCCAGGACTGCTTGCACTTTTGGCAGATGTGAGGCCCAATCTGTGCTATGGACAATTACGTCATCCAGGTAAGCCGCAGCATACTTCCGATGGGGCCTCAGCATCTGGTCCATTTTCCGCTGGAATGTGGCCGGCGCATTCTGTAACCCGAACGGCATTCTTTTATATTGGAACGCCCCGTCTGGGGTTACAAATGCGGTTTTCTCTTTGGCCAATTTGGCCAGGGGGATTTGCCAATACCCTTTTGTGAGGTCAAGAGTCGTCATGTATCGGGCTGTTCCCAGCCGGTCGATCAACTCATCTATACGTGGCATGGGGTAGGTGTCAAATTTTGTAACTTTGTTCAACTGACGAAAATCGTTACAAAATCGCCAGCTCCCATCCGGTTTAGGCACCAACACAATGGGACTAGACCAATCACTTTGGGACTTCTCTATCACCCCTAAGTTCAGCATTTTCTGTACTTCCTCCCGTATTGCCTCCCGTCGGGCCTCTGGGATCCGATAGGGTTTTAACTTCACCCTTTCACCGGGCGGGGTAATGATGTCATGCTCTACCCCAAATGTTTGTCCCGGCAGCTCAGAGAATACCTCCTTGTTGCGAAGCACAAACTCCTTAACCTCCTGTTGTTGGGGTTGTGACAGGGTGGCTGCTATTCTAACCTCAGGAATCACGCAACCAGTTTGAGCTGGTGACCAAGTGTCTGCGACTAGGGACTCTCTATCCCTCCAGGCTTTCAACAGATTAACGTGATAGATCTGTTCGGGCTTTCGCCTTCCTGGTTGTCTGACCTTGTAATTCACTTCGCTCACTTTTTCCATTATCTCGTAGGGGCCTTGCCATTTGGCAAGGAATTTACTTTCAACCGTAGGGACAAGTACCAGTATCCTATCCCCCGGGGAAAAGGTACGGGTCTTGGCTCCACGGTTGTACACTCTCTGCTGTGCTAACTGCGCTTGGGCCAAATGTTCCTTCACGATGGGCATTACCTGTGCAATTCGGTCTTGCATCAGGGCGACATGCTCAATCACACTCCTGTGGGGAGAACTCTCACTTTCCCAAGTTTCCTTGGCAATATCCAACAGCCCACTTGGGTGTCTCCCATACAGTAACTCAAAGGGGGAGAATCCCGTAGAGGATTGGGGCACCTCCCTAATAGCAAACATCAGATAAGGAAGTAGACAGTCCCAATCCTTTCCATCTCTATCCACCACTTTCTTCAACATTTGTTTTAGGGTTTTGTTGAATCTTTCAACCAGCCCATCGGTTTGGGGGTGATACACAGATGTACGTAATTGCGTCACTTTGAACAATTTACACAGCTCCTTCATAACCCGGGACATAAAGGGTGTACCTTGGTCCGTAAGCAGTTCTTTACAAATACCCACCCGGCTAAACACAAGAGATAGCTCTTTGGCTATGGTTTTGGCCGAGGTATTTCGGAGAGGGATCGCTTCTGGATAACGGGTGGCATAGTCCATTATAACTAATATGTACTGGTGCCCCCTAGCGGACTTGATTATAGGACCTACCAAATCCATGGCGATCCTCTCAAACGGGACCTCAATGATGGGTAGAGGGACCAGCGGGCTACGGAAATGTGGCATCGGGGCCGACCTCTGACACACAGGGCAGGAGGAACAATAATTTTCTATGTCCTTCATCACCCCCGGCCAATAGAATCTCTGTAATACCCTCTCTCGGGTTTTCTCTGTCCCCAGATGACCTCCAAGAATGTGCCCATGGGCCAACTCCAACACCAACTTCCTGTAAGGTTTGGGCACCACAAGCTGCTCAACGGTTTCTTCTGCCCTTTTTGCCACCCGATACAGTAGGTCCTTCTCTACGCTGAAGTATGGGTAAGTGCAGGTATTATCTGGGTTCACTAACTCGCCATCTATTTTCACTACGTTTTCCCGTGCCTTTATTAGGGCGGGGTCTTTCAACTGTTCTGTGGCAAAGTTTTCCCTGTGAACCTCAAGATCAGAAAACTCCACAGACGGTAGGTTTTCGTCTGAGGAGGTGGGCTCCTCTCCAGTTTCTTGAGTCTCCCCTGCCAATACTGATAAGGGAAATTCCGGAGAGTCCTCACCACTCTCAGGGGAGTTCTGGCTATCACATTCCTGGTACATAGGGGCACCAGTGGGGGGCTCAGGATCATCCCACAGTTCCCAGAACTTCGGAAAATCCCTTCCCACAATGGCGTCATACGGTAACTGAGATACTAAGCCCACTGGATGAGAGAGGGTACCTTTGGGGGTCTCGAAACACACTGTAGTCACTGGATACTCTCGGGTGTCCCCATGCACACAAATAACAGCTACCTTGCTATTCCCAGAGACCTCTGTTTTAACTAACTCAGCCTTTATCAGGGTCACAAGGCTACCTGAATCCAGCAATACCACAACATTTCTACCATTAACACACATTTTGCATAAATGTTTCTCAGTTCCTCGAATGGCAGTGCATGCGACTGTCGCACACAGCGACTGACGTCTGCCCGTCAGAAAGTCACACTGCATGGGTTCCTCCACAACCGGGCAATTGGCTGCAATATGTCCCGCTTGCCGGCAGCGGTAGCAAACGATCCTTCTTGCCGCCTCTTGAGCCGCTGATTTCCCAGGCTGTTCTCGCCAAACTTGGGGTAGAGCTCCCACCCTCTCACTCTCTCCACCCTCACCCCTTGGAATCCTCTTATCCGCCCCTGGGGATGGTCTGGTCTTAGGGTGGAAAGTCCGAGTGTCTCTGGAAGAGGCCGTCAGGTTCTCTGTAGCCAAGTATTTCTCCACACGATCCACAAGACCATCGGCCGTCTCTGGGTCTCCATGGCTTACCCACTTTTGGATGGCAGTAGGAAGAGCTCTCAAAAACCGATCCATTACAACACGTTCCACAATCTTTGGTGCGGACAAAGTCTCTGGCTGTAGCCACTTTCTGCTCAGGTGAATGAGATCATACATTTGAGACCTGGGGGGTTTTCCAAGCTGGAAAGTCCAGTTATGCACACGCTGAGCCCGGACAGCCTGGGTGACACCCAGCCTTGCCAATATCTCAGCTTTTAGCATCACATAGTCTTTTGCTTGGTCAGGCTCCAGGTCATAGTAAGCCTTCTGCGATTCACCAGTTAACAGAGGAGCCACCAGTCCAGCCCACTGCTCCTCAGGCCACTTTTCTCTTTCAGCAGTCCTTTCAAATGTGGTCAAAAATACCTCTGGATCATCCTCTCCAGTCATTTTTGTCAATAAACGACTCACCCCAAAGGACGCGGTATTAGTGGGACGGCTTTCCTCACTGGTCTGCGGACGTTGCTGCATTACTGCTTCCATTTGTTGTAGTCTCTGCTCTTGCTTCTGTAACAGGTCTATGAAGCGGGCCTCAGATTGCTGCTGGGCTTGTTGCTGAGCTTCCAGACTCTGTTGGTGAGCTTGCTGCTGGGCTGCAAGGCTCTGTTGATGAGCTTGCTGCTGGGCTGCGAAGTTCTGTTGTTGAGCTGCAAGGCTCTGTTGATGAGCTGCAAGGCTCTTTTGCAAACCTGCATTTGTCTGCTGTTGATTGGCATTTGCTAGAGCCAGCTGCTTCAGTATCTCCTCCATGCTGGCTTAAAAAAAACTGCCACTGGTTCTCCACCAACTGTGAGGGGGTTAGCTCGGCAGCGGGTGTGTGTGACCCCCGGGATGGGCTCCCCACACAAAAACAGGCCCAGCAAACGGAGGTTGTGGTTTTCAAAATCAAAAAAAGGTGCGGTTTATTTTCTATTTACAGTGACAAAACACAGCAAAGCCAAAAGAAACATAAACAAAATAAATCCTGGTCAACTTGACCTCTGACTAAACATACAGGTTTCCTAACTAACAACTGGGATCAGCCTAGTGCTGTCCTAGTCCCTAAGTCCCTGGTTTTAAAAGTCCAAACAAATAGCCACACAGGCTTTGCCTCACCGCACAGGGGTTCACTCTCCCTAGACAGTCCACACAGGTCTGGTTCCAGGCATGAGCTAACACCTAATGAATCTGGGAGTTCTTATAGAGGCCTAAATGAGCTGACAAGGTTCAGCTGGTCTCCTCATCTCTGTCTGCACGACGCCCCACACTCTCCCTAGAGGTATGAGTCATCCATGAGCCCACTAGCCTTATACAACTCTCCACCTAGTTGTATAAGTCGGCGTAAAGCCTGAATCTGGGCGAAATATATCTACCCCCCTGGATGCAACCAGGTGACTTTACCTTCCTGCTGTCACAATATATATATATATATATATATATATATATATATATATATATATACACACACAGTATCTCACAAAAGAGTACACCCCTCACATTTTTGAAAATATTTTATTCTATCTTTTCATGTTACAACCCTGGAGAAATGACACTTTGCTACAATATAAAGTAGTGAGTGTACAGCTTGTATAATAGTTTAAATTTGTAGTCCCCTCAAAATAACTCAACACACAGCCATTAATGTCTAAACCGCTAGCAACAAAAGTGAGTACACTCCTAAGTGAAAATATCCAAATTGAGCCCAATTAGCCATTTTCCCTCCCCGGTGTCATGTGACTTGTTAGTGTTACAAGGTCTCAGGTGTGAATGGGGAGCAGGTGTGTTAAATTTGATGTTTTCGCTCTCCACCTCTCATACTGGTCACCGGGAGTTCAACATGGCACCTCATGGCAAAGAACTCTCTGAGGATCTGAAAAAAATAATTGTTGCTCTACATAAAGATGGCATAGGCCAGTGATGGCGAACCCGTGACATGCGTGCCGCTGCCGGCACGCCGAGCCCTCTCTGTGGGCACGCCATGAAGGGAGAGCCATTAAATGAGAAAAGCACACAGTGAAAGTCTAATCGTCCGCACCGCAAACTACATCTCCCACAGTTCTGTAGGCGAGTGGGCGTGACAAATATTAAGAGGCGGGGGTGACGTGCGCGTGCTAATCCAATCATAAAGGCTGTCTCATCCACACCGCACCGACCATCAAACAAATCAGCGGTGAGGTGCTGGGCGTGACTGGGAGAACACACGGCTGGGATCAGAGGAGACTTGCGGGCGGGAATGAGCTGCCGGATAGAATGGAGTCAGTTAAGATCAATGTGGAGTGGATCCATTATTTACCTGCATCGAAACATCTAAAAAGTAAGCCTTTCACTGTTAAAGTTTATTGCTTGTTTAACGGTATGTAACGATCTACAAAAAACTAATACAAACCAACTCACGGCAATGCTGACATTCTGCTCTGTACAGTTACAGATTTTACTAAATTTTGCAAAATAAAGGTGTTAATTCGGTGAGTGCAATGGTCAGGTAGGTGAATGTAATGGTCAGGTAGGTGAGTGCAATGGTCAGGTAGGTGAGTGCATGTGTCAGGTAGGTGAGTGCAATGGTCAGGTAGGTGAGTGCAATGGTCAGGTAGGTGAGTGCAATGGTCAGGTAGGTGAGTGCAATGGTCAGGCAGGTGAGTGCATTGGTCAGGTAGGTGAGTGCAATGGTCGGGTAGGTGAGTGCAATGGTCGGGTAGGTGAGTGCAATGGTCGGGTAGGTGAGTGCAATGGTCGGGTAGGTGAGTGCAATGGTCAAGTAGGTGAGTGCATGTGTCAGGTAGGTGAGTGTAATGGTCAGGTAGGTGAGTGCATGTGTCAGGTAGGTGAGTGCATGTGTCAGGTAGGTGAGTGTAATGGTCAGGTAGGTGAGTGTAATGGTCAGGTAGGTGAGTGTAATGGTCAGGTAGGTGAGTGTAATGGTCAGTTAGGTGAGTGCAATGGTCAGGTAGGTGAGTGCAATGGTCAGGTAGGTGAGTGCAATGGTCAGTAAGGTGAGTACAATGGTCAGGTAGGTGAGTGCATTGGTCAGGTAGGTGAGTGTAATGGTCAGGTAGGTGAGTGTAATGGTCAGGTAGGTGAGTGCAATGGTCAGATAGGTGAGTGCAATGGTCAGGTAGGTGAGTGCAATGGTCAGGTAGGTGAGTGTAATGGTCAGGTAGGTGAGTGTAATGGTCAGGTAGGTCAGTGCATTCTGAGCACAACGCATTCCTGATCCCTGCATTTTGATCGAATCTGGTAGAATAGTACGTTTTTGGTCCCTTAGGGCTCATTCAGAGGGATGATCAGTCCCATCCTCTGTACAGAGCCGCTGGCAGGTTTAGTATTCATTAGACGGCAGAGGGAGGGGCTGCTGGTGATGAGGGCGGAGGGCAGGAACAGCTGCTAGCTCCGGGAAGCCCGTGAAGCTCCCTGAACGCAACCACGCGTAACAGAAGGTGAATGGTTCCCTGGACCTCTCCCAGGACCTCTCCCAGGACCTCTCCCAGGGATTGCACCGAGGATCACACCTAGCCGCGGACCTCGGACCCACGGTGACCGCTGACCGCTGAATCTCTCCTGGATCTCCCCCGGGTCATTCTCCCTGGAACAGCGAGCTTCACGGCTAACGGTTATAGGAACGTAAGATTTTTTCTCCCGATAGCCTCAGGCTCCAGGCTCCTGACGCTCCTGGCTAGGGATGAGCTTCGTGTTCGAGTCGAACATACGTTCGACTCGAACATCGGCTGTTCGATCGTTCGACGAAGATCGAACGATTTGGGCCGTTCGTGCCAAATTCGAGTGACGCGAACGGCCCACAATGCACTACGCCATCGCAGTGTCATCCAGGCGCTGTGATTGGCCAAGCATGCACTGTGACCCCGCATGCTTGGCCAATCACAGCGCCGGCAGCGAGGAGAGCAATGATTGGCCACAGGCAGGATGCCTGTGGCCAATTATTGCTGAGGGGGTTTAGTACACGCCCCACACTATAAAAGGCCGCCAGCGCGGCGGCCTTGTGTAGTGTGTTCCGGAGCAGGGAAAGAGAAGCATAGGCAGGGACAGTGTCATTTTTTTTCCTTTACTAATCCTGGATTCCTTGTGTTTAGGGACAAATAATGATAGGTAGGGAGAGTGTCAGTGTGTTATTCTGTGCTAAACCTTGTTTGTAGGGACAGAGAGGTACAGTGAGGGAAAGTGTCAGTGTGCTATTCTGTTCTAAACCAATCTTGCTGAACCATATTTTCAATCCTTGAGTTTAGGGACAGAGAGGTACAGTGAGGGAAAGTGTCAGTGTGCTATTCTGTGCTAAATCTTGTTTGTAGGGACAGAGAGGTACAGTGAGTGAAACTGACAGTGTGCTATTCTGTTCTAAACCAATTTTGCTGAACCATATTTGAAATCCTTGAGTTTAGGGACAGAGAGGTACAGCGAGTGAAACAGACAGTGTGCTATTCTGTTCTAAACCAATTTAGCTGAACCATATTTGAAATCCTTGAGTTTAGGGACAGAGAGGTACAGTGAGGGAAAGTGTCAGTGTGCTATTCTGTTCTAAACCAATTTTGCTGTTCCATATTTGAAATCCTTGAGTTTAGGGACAGAGAAGGACACTCGTGGAAACTATCAGTGTGCTATTCTGTGCTAAATCTTGTTTGTAGGGAGGGACAGAGTAGGACAGTGAGGGAAAGTGTCAGTGTGCTATTCTGTTCTAAACCAATTTTGCTGAACCATATTTGAAATCCTTGAGTTTAGGGACAGAGAAGGACACTCGTGGAAACTATCAGTGTGCTATTCTGTGCTAAATCTTGTTTGTAGGGAGGGACAGAGTAGGACAGTGAGGGAAAGTGTCAGTGTGCTATTCTGTTCTAAACCAATTTTGCTGAACCATATTTGAAATCCTTGAGTTTAGGGACAGAGAAGTATAGGCAGGGGACAGTGTCAGTGTCATTGTTGCTAAGCCTCCTGCACAGTATACACCTGAAGGTAGCCCTTATTGCTTTTTTTTTCCCATCTCCCTGCAGGCCATCCATTAAAATGTCTGGAAGGCAAACAAGGAGAGGCAGACAGTCAGGAGGCAAAAAAAGAGGGCAAGCAGGCTCTGTGTCTGGGGGCAACAGTGCTGGTCGTGGACGCGGTGCATTGTCATCAGCACATGGCCATGGGACACGCTTGTCCTTCTTTTCGGCAGCTGGACATGTTGAGCCACATCATGCCGAAGACTTGGTAGAGTGGATGACCAAGCCCACCTCATCCTCCTCATCCTCTCTCACCCAGGCTCAGGGTACTGGCAAAGCAGCTGCCAAAGCGTCCTCTTCTCTGGTATCATTATCTTCATTAGTCAATCCTTCCCTAGACCCACCATGTCCTCCTCCTGAGGAGTCCCCCGAACTGTTTGAGCACAGTGTTGGGTACATGCTCCAGGAGGATGCCCAGCGTTTCAAAGTATCTGATGATGATACCCAGCTAGAGGAAGGCAGTAGCGTGAGAGCAGAGAGAGGGGATGCTCAAGAAGGACACCAATCTGGCAGTCATGCTCCAGCAGCTGCAGCATACTGCCAGATTGGCTCCAGTGATGAAGAGGGAGGGGATGATGAGGTCACTGACTCCACGTGGGTGCCTAATAGGAGAGAGGAGGAGGAGGAGGATGAGGAGGAGGCACATCTCCAACGAGGCAGGATGGCCAGCGTATGGGCAGCACACCGACGGAATCACACCGCAGAGCTCCGCCTGTGCAGGGCGCTGCCTCTGCCCGTCATTCAAAAAGTTCTTTGGTGTGGGCCTTTTTTGAGGCGAGTGCATCAGATCGCACAGCTGCTGTTTGCAACATATGTCTCAAGCGTATATCGCGTGGCCAAAACATCAGTCGCTTGGGCATCACATGCTTGATCAGACATATGTTGACCTGCCATGCAGCTCGTTGGCAAGCCTACCTTAAAGACCCACACCAAAGAACAAAGCTGACCTCTTCTTGCACCGCATCAGCTGGGATCTCCAACCCCAGTATACCTTCAGTCCTCTCTGAAACCTGCTCTGAGAGGAATGAAGGTGTAGAATTAGGTGTGTCACAGCCAAGTACTTGCGGGCACTCTGCTAGCAGTACACCAACGTCCGATTCTAGCAGGCAAATTTCCCTGCCCCAGCTGCTGGACCGTCGAAAGAAGTTCACTCCCAGCCATCCACATGCCCAGCGGTTGAATGCTAGCTTGGCTAAATTGCTAGCGCTTCAACTGCTGCCTTTTCAGTTGGTAGACTCGGCCCCCTTCCGTGAGTTTGTGCAATGTGCGGTTCCTCAGTGGCAGGTTCCCAAACGCCACTTTTTCGCACGGAAGGCGATTCCGGCTCTCTACAGGCATGTGGAAGGCAATGTCTTGGCCTCGCTGGACAGGGCGGTCAGCGGTAAGGTGCATATTACCGCTGACTCATGGTCCAGCAGGCATGGACAGGGACGGTACCTTTCTTTCACGGCCCATTGGGTCACTCTTTTGGCAGCTGGGAAGGATGCAGGACAAGGTGCAGTAGTGTTGGAGGTTGTTCCACCGCCACGCCTCCAAAATGCTACTACTGGTTGTGACACACCTCTCTCCTCCACCCCCTCCTCTTCTTCTTCCTCCATGGCCTCTTCCTGTGGTTTGTCCTCGGAACCAGCGGTGCTCCGTAGGCGTTCAAGGGGCTACGCAAGTACGCAGGCAAAAAGATGCCATGCCGTGCTTGCGCTGGTGTGTTTGGGGGACAGGAGCCACACTGGGGCAGAGGTCCTGACTGCTCTGCAGGGGCAGGCCGAGAGGTGGTTGACGCCACGCCAGCTTAAGCCAGGAATGGTGGTTTGCGACAATGGCACCAACCTCCTCTCCGCCCTCCGACAGGGACAACTGACCCATGTGCCCTGTATGGCTCACGTCCTTAACCTGGTGGTGCAGCGGTTCTTGGGCAGGTACCCGGGCTTACAGGATGTCCTGAGGCAGGCCAGGAAAGTCTGTGTGCATTTCCGCAGATCTTATAATGCCAGTGCTCGCCTGGCTGAGCTGCAAAAGGAGTTGAACCTGCCCAAGAACCGCCTTATATGTGACATGCCCACCAGGTGGAACTCAACGTTGGCCATGCTGCAGCGGCTGCACACGCAGCAGAGGGCCATCAATGAGTACCTGTGCGACTACGGCACCAGGACAGGGTCAGGGGAGCTCTGTTTTTTTTCACCACGCCAGTGGGGCATGATCAGGGATGCATGCACTGTCCTGGCACCATTTGAGGAGGCCACGAGGATGGTGAGCAGTGACAGTGCATGCATCAGTGACACTGTACCTCTTGTCCACCTGTTGGAGCACACGCTGCGTGGAATAATGGACAGGGCACTTGAGGCAGAACAGAGGCAGGAAGAGGAGGACTTCCTTGCCTCTCAAGGCCCCCTTTACCCAGACAGTGTTCCTTCTGTCCCACCCATCGCACAGGAAGAGGAGGAGGAGGAGGAGGAGGAGGAGGAGGATTGTGTCAGCATGGAGGTGGAGGCTGGCACTCAGCATCATCAGCAGCAGTCTTTTAGGGATGATTTACAGTCCCAAGAAACCAGTGGACTTGTACGTGGCTGGGAGGAGGTGGCTGCGGATCATGTCGTCCTTAGTGACCCAGAGGACTCCAGACTGAATGCCTCAGCTAACCTACGCTGCATGGCCTCCCTGATCCTGCAAAGTCTGCGGAAGGATCCTCGTATTCTTCGGATCAAGGAGAGGGACCATTACTGGCTGGCCACTCTCCTTGATCCACGGTACAAGGGTAAGGTTGCGGACCTTATCTTACCGTCGCAGAGGGAGCAGAGAATGAGACAACTCCGGGAGGCCTTGCAGAAAGGTCTGTGCAACGCGTTCCCAGAGACTGGGAGGTTACAAACGCCTGGTCCTGGACAACGAGTTGCTGAGGCTTCGGGCAGTCAAAGAAGGAGCGGTGGGGAAGGTGGCCGTCTGACCGATGCGTTCAGACAATTCTTTAGTCCGCAGCCCCAAAGTATGATCGGTTCCAGCAACCATCGCCAGCGTCTGATATACATGGTCCAGGAATACCTAGGGGCAAGGTCAGACTTGGACACCTTCCCCACCGAAAATCCTCTGGCTTACTGGGTCTTGAGGATGGATCACTGGCCAGAGCTTGCACAGTATGCAATTGAGCTACTGGCCTGTCCTGCATCCAGCGTTCTTTCAGAACGCACATTCAGTGCTGCTGGAGGATTTGTCACGGATCACAGGGTGCGCCTGTCCACCGACTCGGTTGATCGACTGACTTTCATCAAGATGAACCAGTCTTGGATCACCACCAGCTACCACACACCTGATGCTGATATAACAGACTAATTGATTTTAAAATGTCACATCCCTTCAAGACTGATGCTGATGCTGAGTGCCTGTGCTGTTATGTTGACTGGCTATCCTCCTCCTCCTCCTCAATGATACGATTAATGATGATAGCTTGGAAGATCATTTTGGTTTATGGGTGACGCCACCAGTGGCTAAGGCCCAATTTTTCAGCCCCTGTTTAACAGGGGCGTGTAATTAAAATTTTGGATGCAATACTTTGCAACAGGCCTCATTGCTGTGCTCCAAGTACAGTATCTGTGAGGGGTTGCAGTGTTGTGCCACCAGTGCCTAAGGCCCAATTTTTCAGCCCCTGTTCAACAGGGGCATGCAATTATAATTATTGATCTAATAATTCACAGCAGGGCCCATTGCTGCGCCCACCAAGAGTAACTGTCAGGCCTTACAGTGTTGTGGCACCAGCACCACCATCACCACCACCACCACCACCAAAGGCCCAATTTTTCAGCCCCTGTTCAACAGGGGCATGCAATTATAATTATTGATCGAATAATTCACAGCAGGGCCCATTGCTGCGCCCACCAAGAGTAACTGTCAGGCCTTACAGTGTTGTGGCACCAGCACCACCATCACCACCACCACCACCACCACCACCAAAGGCCCAATTTTTCAGCCCCTATTCAACAGGGGCATGCAATTATAATTATTGATCGAATAATTCACAGCAGGGCCCATTGCTGCGCCCACCAAGAGTAACTGTCAGGCCTTACAGTGTTGTGGCACCAGCACCACCATCACCACCACCACCACCACCAAAGGCCCAATTTTTCAGCCCCTATTCAACAGGGGCATGCAATTATAATTATTGATCTAATAATTCACAGCAGGGCCCATTGCTGCGCCCACCAAGAGTAACTGTCAGGCCTTACAGTGTTGTGGCACCAGCACCACCATCAAAGGCCCAATTTTTACTACCACTGATCAACAATTATATGTTATTACAATTCCTGATATAATAGTTGACAGCAGGGCGTTCCAGCACCCACCAAGAGTAACTGTGAGTGCTTACAGTGTTGTGCCAACACCAACACCTAAGGGGCCAATTTCTGCAGAGTATATACGGCAGGTCCCTACTTTCAAACATCAAACTTACAAACGACTCCTACTTGCAAACGGAAGAAGACAACAGGAAGTGAGAGGAAATCTACCCCTTGGAAGGAAAATTCTCTCCTGTAAGAATTAATATGGGAGAAAGGTGTCTCCTCTCTACTGATGCTTTCTCACCAATCCTTGTTTCAATAAAAACACCACATTTCAAAAACAGTTGTCATTGGGACGCAAAGTGAGGTGAAATGTTCTGAACAGGGGCACAGACAGCAAAACAAATGTTACAGGGGTGATAACTCTTCCCTATGTTTTCCAAAAAGCTAAAAAATAGGTATTTGGGCTGGAGCTACACTTAAACAATATAGCTGATCAAAATTACAAACAGATTCTACATAAGAACAAACCTACAGTCCCTGTCTTGTATGCACCGCCTGTATACGGCTGTTCAGAGTATATAGGGCCTTTTTTATTTTGTGTGCGGGGTTCCCCTTAATATCCATACAATACCCAAAGGGGCTGGTAATGGGCTGGGGTAGGGGGGCGGGGTTGATGGGGTAGCTATGCCATTTTTCTTAAAGATTTTCATCCATATTACCGGGACCAGACATTACATTAAAGCCGCAAGCAGTTTTAAATGGCTTTTTTTTCCTTTAGAAATGTTATTTTGTGCAGGGACAGTTCTAAACACGGGAAACACGTGGCACTTCACAGGCATACTTTTTTTTTTTCACTTTATGCATCATTAAAATGACTGCTCCCGGAAAACGTCCGTTTTTAAAACTTCTTTTTGCATTGATACATGTCCCCTGGTGCAGAACCCGGGTTCCCAAACTCTGTTTCGGACAATAACATGGATAATAGTCGTTATAATTAGCACTTTACAATCCGAACGTTCGCATCCATTGTATTTAATAGGGTTCTAATGTTCGTGCGAACTTTCGGTCCGTTCGCGGGTTCTGGTGCGAACCGAACCCGGGGGTGTTCGGCTCATCACTACTCCTGGCATCCGACATATGGTAACACATGAGATAATGAATAATGGATACATGGATACATGGATACAATAATGGATACATGGATATGGATACAATGATATAGTGATAGGACAATATAAAGTGATTTAAACAAATGGTACTGTGGTATTGAGCTCTTAGCCAGGTCAAACTTCATTTGTGAAGGGTATCAATAAAATCAATAGCACCAACTGTATTAAAGTTAATGGTTATGTGCGGTAATATGTGGTAACAGTCAGTGGCGTCACTAGGGTTGGTGTCACCTGGTGCGGCAAAACATGGTGTCACCCCCCCTCCTGTCTATCCTGCCCAGCGCCCTCCAGGCAGCGCACAGTCACGAGGCGCACCCCCAAATGACCCCTGTAAATTAAAGTATAGGGTGGTATTGGGCTGGCTGGAGCGATATAGGGCAGGTTGGGGTAATATAGGGCAGGTTGCAGTGGTATAGTGCAGTCTGGGGTGGCATAGGGCAGGTTGGGGTTGTATAGGGAAGGCTGGGGTGGTATAGAGCAGGTTGGGGTGGTATATGGCAGGCTGGGTGGCATTGGGCAGGTTGGGGTTATATAGGGCAGGGTGTGATGGCATAGAGCAGGTTGCAGTGGCATAGGGCAGGTTGGGGTGGTATAGAGCAGGTTGGGGTGGTATAGAGCAGGTTGGGGTGGTATATGGCAGGCTGGGTGGCATTGGGCAGGTTGGGGTTATATAGGGCAGGGTGTGATGGCATAGAGCAGGTTGTGGTGGCATAGGGCAGGTTGGGGTGGTATAGGGAAAGCTGGGGTGGCATAGGGCAGGGTGCGGTGGTATAGAGAAGGCTGGGGTGGCATAGGGCAGGGTGCGGTGGCATAGGGCAGGGTGGGGTGGTATAGAGCAGTTTGCGTGGCATACAGCAGGTTGCAGTGGCATAGGGCAGGCTGGGGTGACATAGGGCAGGTTGCGGTGGTATAGGGAAGGTTGGGGTGGCATAGGGCAGGGTGCGGTGGTATAGGGCAGGCTGGGGTGGTATAGGGTAGGCTGGGGTGGCATAGGGCAGGTTGCAGTGGCATAGGGCAGGTTTCGGTGTCATAAGGCAGGTTGCGGTGGCATAAGGCAGGCTGGGGTGGTATGGTGCCAGGTTAGGACTCCATCATGGGGTGCAAGGTGGTCTGCTGCTGCTAGACAAAGCTATAGATTATATATAGATATTATGTAATATAGCTGGTCCATCCGCCCCTCCCCCCACCAGTCCAGCTAACTCAACTACTGTGCCTATTATATGTAATATAATATATCTGTGTCCAGCATCACCCCCCCCCATTATCATCATCAGACCAGCTCAGGGTGGGGGTGTCTCAGTCAGCTAATATAAATTATATAGTCAGTGTTGTCTGTCTGATAATGGGCGGGGGGGGGTGATGCTGGATATAGATATATTATATTACATATAATAGGCACAGTAGTTGAGTTAGCTGGACTGGTGGGGGGAGGGGCGGATGGACCAGCTATATTACATAATATCTATATATAATCTATAGCTGTGTCGCAGCAGGCCACCTTGCACCCCCCCCCCTTCATTATCATACAATACAGGTCAGGGCGCCAGACAGACTGAGTCCTCCTCCCACACTAGCTAGTAGCTCTGCCTCTTACAATGGCAACCGCCCCCCCGCTCCCCACACACACACACACACCTACCTCATCTTGTGCTTGTGCTCGGGAGTCGGGCCGGCGGTGGAGACCCCCCCCCACCTGTTCTGGAGTCTTGACTGGGGAGGAGGAGGGCTGGGCAGCGACCCTCACAGCGTGCAGCCGGAGAAAGTTGTGTGTGACGTCACATCATCACAGTGCAGTGTGATGATGTGACAGGCTGACGCTCTGTAGGGTAGGGAGGGAGGAGGAAGAAGAATAAGGAACCGGAGGACACACACACACCAGGCGCGGCGGCGCTGGAAGTGTTGTTCCAGCCCAGCGGGGTGAAGTTGCTGAATTAAAGTGTCAGCTGTAAAAAAAAAAAAAAAAAGTCAAAAAAAAAAAAAAATTTTTTTCTCACCGTCGGAAGGGTGTCACCCCTCTAGCGGGTGTCACCCGGGTGCGGACCGCACCCCCCGCACCCCCCTAGCAACGCCTCTGGTAACAGTGCTGCTGACTGCTAATTGTAATGTGAATGGTACTGCTAATTGCACTGCTAATTGCACTAAACCGCACCAAAAATCTAAGGTTGCTATTATTGCTATTATTCTACGATTTAAATTTTAAACTGGGAAACGGTCCTAGGAGGATATTTGTTTGCTTTTTCCTTTTCTCTGGTGTACTATATATTTTACTATCGCATGGCTGTGTTCCAAGACGAGAATAAACCGGTCTAATTGGTTTAACAGCAACTGTGGTGACTACAACGGCGGCCGTCAGCCTATAATCGCCTATTGTGTTCCCGGGCATTAAGAGACAGTCCGCCCGCAAACCCGTAAACTTGCAAGCCCACAAGCCCACAAGCCGTGACCATCCATCCACCATCCACCCGCTCACCTGGGTCCGTCGCTCCGTCGCTACATCTGACTGTTCCATCTGACTGCCCGATTACCCAAATCTCCTGCACGCCGGAGGTTCGGAGGTGGAAGGTAGTATGCGGTTGTTGGGGGTGGCGGGGAAGTGTGGTGCGAAGCTGGAGGGGGTATGTGATCGAACAGAGCAGAGTTAAGTCACGTCAGAAAGCAGCAGGCAGGCAGTGGCCAACGCTCCCCTCCACCGGCCCCCCCTTCAATCTTTCGCCTGCAGAAGCGTGGTTTTTACTTTGTATTTCCCGTCTTTCACCTGAGGAGTAAGGATCAACAGAGCGGTGGGCAGTGGTGAAGTGGTCAGGAGGAGAAAGTCCGAGGACCGAGAGCAGCAGAGGAACAGGTAAATAGGGCTAGTGGAAGTACGGAAGCTGGAAGTACATAGGAATTAACTGCAAACTAAGACCTATGGAAAACACGATATACAAGAAGTAACTGAAAAAAAAAAATAACTGAAAAAAAAAACAAAAAACTTTGCAAACTGGGAAAATAAACACTAAGGAAAAGAGGGAGAAATAATAAGAAATAATCAGAAATTGGAAGAATCTAATGCAAATAATAAACAGACCTGGTAGTACCGGTATAATAGTACAATAATATCGGTAATAGCAGAATTAATGTCAGCAAGGTCAAAAAGGAACTTACAGTTTTGGATCAATGCGACAGTAGAGAAATTTATAGATAAATAGTAGAAAACTAGAGAAGTGGAAAAAAAGGAAAATATATAAGAGCCTTCTTTTCTTGTTCGGAAACCCGGTTAACTTGCAGTTGCTGAACACCAGTTAAAAAGAACTACAGTTACAGACTGTCATAGAAATTGGCAGGAAAATATATAGAGTAAAACGTAACCAAAACTGAATAAAGAACTGCGACGAGAGGATCAGTAAAAACATAGAGGAAAGCACAACTATAACAATCATCTCCCTCAGAAATAACACTTATAGGATTCTAAATACAAGAGCATTAAACAAATGGGTAGTTAAATTGATCTTATACAGAGCCTAGAGGAGGAGCGATACCGGCCTACATCTATTAGACGAAGAGACTGGGAGGAAAAAAAAAAAAATGATGAGGGGAAGGCAGCTAAGGGGTGCAACAGCAAAAAATCCTAAATTGAGTGAAAGTCCGAGTTCTATTAAAAAATACATGACACAAGAAAAATCTAAAAACAGCCCAGAGAAATCAACCCCGTTAAAGAAGAGGATGTCAGAGGGCTCACAGAAAAGAGCCACGAGAAGACACTCAGAATACACGGAGACTGAAAACCCTGTCGCAGTTGAAGAAGAAGAAGAAATCATGGAAGATAGACAAATGGACAAACTACCCACAAAGGGGGAAATAGAGGAGATGTTCACTAGAATGGAAACAGTCATGTACAGAATCGATTAAAGGGGAAATATCGATAATACAGGAGGACATGAATCATCTACTGAGGCGAGTGGAGGGAACGGAAGGAAAAATTGATCCGCAAGTAGCGGAAGTCATGGAATTAAAAGGGCAACTGGAAGAGGTACAGAAAGAGCAATGGCATTTGAAATACAGACTTGAAGATCAAGAAAATCGAAATAGGAGAAAAAACTTGGATACGTGGGTTACCAGATCAACAAATAGAAGACCTACAGGAAAAAATGGACAAAATCTTCGGCCAAATGCTAAGTAAAAACGCTACAGAGAAAATAAAATTTGAAAGAATCCATAGGATAAGGAAACCGGCGGGTCTAAAGGAAGAAATTCCAAGAGATATAATTGCACGATTTCATAACTTTCAGGATAAAGAACAGATAGAACAAAGTTTAAAAGCCAAAGTTCCTGCCAAGTACGAGGACACAACGTTGCAGATTTTCCCAGATCTAGCAGGAGAGACACTGAACAGAAGAAGAACTCTAAAACCACTCTTAGAACAACTTAAGAGCCAGGAGATTCAATACTCTTGGGGATTCCCCGCTTGTTTAGTAGGCAGAAAGGACGGACGCTCAGCTACTCTAAGATTTCCCGATGACACCCCTAATTTTTGTAAAAGATTGGATATTCCGGAAATTGACATTCCAGGATGGTGGGAAAGAGAGCATAGACAAAAGACTTCTGAAAATCAATTTCGGCTCTCAAAAGCAAGGAAAAAATAATTTCTAGTAAAAGGAGGAAGAAGGAGGGGGAAAGGAAGGAAAAAAAAAAAAAGCTAAAGGGAGAAGAACTGAGGGGAGATTGAGGGGAGAGAGAGAGGGGAGAGGGGAGGAATGGAGGGGGGGGGGGCTCGGGGAGGTCCGGGGAGAAGACAATAAATGAAAAAGAACTGTCAGCAGGGGAGCAGAACGGGCCAAGGGGCTTACCCCATAGCAGGGAGTGGCTGGCCTGGATCCCGTTCCCATTTCCAGGGCTCAACCTCAAGGGGAAGACATCCATAGGAGTAGAAGGAGTAGGAGGGCTATGGAAGACGGGGCCTCAATGAGGCTCATACCCCAAACAGGGAGGGAGGTGGGATGGGGGGGAGGGAGGGGGGTGGCTGGGAAGAAGGGGGGGTGGGAAGGTGGGGGAGGAAGGGTAGTGAGGGGAGGGAGGGGAGGGAGGGAGGGGGGTGACCTCATGCTAAAAACCCTGAGAGAATTAGATTATGTCCGTTTAGCCCACCCTAAGAACACCAAATGCCTAAAATAAGTATAACTTCATATAACGTAAGAGGATTGAATGCGCCCACTAAGAGGGCAAACATAATTAGAGAATTAATCACACTGAAGGCGGATGTAGTTTTTCTACAGGAGACGCATTTTTGCGTCAGTTTTAACCGTCAAATTGTCTCTAAAGAATTCCCCCTGTGGTATTATGGAGACTCACCTATTAGCAGGGCTAAAGGCGTGGCTATAGGGTTTGCCAGAGGGACCAGGTTCACGTTAGAAATGAAGAGGGAGGATCCAGAGGGGAGATTTATTTTCTTAAAAGGGGAATTAAATGGAACCAAGGTCTCACTGGCAAACGTATATGGACCAAATAAAAAATCAACCCAATTCCTAATGAAAATTATAACTGAATTTATGGAATTCAGGAAGGGGGGGGGCCATAATAGCTGGAGATTTTAATATATGCCTCGAACCAATAATCGATAGTACGTCCCATGCTAGGGGGACAGGAAATAATCAGAAGAACAAATTAAAAACAAAAATGCACCAACACCAATTAATAGATGTGTGGAGGACACAACATCCAAAGCAACGGGAATTCACATTCCGCTCCCCCGTGCATGGGACGTACTCGAGAATAGATTACTTCTTAGTAGATCACAGGCTATTAGAGACAGTTGAAACGGAGATAGGTATAGCAACATTCTCTGATCATGCACCAATCACACTCCGATGGAATTCCGGAGAAGCACAAAAAAGTAATAATATATGGAAGCTGAATGTAGAACTATTAATGGATAAAAATATAAACCAGAGAATAAAAGTAGAACTGGAACAATTTTTTAAGGAGAATAGCACTGAGGGTATGTCAGAGGCCATAGTTTGGGAAACCCACAAAGTATATATTAGAGGGATCCTGATAAAAGAGGGTGCGGTTAAAAAGAGAAGGAGTTTTGAAAAAAAAAACACTACTGACTAAAGAGATCTCCGAACTAGAACAGCAACATCAAAAAACCAAGGGGAAAGGGACATTATTACGTCTCAATTCTAAAAGAGAGGAATTAAGAGAGATTTATGAACAAGAAAATCGGACACTTTATAATCAAATTAAGAAAGAGAGATATATGTGGGGTAATAAACCAGGGAAGTATTTGGCGAAAATTTTAAAAAAGAAAAAAAATACTAACTTTATAGAAAAAATCCAAAATAAAACAGGGGAAATTAGATACACCACCTCGGAAATATCTAACTCTTTTCAAGAATATCTCAGTCAATTATATGCACTTAATACCCAGGTAACAAAAGTAGAGAGTAAAAGAAGATTAGAAAAAATTAAAACTTACATAGAGGAGATTGCTCCAGAAAAAATCCCTACGGATAAATTAGATTTTTTAGAAGCACCCATAAAAGAAGAGGAGATCAGAAAAATTATCCTAGAATTACCAAATAGGAAAAGCCCAGGACCTGATGGTCTGACGACACTTTATTACAAAAAATATTTAGATTTTCTAACCCCGAAACTGTGCTCTTATTTTAATGGGATAGGTGTAAAGTGGGACATGAGGAAGGAGGCACTAGAAGCTATAATAACTATAATCCCCAAGGAGGGCAAAGATTCTACACTATGCTCTAGCTACAGGCCAATCTCACTCCTAAATATAGACACTAAGATTTTTTCAAAGATTTTAGCAAATAGGCTGAAAACTATTATGACAGAAGTCATACACTCAGATCAAGTGGGTTTTATCCCAGGTAGGGAGTGCAAAGATAACGGAATTAGATCGCTCCTAGCTATTAAAGAATCGAAAGAGTGGGGCCCCAGGACTACTCCTGTCAATTGACGCCAAGAAGGCTGTTGACAGGTTAGACTGGGGCTTCATGTACTCCACACTGGAGGCACTTGGTCTGGGTCCCAGAATGAGAACGTGGATCCAATCCTTGTACAAATGTCCAACGGCGAGAGTTAAAGTTAACGGGGTGCTATCGGCACCGTTCCAGATGGAAAATGGAACTCGACAGGGTTGTCCTCTCTCGCCGTTGCTATTTGTACTTGCATTGGAGCCCTTACTGAGGAAAATCAGGCAGGACCCAGAAATAAGAGGGATAGGGGTGGGCGATGAACATAAACTGGCGGCATATGCAGACGATGTTCTGCTGTTCATCACTCACCCCAAAGTAACCTTACCTAAGATTCTAAAAACACTAAATGAGTTCGGGGAGATGTCTAATTATAAAATAAATCGTACCAAATCCGAAACATTGAGCATTAATATTAAGAAAATAGATATGAATGAGTATCAAAAAGACTACTCATTCAAATGGGGGAACAGCTCAATCTCATACCTTGGAGTAAAATTAGCTGTTGATATTGAGACAATTTACAGAGAAAATTATATCCCACTAATGAATGAAATAAGGGCAGAACTAAATAAAATCTCACGGGGTCAACTTTCCTGGATAGGGAGAATAGGAATTTTAAAGATGATAATCCTTCCAAAAATAGTGTATAAGATGCAGATGCTTCCGATCCCACTTTCTCGTTTTTTTTTAGATAAATTAGAATCACTGCTTTCGGTATTCACATGGCGAGGGAAAAAACCACGTATTAAGTGGTTGACACTCACCAAAGAGAAGGGCCAGGGAGGACTAGGGGCACCCAATATCAAAAATTATTACAGTGCGATAGTAATAGCACGGATTATGGATTGGGCTAAAGACAGTACGGAAAAGAGATGGGTGAAAATGGAATGTAGAACTAGCAATGTAACATTAGGGAGTATAATATGGATACCGCCACAATATCGAGATCTGAGCACAAACACACACGAGATTACTAGAAACGCACTAAAAATTTGGGACCGATTGCACAAAAAAGAAAACTGGCTGTATAACTCGCCACTTATACCATTAAAAGATACCAGTTATTTTACACCAGGTAGGGAGGAATTTTCAGGAAAATGGATCTTAAAAGAAAACGTACAATTAAAAGATGTAATGGTCCAAAACAACTTAATTACATATCAAGAACTAAAGAAGATTAAGGAGTGGAGACTGATTGACGAGTGGAGGTATACTCAGTTAAGACATTTTTTTGATAGGCTCCCTAAACCTATTAGAGCTAAAAACAATCTAAGGCCCTTGGAGAAAATTTGTGAGGATAAGAAGACGAAAGGTGTTATCTCCAAAATCTATAGGGTTTTAAATAATACACAAAGAAACTCAGAGAAACCGACTTGTATTAAGAAATGGGAAGAGGAACTAGAAACACAAAAGAGTGAGTACGAGATTAAACAAATAATTAATAGGGTGCACTCAACATCTGTGAATTGTAAGATAGTGGAAATTAACTACAAATGTCTTATTAGATGGTATATGACGCCAGACAGAGTACACAGATTCACAACGGAAAAATCACAGCTTTGCTGGCGAGGATGCCAGGAATTAGGGACAATGGCCCACATTTGGTGGACCTGTCCAAAAATTAAAAAATACTGGATAGAGATCAGAAGAACTATTAGAGACATCACTAAAACAGAAATAGCAGATGATCCGTGGGGTTGCTTACTGCACGGAATTCAGATGACGAATAAATTATACCGTAAAAGTTTGATTCCACATTTATTGGATGCAGCTAAGAGCCAAATTCCTAAATACTGGCAAGAACAGAACAGTCCTAACCTGAAGGGTTGGTGTAACAGAGTAGAGGACATTTTTTATTTAGAATATCTAAGATTCGGTGACTTGAATTCAATGGAAGTATTCGAAGAAAAGTGGAAGGGGTGGATGGAATTTAAAAACACTCTGGGATTTGCAGAAATAATGGGCGAACAAATTTAATGTAACCTAAGAAGGTGAAGCAAGAAGTAGATAGGGTAATAAAGAGAGGTCAGGGGATGGGGGGATGGGGGGGGAGGGGAGGAGGATCACAGGAAGGGAATGGTATTGATTCTGATGTTGAAATGGATTGTAATTAAGATAAATACTTATTCCTTTTCGGAATTTTTTTTTTGGAGAACCACATATGATGCGAATCCAAGTAGAGACGACATTAAGGATTAATACCATGAGAAAGTCTCTCGTTGTGATAAAGTCTGAGTGGTACAAAAAAAAAGGTAGGTGAGTGTAATGGTCAGGTAGGTGAGTGTAATGGTCAGGTAGGTGAGTGCAATGGTCAGGTAGGTGAGTGCAATGGTCAGTTAGGTGAGTGCAATGGTCAGTAAGGTGAGTACAATGGTCAGGTAGGTGAGTGCATTTGTCAGGTAGGTGAGTGTAATGGTCAGGTAGGTGAGTGTAATGGTCAGGTAGGTGAGTGCAATGGTCAGATAGGTGAGTGCAATGGTCAGGTAGGTGAGTGCATTTGTCAGGTAGGTGAGTGTAATGGTCAGGTAGGTGAGTGTAATGGTCAGGTAGGTCAGTGCATTCTGAGCACAACGCATTCCTGATCCCTGCATTTTGATCAAATCTGGTAGAATAGTACGTTTTTGGTCCCTTAGGGCTCATTCAGAGGGATGATCAGGCCCATCCTCTGTACAGAGCCGCTGGCAGGTTTAATTCTGTGTTGGCACTTTGAAAGAAATAAGTTGGTTTTGCGTCGCGGTTTGGGCACTCGGTCTCAAAAAGGTTCGCCATCACTGGCCTAGGCTATAAGAAGATTTCCAAGACCCTGAAACTGAACTGCAGCACGGTGGCCAAGACCATACAGCGGTTTAACAGGACAGGTTCCACTCATAATAGGCCTCACCATGCTCGACCAAAGAAGTTGAGTGCACGTGATCAGCGTCATATCCAGAGGTTGTCTTTGGGAAATAGACATATGAGTGCTGCCAGCATTGCTGCAGAGGTTGAAGGGGTGGGGGGTCAGCCTGTCAGTGCTCAGACCATACGCAGCACACTGCATCTAATTGGTCTGCATGGCTGTCATCCCATAAGGAAGCCTCTTCTTAAGATGATGCACAAGAAAGCCCGCAAACAGTTTGCTGAAGACAAGCAGACTAAGGACATGGATTACTGGAACTATGTCCTGTGGTCTGATGAGAAAATAAACTTATTTCGTTCAGATGGTGTCAAGCGTGTTGTGGCGGCAACCAGGTGAGGAGTACAAAGACAAGTGTGTCTTGCATACAGTCAAGCATGAGGGTGGGAGTGTCATGGTCTGGGGCAAAGACAAGTGTGGAGTACAAAGACAAGTGTGTCTTGCCTACAGCCAAGCATGGTGGTGGGAGTGTCATGATCTGGGGCTGCATGAGTGCTGCCAGCACTGGGGGGCTACAGTTCATTGAGGGAACCATGAATGCCAACATGTACTGTAACATACTGAAGCAGAGCATGATCCCCTCCCTTCAGAGATTGGGCCGCAGGGCAGTATTCCAACATGAATCTGTGGGGTATCCTCAAAACGGAAGGTGATGTCGCCATGGAGGAGTGGAAGAGAACTCCAGTGGCAACCTGTGAAGCTCTGGTGAACTCCATGCCCAAGACAGTGCTGGAAAATAATGGTGGCCACACAAAATATTGACACTTTGGACCCAATTTGGACATTTTCACTTAGGGGTGTACTCACTTTTATTGCCAGCGGTTTAGACATTGTCTGTTTGAGTTATTTTGATTGGACAGAAAATTTACACTGTTATACAAGCTGTACACT
This sequence comes from Rana muscosa, assembly GCA_029206835.1. Lineage (NCBI taxonomy): Eukaryota > Metazoa > Chordata > Amphibia > Anura > Ranidae > Rana > Rana muscosa. The sequence continues at coordinate 707,840,635 of CM055118.1, forward strand.
CACTACGTTACATTGTAGCAAAGTGTCATTTCTTCAGTGTTGACACATGAAAACATATAATAAATTATTTACAAAAATGTGAGGGGTGCACTCACTTTTGTAAGATACTGATTATATATATATATATATATATATATATATATATATCCATCCAGAAGCTATCTGGTCTTTGTTCAGAAGCAGTTCTTCCATGTGGTTCCAGATCCTCTCTCTAGTTACTTCCTCCCTCTGGGGTTTCTAACCCAGCCACACACAGACAGGAAGTGATGTACATAAAAAAAAAAAAACAGTGACGTTAAAGCCATATTAAATCCAAAAGCAAACATTTATTATATTGCAGCTGAATAGTTCTTAGATGTGATGGCTACATTAGTTATCCTTTTTTAGGCTTTCTTTTTTATTTATTTTCATCTGGTGATCCAACCAGTAAGTAGTTGTCATGTTTTCAGCAGAATACGCTCATCTGCAAATGTTGCTGTTAGAGTGTTGAGACAAACCATTTACCACTGACAGGGGTGCTTACAATGATCAGCTTTTATTTATTCATGTAAAATTTTTATCTCAAAAGAAAAAAAAAAAAAAAAAAACTGTTGCTGTAACTGCTTGTTACTGTGAGCTGGAATTTAGATTCAGTTTGTTAGTCTATCTAAATCTACTAGTAAATCTAACACTCCCCTCTCCCCAGACTACACTTCTGCTGTCTAAAGTTGCCCCTGTGCTCCTTCATCCAGAGTGCAGACACTCTAATACAGGAGGTGTGTTATTGGCCGGATCACCAGATGAAAACAGAGGGAAAAAAGGCTATAAACAGAAAACCAATGCAACCACCACATCTAAGTATTGGTGAGCTGCAACATATTTTATTTTTGGTTTTGAGTTTAGTACCGCTTTAAGCAGCACAGCCATTTGTAAATACATATAGTCAGGGCTTTTTTTCAGCGGGAACGCGGGGAACACAGTTCCGGCACCTCCTGGATTGTTTGTATGTAATGGCAATTGGTGCTGGGGTGTGCTGCAGGGTATTGATGCTCACTGCTGGGAATCTATTTTTGCAGGGGGGGTCTAATGTTGCTGTTGGGGGACCTATTGTTGCTGGGGGGGGTCTTATGTTGCTGGGGGGGTCAGTTGCTGCTGAAAGGGGTCTATTGTTGATGGCAGCCAGAGAGTTTATTAATGCTGGCTGTGCGAAGATCTGTTGATGCTGCTGGGAGTCTATTGTTGCTGGGGTCAAAACTTTGTTGTGGGTGGTCCATTGTTGTTAGGGATCTATTGTTGCTGGCTGCAGGGGATCTTCTTTACTGTTTTTCTTGATATCATTACCAAATTTCATACAAATGACTTAGCACCACAAAATTATACTTGGTTCTATATTGTCTAAAAGGGGCGGTACTGGGAGGTGGGTAGGGGCGGAGAAAAGGGGAGATTTGGAAAGGGGGAGTTCCTGCGCCTATTGTCTGCATAAAGTAGAGGGAAGCAGAGCCCTACTAAAACCATAGTTCATGCTTTGGAGGGGTATCACAGTCCACATGCATGAAACTAGGGTGACCACGTGTAACGGATTGCCCGGGACAGTCCCGCATTTTGCAGGACTGTCCCGGGCACAATCATTCCAGGACAATACAGTGTCCTGGAATGAAACTGACACAGCCACCCCCTGGGCCAATCTGATTCCCCCAAAAAAGTCCTTTACATCACCGCTTTACTTACTGACCGTTAGGGTGACCACGTGTCCCGGATTGCCCGGGACAGTCCCGCATTTTGCAGGTCTGTCCCGGGCACATTCTTGGAAGGACAATACAGTGTCCTGGAATGAAACTGACACAGCCACCCCCCCCCCCGGGCCAATCTGATGCCCCCAAAAAAGGCCGCCACATCACCGCTTTACTCACCGACAGTACTTGTCCTGGCTGGGAATGCCTTGAGGAGCACAATCCCGCCCCCTGCTTGTGATTGGAGAAATCATAAATCCCACCTCTTGTGTCCAATCACTGTGCTGTGATTCGTTACAGCACAAGCTGATTTTTGGGAAGGGAGGGTATCCCTGAATGGTAGTTTGGAAATGTGGTCACCCTACTGACCGTACTTGTCCTGGCCCGGAATGCCTGGTGGAGCACAATCCTTCCCCTGCTTGTGATTGGAGAAATCATAAATCCCGCCTCTTGTATCCAATCACTGTGCTGTAATTCGTTACAGCACAAGCTGTTTTTTTAGGAAGGGGGGGTGTCCCTGAATGGTAGTTTGGAAATGTGGTCACCCTACATGAAACACAGTTCACACGCACACACACATCCTGTTTGGCTTTAGTAAACATGCTTGCGCAATTTCATATGTTTTTGTTTGCAAATAAATGTTGTAATAATAAATACTGATGATACGTACACTGCCATATTTGCTACAGGAACACAACATGTGGGATTTTTAGAGCTACTCTATTGTTTGGTGCAGTGAGCAATCATTGTGGTTATCCTATTGTTCTTTTTATTAGTTTCCCCTTATCAGCATAAAACGCACAAAAACAGGACTACTTTTATGGTAAATACAGAATGAAAAATGTGAAATGTAAAGAGCTTTGGTGCTTTGTTATATAAAACATATTGGAGTAAGTCGATTTATGGTATTTTAGATTTTGGACTTTAATTAAAGCACGTGTTGAGTGTTAGGTAAAGAATGTTTACAAGCAAGCACTTAACAAATGACTAAAATAAATATATCCATCAAGCTTTAAGCTATCTGTCAATCATGTAATTCAAGTCACTGTAATTACATTTGTTTATGAAGCTGTTAAACCAATGCTTTAATAGAGTATGCAGCAAAAATCTTTCTACCTAGATAACAGTGTGATGTAAAATAAATTAAGTCAGTGAGAACATATCTGGTTATTTAATGCATTTGGATGCACAAATCCCTAGACAACAAGCACAAAAGCATGCGTCTGATGTTGTAAAAAGCTGTTGTAGTGTAGGTATTTTTACTGCTGCATCACTATTGACACTATTATTTTACCTTGCAAGCTACCAATAGACAAAAACTATGTATACAAGAACATAACTAAGCTGGCCATACATGGATCAGAATTCAACCAGTAACGCAGGGACTGACGCATTTCGATCCATGTATGGACAGGGTGGTTGTACACAAGTCAACCTACCAATCGACTTCAGTACAGCCATCCTGTCGGACTTTTGCTGCTCGATCAGCGACGCCAGCTATAGCCTGCAATGCTGATCAGTGTATTCTGACAGAAGGGTAGCGTCCCCGCTGTTAGAATACAATAGTGCAGTGGGGAGGATTTCCCCATCTACATCTAATGTGTGGATGAGGGATTCAAGTCATTTTCTTTTCATTCAACCCGTTGGTTGAGCAAAAAAAATGACTTACGATAAAAATATTGGATGAATGATCATCCGTTTTTTTTTGTTTTTTTTTTGCATGCTAGTTACTAAAAGTGGTTGTAAAGGCACAAGGTTTTTTATCTTCATGCATTTTATGCACCTGTAGTGATACCTCCAACTAAGAAGGCCGCAGATTTAGTTTGGGCCCTGAAGACAGCTCCGCCAACCCCCGGCAATATACTCTACCCCCTACTGGCACAGCTAGTACTGACAGTAAATTGTATATCTTATGCTGTATGAATAATTGAGCATTGAGACAATACTAAATTGAAATAAGTATAGGATTTTACTTAAGCTCTTGGTAAGAAAAGGGGTAACATCAATAACAGTTTACAGAATAATCATTAGTAATGCAGAGCCCTGCCACACTAACACACTAAAGGGTTAACACACAACAAGTGCGCCACACGGGTGACCGTTAGCTAAATGCCCTATGGCGCAGTAACCAAAACACATTAGAAACCCCACCAGGCCTGGTTCTGATATCTACAACTTAGTCCTTTTTCTTCACCGGCAGATCTTTAACGGTGGTGCACATTACCAGAGTACAAACTTTGTAATCCAATGGGGTAGGTAAAGATGGGGTAGAAACTTGGCTATATGAACAGTAGGTTTAGCTCTGACAAGGGTCTTCAATAAGAGCACCAAGAATAACTCGTAGGCCACGGCAGTCTATAGGCCTATATGCAGTAACAGTATATCGGTTGGGCATATGCCCTCTCACCCGCCCGGACTACGGTTCCAGTCCGGGAACTTCCACCAACTGTGTCCCACACACACTCAGTCTCTTCAGCGATCGGGTCCCCGATCCAACAAGGCTGTAGTCGAGCGAAGTCCCTGCACTCCGACACATCCGCACAGGAGGATCAGTCTCTGAAGTCTCGTGTCCCAAAGAGGCCGAGCCCAGCCTCGCCTCCTCCTCTTATAACCCCTCCCATGAGTCTCTGCGGTGGAAACATTGCCGAACAGGGTTCTGGGTAATGTAGTCTCTCTGCATTAAAGGGGAACACCCCGCTACACACTCCCCCCACTTGAACTCTTTGGTCCCCAAAGATAAACCCTAACAAAGACTATGTACAACTCTAGACAATTCTACAAACGATGTTGGCATAGGGAATTCCCACCAAAACTGAGGGGTAGAATTCCCTTGCCCACAGGTCACATTATCATGGGTGGCCTGCCTAGCTGTGCCAGAGAGTGAGCTGGGGTTGCCCTCCACTAAATGGACAGTGGAGGGATCCGGATTTTCAGCATTCCTCCTAGCGGTAACTACAGAGTCCTCTGAGCTATTCCCCATTTGTGGGTAGGTCAGCTTCCTAGGAGGCCGGATGACTCTTCGAGCCCTTTGCTCTCTTGGGATTTCTGGCTCTGGTGCCACAGGCTCCTCTTCCTCTGAGCAACCATCATGGGCATCTTCCCAGTAATCTGCTGAAGGACTAGAGGGGATGAACTCTGTGGCTTCTGGGTTCAGTGTTTCATCTGTGGTGTCTTCAGTGGTTGGAAGGTCTATGGTAGAAGTTCCTGGAGTTGGGGAAGGCCACAGCCAATTAAGTTCTCCCTCCTCATTTCCACTAAGTTGAGAGGCCTCTCCATCTTCAGCTCGGGAGGCCTGCGACCGAGTGTTCGGCCTAGGAGTATCCAGGATAGAGGCCGGTTCAGGGGAGTCTCCCACAGGAGGTATTCTAACTGCCTCAGCAAGTGGGAGCAGGTGGTTTTGATGCCACGTCTTCAGGGGGCCCACCTTTCCTTCAGGCTTCAACTTGTAGACAGGCAGGCCCGGCAACTTCCTACAGATGACATAAGGTTCAGATCTCCATCTATCTGCAAGTTTGTGCTTCCCAGGGACCCCCAGATTGCGTAACAGTACTCGATCCCCGGGCTGTAGGTCTTGTACCCGGACCTTCAAGTCGAAGTTTCTTTTGTTTCGAGCTCCCCTTTGATCTGAGGCCGCTTGAGCTTGTTCATAGGCTACTTTCAGGCTGTGTCTGAGCCTGTCCACATATCCTTTGTGGGATGTGGCTGAGGAATGGTCCAGAGAGGTGCCAAAGGCCAAGTCCACAGGTAGTCTCGCTTCTCTCCCAAACATGAGTCGATATGGGGAGTAGCCTGTAGCATCACTGATGGTGCAGTTGTAAGCATGAACTAGGGCTGCTATGTGTTTGCTCCAATGTTGCTTTTTCTCACTTTCCAGAGTCCCCAACATGTTGAGCAAGGTTCGGTTAAACCTTTCCGGCTGAGCATCTCCTTGTGGGTGGTAAGGGGTAGTTCGAGTCTTCTTGATTCCCAATGAATCCAGGAGTTTCCGGATCAGTTTACTTTCAAAGTCCCTTCCTTGATCTGAATGAAGTCGCTGTGGCAGCCCATAATGGACAAAGTACTTCTCCATAAGTACCTTGGCTACGGTGGAGGCCTTCTGATCTTTGGTTGGAAAAGCTTGGGCATACCGGGTGAAATGGTCGGTTATCACCAGAACATTTCCTAGTCCACTCAGGTCGGGTTCGAGGCAGAGAAAATCAATGCATACCAGATCCATTGGGCCTTGACTTTGTAGATGGCCCATTGGGGCAGCTTGATGGGGTAAAGTCTTCCTCTGGATGCATCGTGCACATGAGTGGCAGTACTCTTCTACCTCTGCCCTCATGCAAGGCCAATAGAACCGACTTCTGACAAGTTGAAAGGTCCTTTCAGCCCCTAGATGGCCATGATTGTCATGCAGGGCAATCAGAGCAGTCTCTCAATGTTTCTCTGGGAGGAACAGTTGCCACTTATCTTCTGAGTCATCAGAGGGGCCCCTTCGGTAGACCACTCCCTGATGTACCTGCAACCTGTCCCATTCTTTCCTCAACAGGCGAGCTTCCTTTGAGGGATGACGCAGGAGTTTGTTTGGATCCTGATTCTCCAGGGCCTCCAGGACCAATCTCCCCATGGGGTCTTCCAATTGGTCACACCTCAACTCCTTCTTGGACAATCTCGGCAGGTTGTCTTCATCCAATTGAGTCACTCCACAGTAGTGTTTTGGGACTCCCACCATGGTAACTCCTATTTCTTCTGCTCTGGAGCCTCCTCTGGCCTGGAATTCAGCTCCTTGACAAAGGGCCCGCACCCCGTCCGGTGCCACTTGGGTCCAATCTTCTACATCACTGGTGGGGGCATGAGATCTCCTGGACAGAGCGTCTGCGTCTCTATTCCCAGCCCCTGGCCTATACTTTAGGCTGAAGTTGAATCCAGACAGTGCGGCCAGCCACCTGTGTCCAGTGGCGTCCAGCTTGGCCGTCGTGAAAAGGTAGGTAAGGGGGTTGTTGTCGGTCTTCACAGTGAACTCCGCCCCATACAGGTAGTCTTTGAGCTTGTCTACTACCGCCCACTTAAGGGCCAGGAACTCCAGCTTGTGAGTGGGGTAGTTCTTCTCAGAGGGGGTCAGGCTCCTGCTCACATAGGCAACAGGCCGTTGTTGCCCTTCGTGTTCTTGATAAAGTACTCCTCCCAGACCGTCATGACTAGCATCTACGTGTAGTTCATAGGGTTTGGTTGGGTCTGCGTAGGCCAAGACTGGAGCAGTGGTCAGGCTCTTCTTCAAGGCCTGGAAGGCCTCTTCACACTTCTGATTCCACTGATCTCTGATGGACTCTCCCGGCTTCCTGGGTCCTGAGTCATCCTCTTCTCCCTCAGTCTTGAGCAGTTCATTCAATGGTCTAGCAATTCGGGCGAATCCCTCCACAAACCTCCTATAGTAGGAGCAGAAACCCAAGAAGGATCTGAGTTCTGTTACTGTGGTGGGCCGTGGCCAGGAGGTAACTGCCTCCAATTTCTCGGGGTCTGTGGCCACCCCTTCTTCGGACACTATGTGCCACAGATAGTTCACAGAAGACTGGTAGAACCGACACTTTCCAGGCGAAAGTTTGAGTCCCTCCTCACTGAGTCTCCTCAAGACTTTTTCCAGCCTCTCCTCATGTTCCTCCAGGGTTCTTCCAAAGACTATGACATCGTCCAGGTATACAAGGACTTCAATAAGGTTCATGTCTCCTACAGTCTTCTCCATGAGATGCTGGAAAGTAGCTGGGGCTCCAGACAGACCTTGGGGCATCCGGTCGAATTCAAAGAACCCCACTGGGGTTATGAAAGCTGTCTTCTCCTTGTCTTCTGGGTGCATAGGGATCTGATAGTACCCGCTCTTGAGATCCATAACGCTGAACCACTTGGCTTCAGACAAGCTCTGTAGGGCATCCTCTATCCTTGGAGTGGTATACTGGTCGGGTATGGTTCTCCTGTTGAGAGTCCTGTAGTCGATACAGAGCCTCAATGACCCATTCTTCTTCCTGACCACCACGATCGGGGATGCATAGGGGCTTCTAGATTCCCGTATCACACCAGTCCTCTTGAGTTCTGAGAGTTGTTCCCTTAGATCCTCCAGATCTGCTAGTGGGACCCGCCTGACTCTCTCTCTGAAGGGCTTATCTTCCTGGAGGCGGATCCGATGGGTGGCACTCTTTGCACACCCCACATTGAACTCATCTTTAGAGAAGATCTTCTCCCATCTGTTCAACTGGGCCTTGGCTCTCTCTTTCCAAGCCCTGGGCAGATTCGGGTTTTCCATGGATATCTTCTCCCAAGCATCTCCTCCTTCGCCCACCTCTGACAGGTTGACAGGGGCAGCAGGGCTCACCTGGCCCAGCAGCATCCTGGCTGGGATTTCCATAGGGCCATCTGTATTGTTCCTAACACTCACTGGGACTCTACAATGGGCCTTCTTTAGGGCCTTCAGCGGAATCACTTCTGGTATCACTTCCAGACCGTGGGACCCTTCCCTTGGATCAGATTCCAACATGACAAAGGGTCCAGGCTGCTCCCAAGTAAGCTTCACAGTGCCTCTGAGACAGGTTACTTCGCCGGGCTGCAGCACTATCCCTCCTCTTCCAAGTCTCCACACCTTCCCTATCCCTTCTCCTGGGGTCTTCTGCTCTAAGACCAGCCTTTGGTAAGCTGTCTTCAGCATGGGGTGGATCTTGGTGACCGCTGCCCCTTTCTCTTTTACTAGGAGGGGTCAGAAGTCTTCGGATCAGGTCCGTGTTTGTCCCTATTATCAGGGAACTCTTGTTGGCTCCTGGTGGCCGAGGGCACACAACTGCCAGGGTGTCAAACACTTCGGCTTTTCCAGCCACAGATGGGTCAAAGGTCATCCTGACAGGCAGATAGCCATCGTAGGGGAAGTTCTGGGTTCCAATCCCACATATCTCTAGTCCCTCTATCTTCCGGATGGGTAGGTGACTCAAGTGCTTATCGTAAAAGTCTCTGTATAGCAGGGTTACTTGCGCCCCAGTATCCAAGATTGCTCTGGTGTAGACTCCCTCCACTTGAATGGACACTATAGGAGATGGGCCTACCAGCTTCTCCGGATTTGGCCCGGCAGGGGTCGCTTTCTTCAGACTTTTTCTCTTTGAACCTCCTCTCGTCCAATCCCCTTTGGACTTCAGTCTTTCTTGAGTCTGGTATGCATTGACTTCCCTCCCTTTACTGGGTGTAGAGACCCGCTGAGGGATACTATTGTTTTTCTTAGGTGTGCACCCCCTCTGGGGAGTGCTGTGCCTCTTCTGAGGGGTCTTACTCCCTTTCTCTGGGGTGTATCTCTGTTGAGGAATGTTGTGTTTCCCCCGAGGCGTTTTATCTCCTGTTTTCTGCTTTGCTTTCAGCTTGGAGCTCACTGAAGGTGATGGGCACCCGGTTGACTCCTTCACCGGGGCCCTCTGAAGTTTCCCGCCGGCTTGCGGTTGTCCGTTTTCTTCTTCTTGGGACTGGAGCATGTAGCCGCAATATGTCCAATTCCTCCACAGTTAAAGCAGACTATATCTCCCCATTCTTGTAAAGATGCGGGTGCTGAGGCAACTGGGAATAATTCCTTCCTTGGTACTTCTCTCTTGGGACCCTCTGTGTCTTTTTCCATCAGAGAGGTCAACATCTCTAACACCTTGGACATTTGAGCTTTCAGGGTGTCTATCTCCGAATCTCTTTCAGGGGTCATTACTGGATTGACTAGCACCTGTGCGGGTACAACATTTGTCTTAATCATCTGCTGGTCCTGTTGCAGCGCCTCCTCATCTCTGATGATTTTTATCAAGTCAGCATAAGTCAGCAACGTTCCTCCTCCTGAGGTTTTCAGGTGCAGCCAGACTGGATCCGAGCGCAGCGCTCCCTTTAAGACTTGCTTCATTCTTGCCGCATCTGTATCTTGGGGCCTCATCCCCTTCTTCAACACAATCTTGCACAACAACCTGTTCAGTCTTCTAACATACTCGGAAAGTTTCTCCTCTGGTTGTTGGAAAGTATGTTCAAATTGGTAGACCATCTCTGTCACCTTTTCCAATTGACCAAACTCTTCTTGCAGCATGGCTAGACAGTCTTGAGCTGTGCAATCTGCATTCCCAAACCGAAAACTTTTCACTGCTTCTGCTGCTGCGCCTTTAAGGCTTTCCCTCACTCGTTGCCTCTTCTGCGCTTCAGGCACCTCCCATGCCTCTACTGCCTGCAATGCCTGCTCCACCCAGGTGTCAAAGTCTTCTTCCCCTACGGGGACAGGGAGCTTCCCTGAGAATGTCTTTAGTCTCCGGTAGCTAGTCTCTACATGCACCGTGCTTGCCTTCTGACACTGGGTTAGCAGATCCCCTATCGCACCTATCAGTTCTGGTGATATAGCAGTGACAGGTGCAGGCGCCACTGGAGGCGTCGCCCTGCCTCCTTTTTCCGGTGGGGTACGGGCCGTAGCATGCGGTGATCCCGTAGGGGATGGTTCCTTCTCTACAGTTACCGCGTGCGCCAACCTATATGTTCTGTTGTCTGGCGTCCGCACACACTTGCGCCTACAGGCCTCTGGCATCACGCCCCAGTACTCCACTAATGCATATTGATATGAGATGTCTGGGTCTGTCTTTATGTCCATCACCCAGGGTGTGTGATCTGGAGTCACTGATTTCATTAATTCCTCTACCGTCTCACTCGACCATTCCTCCCCAGGTTGGCTAATGGCTATCGACTGCTTTGGCTCTGTGTTAGCGGCTTTGCACCACTCTTCTACCGCTCGTGGATCCATGGGGTCCATGGCGGCACCTCTGGCGTTCACTTGCTGCATCAGGATCCCGGACGAGAACCCCCACGTGTAGCGATACCTCCAACTAAGAAGGCCGCAGATTTAGTTTGGGCCCTGAAGACAGCTCCGCCAACCCCCGGCAATATGCTCTACCCCCTACTGGCACAGCTAGTACTGACAGTAAATTGTATATCTTATGCTGTATGAATAATTGAGCATTGACACAATACTAAATTGAAATAAGTATAAGATTTTACTTAAGCTCTTGGTAAGAAAAGGGGTAACATCAATAACAGTTTACAGAATAATCATTAGTAATGCAGAGCCCTGCCACACTAACACACTAAAGGGTTAACACACAACAAGTGCGCCACACGGGCGATCGTTAGCTAAATGCCCTATGGCGCTGTAACCAAAACACATTAGAAACCCCACCAGGCCTGGTTCTGATATCTACAACTTAGTCCTTTTTGCACCACCGTTAAAGATCTGCCGGTGAAGACATTAACAGAGTACAAACTTTGTAATCCAATGGGGTAGGTAAAGATGGGGTAGAAACTTGGCTATACGAACAGTAGGTTTAGCTCTGACAAGGGTCTTCAATAAGAGCACCAAGAATAACTCGTAGGCCACGGCAGTCTATAGGCCTATATGCAGTAACAGTATATCGGTTGGGCATATGCCCTCTCACCCGCCCGGACTACGGTTCCAGTCCGGGAACTTCCACCAACTGTGTCCCACACACACTCAGTCTCTTCAGCGATCGGGTCCCCGATCCAACAAGGCTGTAGTCGAGCGAAGTCAGATGCCACCCAGGCTCGCAGAGGGGTGGAAGGCTCTTTGGTGCTGCGCAAGGCCTCAGGCTTCAGGCCCTGCACTCCGACACATCCGCACAGGAGGATCAGTCTCTGAAGTCTCATGTCCCAAAGAGGCCGAGCCCAGCCTCGCCTCCTCCTTTTATAACCCCTCCCATGAGTCTCTGCGGTGGAAACATTGCCGAACAGGGTTCTGGGTAATGTAGTCTCTCTGCATTAAAGGGGAACACCCCGCTACACACCTTTTGTGTGCAGCAGCCCCCCTAATAGTTACCTGAACCCCCTCTCAATCCGGCGATGTCCACAAGAGCCTTGCTTCCACGGGGACTCGTACTCCTGATTGGCTTTTGGCAGTAGCGGGAGCCATTGGTTCCCGCTGCTGTCAATTACAGCCAGTGAGCCACTCATGAGACGAGGGGAAAAAGGCCAAGCCGCAACTCCGTGTGTGAATGGACACACAGAGCCGTGGCTCGGGAGCACGCCTGCTTGGGTGCCCCCACAGAAAGCTGCTTGCTGTGGGGGCACCCAGCAGGAGGGAGGAGCGCCGGCATACAATCATTGCATGGAGTAGGTAAGCATAATATGTTTGTTATTTAACCACTTCAGCCCTGGAAGATTTCCCCCCTTAATAAAATAGAGCTTTATTTTGGTGGTATTTGATCACCTGTGCAGTTTTTTATTATTAAAAGCGTCAATTTTGAAAAAAAACTATTTTTTGCTATAATAAATATCCCCCAAAAAAACGTAAAAAAGCTTATTTCTTCATTACTTTAGGCCAGTATGTATTCTTCTACAAATTTTTGGTAATAAAATCGCAATAAGCGTATATTGATTGGTTTGCGCAAAAGCTATAGCATCTACAAAATAGGCAATATATTTATGGCATTTTTATTATTATTATTTTTTTTACTAGTAATGGCGGTGATCAGTGATTTTTAGCGGGACTGTGATAGATCGGACCCATTTGACACTTTTTTGGGAACATTGACATTTATACAGCGATCAGTGCTATAAATGGCCACTGATTACTGTATAAATGTCACTGGCAGGGAAGGGGGTTATCACTAGGGGACGATCAAGGGGTTAAGTGTTCCTTAGGGAGGTGTTTCTAACTTTGAGGGCAGTGTACTGACTGGAGGAGGAGAGAGGCCGCTCTTCCTAATCACTAGGAACAGCAGATCCTTCTCTACTCCCCTGACAGAACAGGGATCTGTCTTTTTACATTGAGAGATCCCCGTTTTGGCTCTCTGAAGAGCGATCGCACCCACCGAGCATGCGCATTGGCCCCTGCATCGTGCCGCGGGCGCGTGCGTGCCCCCTATAGTTCTTAAAGCGCCCAACGTACATCTACGGCAGTTTGCGCAGGGGATTGCGGCTGGTCGGCAAGAAGTTAAAAAAAAAAACAGAACTTATCACTTAAAGTTATGAAAATTCTCATACGACATAATACAACTTTGTAAGTGATGTAATATATTGTATTGTAATGAATTATTTCGTTTCCAAGCATTTGTAGTCTTGCTCTTGTGATTTTTTTTCAGACTGATTAAATTAAAATTGCACAGTCTGGAATTGTAAGAGAAACATTTTCGTGTTTGTCCCTTTGGATACTTTCGGATAAACTGTTGCTCTTGAAAGCTGTGTACCAACGATCAAATTATCGTACGATCGCTTCAAAAGTGGTATTGTTCGTCCGATTTTCTGATCATGTATATTAAGCATAAGAAAATTCCACATCCATTTAATTACCTATAATATAAAATGTTTCCACCCTCATGCCTTGTATCTTATCCTGGCTCGTTATCTAACTTTCTTATCAAGCTAATACATACCGAAGACACTAGAACCACTCCACTTAAAAAAACAATGGTTTTAACTAAATCATCGTGTGTATAAAGATTAAGAAAATTCCACATCCATTTAATTACCTATAATATAATTTTTTTCCACCCTGATGCCTTGTATCTTATCCTGGCTCGTTCTCTAACTTTCTTATCAAGCTAATACATACCGAAGACACTAGAACCACTCCACTTAAAAATAACAATGATTTTAACTAAATCAACGCAATGCAATTTATTCTGAATTAGAACTAAATTTTTGGCTTCAATTATTAACTATGTAAGTCAACAGTGAATATGATTGAACAAATGTTAATAATCTTACTATATGATCTTCATGCCATCATAGGCTAAACAAAAGCCTTATATTTTATGTGACTGCTATACAATAAATGTATTGAAAGGCATTCTAACTGTACTGTCTGCCCTCATGTTGTAAAGCACTGCACAAATTGTTGGTGCTACAGTATGTATTATAATAATAATAATAATAATAATAATAATAAAATTAAATAAGAACCTTTTAAGTATCTACTTAAAATGTATTTTAATTCAGGAATGTTGTTGAAAATAAGCTGATATATTTTCTGTGTTTTTTTTTTATTTATAGAAATGCCTAAATATGAATTGTATTTAACTTACTTTATCACATCAGTAATCTAATAGTAAAAAAAAGCACATTAATATGTAACACATGGCTGTTAACAGCTGCAGGAGGTAAGAATTCCAAGAATCAATGACCCCTTTGGCTATGGCCATGTTGAAGTCATTAGTGGTAACACTAATGGGAACTGAAGAATTTGCCCATGTATTGCAACATGTACTGTCAACTATCGCAACAACATAAACATACAGTGGATTCTTAGAAAGAAAAATATACAACTTCACACTAATCTTAGTATAATGCATACAATAGACAGGCAGGCACTGGAAGTGTAAAATTGTTATTAAAGAATATTTTAAAAATGCAACTGCATGCAACATAACACTTTGAATATAAAGAAAAAAACATTTGTAAGTCAGTCGAATCTGTTGCCTACAAAATAGTATTTGGAAACTTAGCAAATTGTTAATTAGACAAAGCTTACACCTCAACAGTGTATGGTTATGGGCTCAATTCATAAAGCTAATCTAGCAGGTTAGGTATACATACTAATTAAAAGTGACGGTTCGTTTCAGCAAGGTCCAATGAAGTTTCAAAATTACAATGACTTAAACTAGAGAGCATTATCCATGTGTTAAAGCTTTGTGAATTGAGCCTTATGAGTAATAAGATTGCAAAAAATGAATATCTCACAAACTCACCTTTAGTGGAGGATGAAGGAAGAGTTGGCAGGGATTGTGTTCTCTCAGCCTACAGTGTTCAACTCCTTGTCATAAGGGGAGTGCTTTAATGAAATCCAACTGTACAAAAAAAAAAAAAAAAAAGCCCACTTGTGGAGATCAGATTTCAAAGTGGCCTTCTGTGACTAATAGAAGTTTGTTGCTCCATGTCTCTTGTGCTAAACACTTGGACTTTACCCATTAATGACAATTGTTCTTACTAACCCTATGAACATTGTTTTGTGTATCTCAGCTTTGTCCACAGTCTAAGTGACCACAATTTGTATTACAGCTATGAATAAATTAGACTTTTGGTAGAAAACTGTAGGAGGAACATCCTATTTGGAAAGCGACACCATCTTGTCCTATGTCTTTTAGTATGTAAAATAATCAGATCCACATTTCAGAAACGTAAGCAGCTTTTGTAGTTTGTGGTGGTAATAAACCATGTTTTATTTATTTTCCACAAGTACCTAGGAATGCTATATACTAAGGGGGGTGTCTTCAATATAATACAAAACTGCATGCAAATATTGTTCTTGTTGGTCTTTTCCCTCATTTCCTATTTAACCACTTTCCCTCTAGAGCATTTAATTTTTTCATTTTTTGCACGCATGTTAAAATCAGCATTATTGGCTACAAAATTACTAATCCCCCACAAAACATTATATATTTTTTGAATGCAGAGGTTTTGTAAAATAAAAATATGGTAGTTTTTTTTATTTTTATGTTTCCACAACTGTTAACAAAATCTATATTTTATCTATATTTTATCTTTAACTATTTACAAAATCTATATTTAATTTATATTCTATCATTAACTGTTTACAGAATGTATATTTTCAGTCACATGTCATATGTGTGGCACAATTGTTTATATGCATGTGTTCTCTTTGCATGTGTTGCGTTCGTATGGATGTGCGTGGAGCAATGGGGGAGCTTTTAAAGCATATCTCTGGGCAAAAAAAAAAAAAGTTTTCCCATGCACTGGGGTTGTGCCTGCACTGTAGGGGTTAACTGCTTGTTTTTGTCAAGGGGAGAGGAGAAAGGAGATTTACTTACCTAATCCTCCAATTGCCCAGCATATGACCGTTTCACCCCCCCCCCCCCTCTCCAGTGGTCTTGAGTTGTGGACTGTTCTGATGTCATAAAGCCCAGAGCAGGCTCCATGGACCAGTAACAGTCCACCCCTGGACCGTAGGGGGGAGCCGTTTTCTGATTGAGCGAAGCATCGGGTGAGTATAAGCTTTCGCCTCACCCCTAGACAAAACAAGCAGTTGATCTGTGCAGTGACGGCACAGCCCCACTTAGAGCCATGGATAAGGGGTACTGACGGTCCTCTTGTACGAGGCCTGGGACAGCAGGGGGGGCAGGTCAGCAGGCTGAATCAAATGTGGGCAAGGAGGTGATCAGCACGGGGGGGGGGGCGCAACTACTACTGGAACTAATTGCCTGTATGGTTTTCTCTGTAGCAGCTGAAACCTGTCTTTCTCACACCTTCCTTCCGCCCATTGGCTTTCTGCTGCTGCAGAGAGAGCCATACAGGAGATCGGGTTCAGGAAATTGCCCCCCGCCACACCAATCACCCTCCCTGTGCACCATACGCTTCCCCCTGCTGCCCAGGCCCCTTGTTCTCCCCTCCCCCCACAGTGCTTCCGGATTCCCTCCTCTCCTTCCTGCCTGCAGCTGCAAGCACACAATAGGCTCCTTCAAGATGGAGAGTGGGGGGAGGGTCTGGTAAATATGTCATATTTACCAACCCCTTCCTTTCCTGAATGACCACAGTGAGTGATCAGTACTGATCACTCACCGTGTTCATTCATAACTGAAACATTGGCTGTACAGGCCCTGTTTTATGTTGTCTGTATAGGGCCCTGTGATTTCTAAAAGCAACCCTGGCCCCACTGCATAGGAAAACTTTTTTTTTTTTACCAGGAGTTGGGCTTTATTATATTTTAATATTTTTTTACATTTAGTAATTTTAACCCATTTTTTAACATTTAACCTTACTGCTATCACAAGAGGGCTAATAAGCCCACTATGTGATAGCATGGACATGTGACAGTTACTCTTTATGGAGACATCAGGGGTCTATTAGACCCCCTATGTCTCCCTGTCCCTTACTAATGCTGATCAAGCACAGACTGCACTTGATTGGCTGTGCGCCAAACTTTCTAGCCTTGATTCTTACAGCTATGAAACTGGAAATGCCCAGAGTTGGTTCACACCTCACATCTGGGAACAAATGTTTTCTTGTCTCTTCCCACTCTACATTCTGTTGTGGTTCAGGGAGTAGGGATGAGCTGAACAACCCACCGGTTCGGTTCGCATCCAGAACATGCGAACGGACCGAAAGTTTGCGCGATCTTTCGAACACCGTTAAAGTCTATGGGACTCGAACGGGAGAAATCAAAAGTGTGAATTTTAAAGGCTAATAGGCAAGCTATTGTCCTAAAAAGGGTTTGGGACCCGGGTCCTGCCCCAGGGGACATGTATCACTGCAATTTTTTTTTTTAAACGGCCGTTTTTTCGGGAGCAGTGATTTTAATGTTAAAAAATAAAAGTGAAATATTCCTTTAAATATCGTGCCTGGGGGTGTCTATAGTATGCCTGTAAAGTGGCGTGTGTTTCCCGTGTTTAGAACTGTCCCTGCACAAAATGACATTTCTAAAGGAATAAAAGTCATTTAAAACTGCTTGCGGCTTTAATGTAATGTCTGGTCCTGGCAATATGGATGAAAATCATTGAGAAAAATGTCATGGGTACCCCCCCCCAGCCCATTACCAAGCCCTTTGGGTCTTGTATGGATATTAAGGGGAACCCCGCACCCAAATTAAAAAAAGAAAAGGCGTGGGGCCCCCAGGCCCTATATACTCTGAACAGCAGTATACAGGTGGTGCAAACAAGACAGGGACTGTAGGTTTGCTCTTAGGTAGAATCTGTTTGTAATTTTGAACAGGTACATTTTTTAAGTGTAGCTCCAGCCCAAAAATCTATTTTTAAGCTTTTTGGAAAACATAGGGAAGGGTTATAACCCCTGTATCATTTGTTTTGCTGTCTGTGCCCCTGTTCAGAAGATTTCACCTCACTTTCTGTCCCAATGGCAATTAGATTTTGAAAATTTGGGGTTTTTAGGGAAACAAGGATTGGTGATAAAGCATCAGTGGAGAGGAGACACCCTTTTCCCATATTCAAGCCCTGTACACACGATCGGTTTTACTGATGAAAACCGTCCGATGGATTGTTTTCATCAGACAAACCGATCGTGTATGGGACCCATCTGACTTTTTTCCATCTGTTTTAAAAAATAGAACTTGTTTTAAAATTTTCCGATGGATCAAAACCGATGGTAAATTCCGATCGTCTATGGTCAAGTCCATCGGTTAAAAAACCCACGCATGCTCAGAATCAAGTCGACGCATGCTCAGAAGCATTGAACTTCATTTTTCTCGGGTCATCGGAGTGTTTTACGTCACCACGTTTGGAACGGTCGGTTTTTTGACTGATGGTGTGTGGGCAAAACTGATGGAAGTCAGCTTCATCGGTTTTCCGATGGAAAAATCTATCGGTTTAAAAACCATAGGAAATCCGATCATGTGTACAGGGCTTAACTCTTACAGGAGAGAATTTCCCTTCCTAGGTGTAGAGTTGTTTGTAAGTCAGATGTTTGAAAGTAGGGGCCTGCCCTATATACTCTGCAGAAATTTGGGCCTTAGGTGTTGGTGTTGCCACAACACTGTAAGCCCTCACAGTTACTCTTGGTTGGCGCAGGAACGGGCCCTGCTGTGAAATATTTTATCAAGAATTGTAATTACATGCCCCTGTTGAACAGGGTCAGAAAAATTGGGCCTTTGGTGGTGTGGTGGTGTTGCCACAACACTGTAAGCCCTCACAGTTACTCTTGGTGGGTGCAGGAACGGGCCCTGCTGTGAAATATTAGATCAAGAATTGTAATTACATGTCCCTGTTGAACAGGGTCAGAAAAATTGGGCCTTTGGTCGTGTTGCCACAACACTATTAGCCCTCACAGTTACTCTTGGTGGGCGCAGGAATGGGCCCTGCTGTGAAATATTAGATTAAGAATTGTAATTACATGCCCCTGTTGAACAGTGTCAGAAAAATTGGGCCTTTGGTGGTGGTGTTGCCAAAACACTGTAAGCCCTCACAGATACTCTAGTTGGAGCGCAGGAACTAGCCCTGCTGGTTAATATTACAGCAAAACATGTAATTACACGCCCCTGTTAAACAGGGGCAGAAAAATTGGGCCTTAGGCACTGGTGCTGGTGCCACAACACTGCAACCCCTCACAGAGACTCTAATTGGAGCGCAGGAATTAGCCCTGCGGCAAAGTATTACAGCAAAAATTGTAATTACATGCCCCTGTTAAACAGGGGCAGAAAAATTGGGCCTTAGCCACTGGTCGTGGTGCCCAGAACCAAAAATGTTCTTACAAGCTATCAACATGAACATTGAGGAGGAAGAGGATAGTCGCTCAGCATAACAGGATAGTCATACAGCATCAGCATAGGCAGTCTTGAAGGGATCTCACATTCATAAAAAAATTATTTGGTTACATCAGCATCAGGTGCTTGGTAGCTGGTGATCCAAGACTGGTTCATTTTTATGAAGGTGGTGAGCCGATCGACCGAGTAGGTGGACAAGCGCACCCTGTGATCGGTTACAAAGCCTCCAGCAGCACTGAATGTGCGTTCCGAAAGAACGCTGGATGCAGGACAGGCCAGTAGCTCAATTGCATACTGTGCAAGCTCTGGCCAGTGATCCATCCTCAAGACCCAGTAACCCAGAGGATTGTCGGTTGGAAAGGTCTTCAAGTCTGATCTTGCCTCTAGGTATTCCTGCACCATATAAATCAGACGCTGGCGATGGTTGCTGGAACCAATCATACCTTGGGGCTGCGGACTAAAAAATTGTCTGAACGCATCGGTCAGACGGCCACCTTCTCCACCGCTCCTTCTGTGACTGACCGAAGCCTCAGCAACACGTTGTCCAGGACCAGGAAATTGTAACCTCCCAGGCTTTGGAAACGCGTTGCACAAACATTTCTGCAAGGCCTCCCAAAGATGTTTTATCCTCTGGTCCCTCTGCGAAGGCAGGATAAGTTTCGCAACCTTACCCTTGTAGCGTGGATCAAGAAGCGTTGCCAGCCAGTAATGATCCCTCTCCTTGATCACACAAACCCGAAGGTCCTTTCGCAGGCTTTGCAGGATCAGGGAGGCCATGCAGCGTAGGTTTGCTGAGGCACTCGGTCCGGAGTCCTCTGGGTCACTAAGGACGACATGATCCACAGCCTTAGGCACGTACAAGTACAAGTCCATGGGTTTCTGGGGAATTAAAATGAATTCTTGAAGACTGCTGCTGATGCTGAGTGCTAGGCTCCACCTCCATGCTGACACAATCCTCCTCCTCCTCCTCTTTCTGTGTGATCGGTGGGCCCGCAGGAACACTGTCTGGATAAAGGGGCCTTGAGAGGTAAGGAAGTCCTCTTCTTCCTCCCTCTGTTCTGCCTCAAGTGCCCTGTCCATTATTCCATGCAGCGTGTGCTCCAACAGGTACACAAGGGGGACAGTATCACTGATGCATGCACTGTCACTGCTCACCATCCTCGTGGCCTCCTCAAATGGTGACATGACAGTGCATGCATTCTTGATCATGAGCCAATGGCGTGGAGAAAAAAAGCCAAGCTCTCCTGACCCTGTCCTGGTGCCATAGTCGCACAGGTACTCATTGATGGCCCTCTGCTGCGTGTGCAGCCACTGCAGCATGGCCAACGTTGAGTTTCATCTGGTGGGCATGTCACAGATTAGGCGGTTCTTGGGCAGATTGTATTCCTTTTGGAGGTCAGCCAGCCGAGCACTGGCATTATATGACCGGCGGAAATGCACACAGACTTTCCTGGCCTGCCTCAGGAGATCCTGTAAGCCCGGGTACATGCACAAGAACCGCTGCACCACCAAGTTAAGGACGTGAGCCAAACAGGGCACATGGGTCAGGTGTCCCTGTCGGAGGGCGGAGAGGAGGTTGGTGCCATCGTCGCAAACCACCATTCTTGGCTGAAGCTGGCGTGGCGTCAACCACCCCTGAGCCTGCCCCTGCAGAGCTGACAGAACCTCTGCCCCAGTCGGGCTCCTGTCCCCTAAGCACACCAGCTCAAGCACCGCATGGCATCTCTTTGCCTGAGTGCTTGCATAGTCCCTTGAATGCCTACGGAGCACCGCTGTTTCCGAGGACAAATCAGCAGAGGAAGAGGCCATGGAGGAAGAAGAAGAGGAGGGGGTGGAGAAGAGAGGTGTGGCAGAATCACCACTAGTAGCATTTTGGACGCGTGGTGGCGGAACAAGCTCCAACAAGACTGCACCCTGTCCTGCATCCTTCCCAGCTGCCAGCAGAGTCACCCAGTGCGCCGTGAAAGATAGGTAATGTCCCTGTCCATGCCTACTGGACCATGAGTCAGCGGTAATATGCACTTTACCACTGACTGCCCTGTCCAGCAAGGCCAAGACATTGCCTTCCACATGCCGATAGAGAACCGGAATCGCCTTCCGTGAAAAAAGTGGCTTTTGGGAACCTGCCACTGAGGTACCGCACATTCCACAAACTCACGAAAGGGGGCAGAGTCTACCAGCTGAAAAGGCAGCAGTTGGAGTGCTAGCAATTTAGCCAAGCTAGCATTCAACCACTGGGCATGTGGATGGCTGGGAGCGAATTTCTTTCGCCGGTTTAGCAACTGGGGTAGGGAAATTTGCCTTCTACAATCAGACGTTGGTGTAGCGATAGCAGATTGCCCGCAAGTACTTGCCACACCTAATTCTACACCTTCATTCCTCTCAGTGCAGGTTTCTGAGAGAAATTAAGGCATAGAGGGGTTGGAGATCCCAGCTGATGAGGAGCAAGGTGTGGGTCTTTTAAGTATGCTTGCCAACAGACTGCATGGGAGTTCGACATATGTCTGGTCAAGAATGTGGTGCCCAAGCGGCTGGTGTTTTGGCCATGCTTGATACGCTTCAGACATATGTTGCAAATAGCAACAGTGCGATCTGCTGCACACGTCTCAAAAAAGTCCCACATCAAAGAACTTTTTGAAAAACGTGCTGAGTCAGCAGCACCCTGCACATGCGGAGCTCTGCGGTGTGATGCAGTCGGTTGGCTGCTCCTAAGCTGGCCCCTGGAGGGCATCCTGCCTCGTTGGAGATGTGCCTCCTCCTCCTCTCTCCTATCAGGCACCCACGTAGAGTCAGTGACCTCATCATCCCCTCCCTCCTCGTCACTGGAGCAAACCTGGCAGTATGTTGCAGCTGGGGGAACATGACTGCTAGTTTGTTGTCCTTCTTTGTTGTCCTTCCACATCGCATGCTGTTATACCACTCACCCTATGGACTCTTGTTGATTTTATGGACTTTTTATTTATTTCTCTATTTATGCGCTGCACTCCTTTTATAATTTTGTTATATTAGAAACTCGACATAAGAGTTAAAACTGAATCGGTGGAGAGAGAACTTTTGGCTAAAAGGACACAAATTGTAGATCTTCTGCAATATAAGGCTAAGGCGGCACTACAGATATGTAAAAGATTCTCGTATGAAGCGGGGAATAAATGTGGGAAGGTATTAGCTAGAACGTTACGAGGACAAAAATTAAAGACCAAAAACAAAAACAAATTTTGTTTGCTTTCGGTTCACACTATGAATTTGCATGTGAATCGCACAAGAACTGCACCGCATTCCTGTTCAATTCACCGCACTGTGCGATTCAGTGCGGTGAAGGGGCTCAAATTGCACCACATCACACCCAAGGTGTGCATGCAAAGATTTTGGAACTGAACTGCAACTGGATCACATGGTCATTTTGAACCAGGCGATCCAGTGCCGGTAAACAAACTGTGCTTGCGACCTGCCTTTGGGGGGTCGTTAAGATTGCACTGACTCCCGCTGCAAGGGCTGTTCAATTTGAATGCGGTGTGGGAAACACGCACAGATCGTGGCGTTTCCCGCACCACATTAGTGTGAACCTAGTCTTAAACATTGGGATTTCAGAACGAATGTGATTTCCTGAACGAAAACTACATACAGTTTTACAATATTTTTCATTAAAAAAAAACATTTCCATCCTGCTCCTTCACCACTATGATCTAAAACGATGGTTGATTTAACCCCATTAGTTATTAGAATATCAAACAAGCGTTCACATTTTTTCAAACAAAATTCTACCTGATTTAGTCCTACCATCTTAAATAAGACAGACCTGAGAGCGGTTCCAAACACTCTGAGCCGTATACAAAAATAAAAATAACAATTCGGCAGGTTTTGGAATGCTCTTATACTAAACAATGATAGGGGGAGGAGCCGACAACATCGACGGTGTTCTGAATACACCAGATGCCGAGTGACGAGCTATTCGCTTCACTTGTCTGAGTGTCTATATGCGCTGTGGGCTTACGGCCAAATGTGAGTGGAACCATCTGAAGTGTTGAAACCTGAATATTGTCTTGTGGATTCAGAATTGCGCAATGATATATTTTCTTTCTTCCTACATGTGAGAATTGCACAACCAATGTATATGAGTACTAGGCAACATCCAACACTGCAAATAACAGAGAAAACGAGCTAAAGCTGATAATTGTTGGACTGATTGATTGTATCCAGGTCTGTAGCTCATTATTACGGACAACCAGTGTAGCCTAGGAGTGAGGTGGACAGTCCTCATATTCTTAGGTGTTTCTCTCAGAGTGTATTTGTTTTCTGAAATATTCTTTTGCACTATTGCACTTTTTCCCATCGCAGGCTGCTATATATATTGTCGCACGGATTATTTATTAATTACAGGCTGCTATCTATATATGTTTTCTTTTTAGCACAGAGCAGGATTTTTTCCACCTTTGCACATTTTTATTGTGCATTAAGCCCTAGTTCACACTGGTGCTTTTTGACATGCGATTTGACATGTCAAATCGCATGTCAAATCGGCGATATTTGCCGCAAATTCCGGGCAATGGCACCGTCCTAATTGGTGCGACGCCGCATCTGCGGCGCTGCACCAATTTCAAAAAGTAGTTTCTGTACTACTTTTTGCGATTTCAGGCCGCGATTTACATTGACATCTGTGCAGAAACCTGCACAGATGTCCCTGTAATCGCGGCCGAAATCGGGACTGACAGGCATGAGTGAAATCGTGCGAGTTCAGCTGAACTCGCACGGCTTCACTCCCGCAGCCCCAGTGTGAACCTGGGCTAATAGAGGGTTGGTTTTAGTGCATCATTATTTAGTATAAGACCACTTTCACACTGAGGCGATTTTCAGGCGCTTTCACGCTAAAACAAAGCGCCTGAAAAGCTTACGAAAACTTATTTCCATTAACCACTTGTCCCCCGCCCACTGTCAATTGACGGCGGGCGGAGGAAACTCTCGTTCTGGGAGGATGTCATATGACGTCCTCCCTTTAAAACGAGCTAGGAGGAGCGCGCTTGCCGCCAGCGGCGCGCGCGCGCCCGCCGCGTTCACAAGGCCCCGGTGCCCGGCGGCCGCGATTGCCGCCGGGCACCCGCGATTGCCCGGGAAACGAGCAGGAAAGTGGATCTCTGTGTGTAAACACAGAGATCCACGTCCTGTGAGGGAGAGGGGACCGATGGTGTGTCCCTTGTACATAGGGACAACCATCGGTCACCTCCCCCAGTCAGTCACCTCCCCCCACAGTAAGAACACATTGAGGGAACATATTTAACCCCTTCCCGCCCCCTAGTGGTTAACCCCTTTCCTGCCAATCACATTTATACAGTAATCAATGCATTTTTATAGCAGGGATCGCTGTATAAACGTGAATGGTCCCAAAAATGTGTCAAAAGTGTCCGATGTGTCCGCCGCAATATCGCAGTCACAATAAAAAATCGCAGATCGCCGCCATTACTAATAAAAAAATAAAAAAATAAAAATGCTATAAATCTATCCCCTATTTTGTACACGCTATAACTTTTGCGCAAACCAATCAATACGCGCTTATTGCGATTTTTTTTTTTTTTACCAAAAATATGTAGAAGAATACGTATCGGCCTAAACTGAGGAAAATTTTATTTAAAAAAAAAAAAAAATGGGTATTTATTATAGCAAAAAGTAAAAAATAGTGTTTTTTTTCCAAACTGGACGCTCTTCTTTTGTTTATAGCGCAAAAAATAAAAACCGCAGAGGTGATCAAATACCACCAAAAGAAAGCTCTATTTGTGGGAAAAAAAGGACACAAATTTCGTTTGGGAGCCTTGTCGCACGACCGCGCAATTGTCATTCAAAGTGTGACAGCGCTGAAAGCTGAAAAATGGCTTGGGCAGGAAGGGGGTTTTCGTTCACAGTAGAGAAGTGGTTAAAATCAATGAATGCTTTCACACTGGGGCAGTGCGCTGAAAAAACTCTCCATTTAAATTAATTGAAAGCGCTTCAAAAGCACCTGAAAAGCGCTCAGTGTTTTACTGGCAGTTTTTCAAGCGCCTCAGTGTGAAAGAGGCCTTAGGCTGGGTTCACACTAGTGCGACACGACATCTGTCCTACTTTGGATCCGACTTTGCCCTGCGACATGAAGCCGACATATGTCCCACTTTCAATGAACGGGGATCCGACTTGGATCCCCGCCAACAGCAGGCACTCTGTTTGGTATGAATCTTGAGGGGGAACTCCACGCCAAATTTTTAACAAAAAACCGGCATGGGTTCCCCCTCAGGAGCATACCAGGCCCTTGGGTCTGGTCTGGATTTGAAGGGGAAGCCCTACGCCAAAAAAAACAACCAAACCAGACCCTTATCCGGCTGGCAGGCCGCAGGGGAAGAGGGGGGACGAGAGAGCGCCCCCCCCTCCCTCCTGAACCGTACCAGGCCACATGCCCTCAACATGGGGGGTTTGGTTTGGTTTGTCTGTGACGTCATGAGAAGCCTATATTAATGCGGAGCGGAGCGAACAGCCAGTATTACAGCGGGAGGAAGCGACGCGTCAACATTGAGGAGGAGAAGACAGAAGAAGACGGCGATGGCGACGACGGGAAGACCGGCCCCTTCACTAGCAAAAGAGCTACAAGAAGGTAGTGGAGGGGCCGGCAGAAGGACAACGGAGAGCCGGACGAGACGACGGGAAGACCGGGCCTCCGCTAGCCAAAGAGCTAAAAGAAGTTAGCGGAGGCCCGGCGGAAGAAAGAACCGGAGTGCGGGAGAAGAACCGGAGAGCGGGTCTTGAAGAAGAAGGGGACGGAGAAGACCGGGCCCCGCTAGCAAAAGAGCTGGAAGAAGATAGCGGAGGCCCGGCAGAAGAAAGAACCGGAGAGCGTGGAGACCCCCGGAGTCGGAAGAAGACCCCGGAGCTGTGCAATAAATTAATTTAAAAAGCTGTGTTGTGTTTTTTCTTGACATTTTTTTTCCCACCAGGTGAATGGGTAGGGGTACGATGTACCCCATACTCATTCACATAGGGTGGGGGGGCCAGGATCTGGGGGCCCCCTTATCAAGGGGGGGGGCTCCCGGATTCCGATAAGCCCCCCGCCCGCCGACCCCGACAACCAACGGCCAGGGTTGTCGGGAAGAGGCCCTGTCCTCATCAACATGGGGGCAGGGTGCTCTGGGGTGGGGGGGCCACAGGTCGCCCCCCTGCCCCAGAGCACCAAACCTGTGGCCTGGTACGGTTCAGGAGGGAGGGGGCCGCTCTCTCGTCCCCCCCTCTTCCCCTGCGGCCTGCCAGGTTGCGTGCTCAGATAAGGGTCTGGTTTGGACCTTGGGGGGGGACCCCCACGCCGTTTTTTCGGCGTAGGGGTTCCCCTTCAAATCCGGGCCAGACCCAAGGGCCTGGTATGCTCCTGGAGGGGGAACCCATGCCGTTTTTTTTTTAAAATTTGGTGTGGAGTTCCCCCTCGAGCAGCAGAGCACAAGTCGCATGCCAAAGTCGGATCATGCAAGACTGCGGTCCGACTTTGATCCGACTTCAATGATAGTCAATGGGCTGAAGTCGGATCAAAGTCGGACCAAAGTAGTACAGGGAGCATTCTCAAAGTCGGACCGACATGTGTTGGACCAGTTAAGACGGCTCCCATAGGGAAACATTGATTTTCACACATCATGCGACATGAGCTCCCAATGTCGGAGCGTTTGTCGGACCAGTGTGAACCAGGCCTTATAGATTTTTTTTCGTTATCATATCACCACTGAATGATTGCAGCTGGAATCATTTGTTTATCTTTTCTCACCTGTTTTTTTTTTATATTCGTATTAGCGCTTAAGTTTTTACATTTTCAATAAACAATGATAGTTGTTTAAAGCCAAAATCAAGGCAAAAGCTTGCTTTTAACCTCTTGCCGACTGCCGCACACACACATACGTCGGCAGAAGGGCTCGTACAGGCAAATGGGCTTACCTGTAAGTGTACGTCCCTTTAACCACTTAACGACCGCTCACTGTATATATACGTCGGCAGAATGGCACCGACAGGCACAATCACGTAGAGCATACGTGATTGCCTTTGTATAGTTGGGGGGTCCAATCGGACCCCCCTCCTATACAGTGAGCGGTGGCTAAGTGTCCGGGAGCGTTCCGGGATGAGGGGGCAGCCATTCGTTTCCGGCCACCCCCTCGCGATCGCTCCCGGCGAATGGAAATGCCCCCTCTGTCTGTGTCAGGCAGAGGAAGCAGGAGGAAGTGATGTCATCTCTGGTGCGGCGCTCACATATACTGAGCGCCGTACAAGAGAAGACATCAGGTCAGTGCACACAACACTACACTGACACCAGGACACATAGGGACATAAATCGCCCCCCCCCAGGCCCCCCCAGACACCCCCAGATCACCCCCCAGATCAGCCCCCATCACAGTGTCACTGATTGCAGTGACCATTTATTTACTGATCACTGCAATCAGTGACATTTGTGACTGTAAAAGTGTCAGTACATTCAGTTTTAGGTCCAGTGTAGCCCCCTAACCCCCCCTAATAAAGGTTTAACCCCCTGATCACCCCCCAGATAACCCTTTCACCCCCTATCACCACTGTCGCTAAGCGATCATTTTTCTGATCGCTGTCTTAGCGTCAGTGATGCCGATCGGCAGCCAGTAATTTTTTTTAGGTTCGCCGCATGTTTTTATAGCGTCAGGTACCCCAATATATTATCTAATAAAGGTTTAACCCCCTTGATCGCCCCCCAGGTAACCCTTTCACCCCCTATCACCACTGTCGCTAAGCGATCGTTTTTCTAAGCGCTGTCTTAGTGTCGGTGATGCAGATCGGTAGCCAGTAATTTTTTTTAGGTTCGCCGCAGGTTTTTATAGCGTCAGGTACCCCCATATATTATCTAATAAAGGTTTTAACCCCCTGATTGCCCCTAGTTAACCCTTTCACCAGTGATCACCATATAAGTGTTACGGGTGACGCTGGTTAGTTAGTTTGCTTTTTATAGTGTCAGGGCACCCGCCGTATATAACCCAATAAAGGTTTAACCCCCTGATCGCCCGGCGGGTGATATCAATTAGGTTTTAGCGTCAGAGAGGGTCTGCGTCACACCCCAGGCAGCGTCAGGTTAGTGCCAGTAACGCTAACACCCACGCGTGAAGCATACACCCCCTTTAGTGGTATAGTATCTGAACAGATCAATATCTGATCTGATCAGATCTATACTAGCGTCCCCAGCAGTTTAGGGTTCCCAAAAACGCAGTGTTAGCGGGATCAGCCCAGATACCTGCTGGCACCTGCGTTTTGCCCCTCCGTCCAGCCCAGGCCACCCAAGTGCAGTATCGATCGATCACTGTCACTTACAAAACAAAAACACACATAACTGCAGCGTTCGCAGAGACAGGCCTGATCCCTGCGACTCCAGTGCTGTAGGAGGTGATTTCACCACCACAGTTAAATAAAAAAAGCATATATGCCGAAGCATTGGGGCAGCAGGAGCGGAGGAGCGATTTTGCTCCTAATGCCGCGTACATACGGTCGAAATTCCGACGGAGGCTTGCCCGTGGAAAAGTCCGACCATGTGTGTGCGGCATAACTTTTGCGGGAAGATGCCCCCATGCTTCGGCATATATAAATGGTGCGTGTATGCCCATCATTGGAAGTGGGTGGATGAAGGGCGGTATTATAATGGTGGGCATACCCACCGATCAATCTCTTTTTTCGTTCAGCCAACTGGCTGCATGAAAAAAAAAGATTACAATACATGTCCAACAAGGACCAGCAACGTACTGGTATGTTGCTGGACTTTGAATGTTTATACCAGAATGATGCCTGTGGGTTTAGGTATCATCTTGGTATCATTCTTTTCAGCCTGCGGCCGGCTTTCATGTAAAAGCAATCCTAGCGGCTAATTAGCCTCTGGACTGCTTTTACAAGCAGTGGGAGGGAATGCCCCCCCCCCCCCCAGATATAAAAAGCGCCATTGGGAAATTGGGAAAGCATTTTATCACACCGATCTTGGTGTGGTCAGATGCTTTGAGGGCAGAGGAAAAATCTAGAAGACCCCAGTTTTTTCAAAAAAAGAGTACCTGTCACTACCTATTGCTATCATAGGGGATATTTACATTCCCTGGGATAACAATAAAAATGTTAAAAAAAAATATACTTGGAAGGAACAGTTTAAAAATAAAATAAAAAAGCAAAATTAATAATAAAAAAAAAAAAAAAAAAAAGCACCCCTGTCCTGCCCTGCTTTTGCCCAATGGCGAACGCAAGCGTCGGTCTGGCGTCATATGTAAACAGCAATTGCACCATGCATGTGAGGTATCACCGCGAAGGTCAGATCGAGGGCAGTCATTTTAGCAGTAGACCTCCTCTGTAAATCTACTGGGGTAACCTGTAAAGGCTTTTAAAGGCTTTTAAAAATGTATGTAGTTTATCGCCAATGCGCGTTTGTGCGAAATTTTAAAGCATGTCGTGTTTGGTATCTATGTACTCGGCCTAAGATCATCTTTTTTATTTCATCAAACATTTGGGCAATATAGTGTGTTTTAATGCATTAAAATTAAAAAAAGTGTATTTTTTAACCCAAAAAATGCGTTTGAAAAATCGCTGCGCAAATACTGTGTAGAAAAAAAAATGCAACACCCACCATTTTAATCTGTAGGGCCTTTGCTTTAAAAATATATATAATGTTTGGGGGTTCAACATAATTTTCTTGTAAAAAAAAAATGTTTTCATGTAAACAAAAAGTGTCAAAAAGGGCTTTGTCTTCAAGTGGTTAGAAGAGTGGATGTAAGCTTCCTAATGTTGTGTATAAAATGCCAGAACAGTTCAAAACCCCCCCAAATGACCCCATTTTCTATATTCTATATTTTATATATTTTCTTTCTTCATTTTCAAAAACAAATGAGAGCTGTAAAATACTCGCCATGCCTCTCAGCAAATAGCTTGGGGTGTCTATATTCCAAAATGGGGTCATTTGGGGGGGGGTTTGTGCTATTTTGGCATTTTATGGTCTTCGAAACTGTGATAGGTAGTGAGGAGTGAAATCAAAAATTTGTCCCTAGAAATCCTGAAGGCGGTGCTTGGTTTTCGGGGTCCCGTACGCGGCTAGGCTCCTAAAAAGTCCCACACATGTGGTATCCCCCGTACTCAGGAGAAGCAGAAAAATTTATTTTGGGGTGTAATTCCACATATAACCATGGCATGTGTGAGCAATATATCATTTAGTGACAACTTTTTGTAATTTTTTTTTTTTTTTGTCATTATTCAATCACTTGGGACAAAAAAAAAATATATATTCAATGGGCTCAACAGGCCTCTCAGAAATTTCCTTGGGGTGTCTACTTTCTAAAATGGGGTCATTTGGGGGGGTTTTGTGCTATTTTGGCATTTTATGGCCTTCGAAACTGTGATAGGTAGTAAGGAGTGAAATCAAAAATTTGCGCCCTTAGAAATCCTGAAGGCGGTGCTTGGTTTCCGGGGTCCCGTACGCGGCTAGGCTCCCAAAAAGTCCCACACATGTGGTATCCCCGTACTCAGGAGAAGCAGCAAAATGTATTTTGGGGTGCAATTCCACATATAACCATGGCATGTGTGAGCAATATATCATTTAGTGACAACTTTTTGTAATTTTTATTTTTTTTTGTCATTATTCAATCGCTTAAGACAAAAAAAAAAATTCAATGGGCTCAACATGCCTCTCAGCAATTTCCTTGGGGTGTCTACTTTCCAAAATGGGGTCATTTGGGGGGGGGGGTTTGTACTGCCCTGTCATTTTAGCACCTCAAGAAATGAGATAGGCAGTCATAAATTTAAAGCTGTGTAAATTCCAGAAAATGTACCCTAGTTTGTAAACTCTATAACTTTTGCGCAAACCAATAAATATACGCTTATTGACATTTTTTTTACTAAAAACATGTGGCTGAATACATTTTGGCCTAAATGTATGACTAAAATTGAGTTTATTCGATTTTTCTTATAACAAAAAGTAGAAAATATCATTTTTTTTCAAAATTTTCGGTCTTTTTCCGTTTATATCGCAAAAATAAAAATCGCAGAGGCAATCAAATACCATTAAAAGAAAGCTCTATTTGTGGGAAGAAAAGGACGCAAATTTCGTTTGGGTACAACATTGCATGTCCGCACAATTTACAGTTAAAGCAGCGCAGTGCAAAATTCAGAATTCACCTCTGGTCCTCTAGCTACCAAATGGTCCGGGGCTTAAGTGGTTAAATTTGCCGCCTATCGCGCACGCCGCGGGTCCTGCAAACTCGATGTTCGCCGGCGGCCTGTAATTGCGGTGAGGAGAGGCAGAACGGGAAGATGCCTATGTCAACAAGGCATTTTCCTGTTCTGCCTAGTGACAGGACAGTGATCTACTGCTCCCTGTCATCGGGAGCAGTGATCGCTGTCCTGTCAGTGGTAGCCCATCCCCCCCCACAGTTAGAATCACTCCCTAGGACAAATTTAACCCCTTGATCGCCCCTAGTATTTAACCCCATCCCTGCCAGTGTCATTTATACAGTAATCAGTGGCTATTTGTAGCACTGATTGCTGTATAAATGACAATGGTCCAAAAATAGTGTCAAGTGTCCGATGTGTCCGCCATAATGTCGCAGTCCCGATAAAAATTGCAGATCGCCGCCATTACTAGTAAATAAAAAATCTATAATAAAAATGCCATAAATCTATCCCCTATTTTGTAGATGCTATAACTTTTGCGCAAACCAATCAATATACGCTTATTGCGATTTTTTTACCAAAAATATGTAGTAGAATACATATTGGCCTAAACTGAGAAAGAAATTTTTGTTTTTTTTATATATTTTTTGGGGATATTTATTATAGCAAAAAGTTAAAAATATTGCTTTTTATTTTCAAAATTGTCCCTCTTTTTTTGTTTATAGCGCAAAAAATAAGGACCGCAGAGGTGATCAAATACCACCAAAAGAAAGCCCTATTTGTTGGAAAAAAGGAAGTCAATTTTGTTAGGGTACAGCTTTGCACGACCATGCAATTGTCAGTTAAAGGGACGCAGTGCCGTAACGCAAAAAATGGCCCTGTCATTAAGCAGCCAAATCTTCCCGGGCTGAAGTGGTTAATAAATAGTAGAGGCAATACATTGTATGTGATCTTACCTCAAGTGTGATATGATTGCCCTAGGCTCCATGCACATTGGTTTAAAAATCGCTGCTTCTGCAAGAGTTTTGTGTTTTGTCTGTAGAAGCTACTCAATGCTATCCTATATGTCCATACACATTAGGATTTTTAGAGGCATATTTTGAGCTCAATGTCTAGGCTCGGTTCACACTGCAGCGATGCGGTAACCCTGCGAATCCACTGCGAGTTCCCGCATTGCATGTTTCCTGACGGCAGTTCACACTGCCCTATGCAAGCTGCTGGGAGTCTCAATTGAAAGTTAATGACACCCCCCAAATCAGTTTGCTTATCGCAGTGCGAACTGCAAATTCGGACAGGAATCATATTGCATGGGTGTGAACACCCATGCGATCCGATTCTGCTGCGGACCTAAAAAAGGGTCCTGTGCGAGTTTGGTCCAAATGCGATGCGAATTCAGCCATACTATTTGTATGACTGAAATCACATCGCACAGAGATCACATCCGATGTCGGACATCGCACCAGTAGAGGCCCTTCTGGTTTCCGTTTCTGATTGGAGCTTTTTGGCAGAAAAAAACGCTAAACTCCCCTAAACTAGCTACCAAAAATGCTCTATATGAGATTATATTTTTTGATATGAATGATTTTTTCTGCCAAAGGAACTGGCATGGAGCCTAATGCCCCGTACACACGATCCAAAAATCCGACGACAGATCATCCGTTTTTTTTTTTTTGCATGCTAGTCGTGTATCGAACCTGAACAGTTTACTAAAGTAATGAAAATTCTCATGCGACAGAATAAAAAATGGAAGTGATGTCATGTGTTTTAGTCTTTGTATTGTATTTTCGGACGGCAACTGTACCGATTAAGCGAAAATTGGACGATCTGGTATCGTACGAGAATATTTTTCCTGTTTGTCCGGTCGAAAGCTGTATTTTGTTGTCCGATTTTTAGATTGTGTGTACGGGCCATAGGACTGCAACTGATACAGAAAAGCACGTGTTTTTTAGGCAGTGTTCCACCATGGAACAGAAAATGTTTCAGGCAGAGGCAATAGTGCTTCCTTCTTGCCATAGTGTGAACTTAGAAACATAGAAGAACGACAGCAGGAAAAAGACCAAGGTGTCCCATTGAGTTTTTTCTTTCTGTCCAAGAACTTTATTTTGTCCTAGAGAACGTGTTCTATAAGCCCAACTCTGGTCAAAACCTTTTTTTACACCATTGATAGATTGGTTAGAACTCCTGTCTATGTTTCGGCAGAGATTTTGCCTTACATTTTCAGTTGTCACCATGACAGGAAGTCAGCAGAATCTTTTCAATGGTTACAGCAATACATTTAATTTTCCATTGTAGCAGTGGAAAGTTGCAGGTATTGGATGTACCCTCTGTCTAGGTTGGGGTTCATGGGAAACCTCCGACACAATAAGCACATTTAGCAATTTTTCTATAAGATACTTAAAATATTTGTTGCTCATGCTTGTTACAGAACAACAAAGCTGAGAAAAGAGAAAGCAATGAGCAGGATACATTTGCCCGATTATACAATGCAGCAGGTGTACAGTTGAAAACATATCCTCCTTACTGAGAAATTAGGCCCCATACACACTGGTGTTTGCTTTCAAACACCAGGAGAAAAGCAGCGTGAAAAAAACGTCTAAAGCCATGTTTTTGTAAAGGTGCATTTAGATACAGTTAGGCTCATCAATCGCTTGGGCATTTATTCATTTCATTGGCCAGAATAATCATTTATTCTGACTATTGAAATGAACGTACGCTTGATGCGCCTAGTGCTTAAGCATGGTCAGATGCGTTTACACACGTTTAGGCGCATTGGGAAATTTATTTTTATTTTTTTGCCAAAACGTTGCTGCTCTTGAACACATTGGCAGTGTTTTTTTTCTCTGCCTCTAAAAACCCCTGCTTCTAAACGCCTGTAAATGCCTATGTGTGCATGGACACATAGGCTAACATTGAGAGGCATTAGATGCAGAAAGTAAAAACTCAAAACGCCTCTAAAATTGGTATTTAAAATGGTCCTGTGTGCATGAGGCCTTAAAGGGGGTGTAAACCCTCGTGTTTTTTTTCACCTTAATGCATCCTTTGGTGAAAAAACTTCTGACACTGATCAGCCCCCCCCCCCCCCCCGTTTTACTCACCTGAGCCTGTTCATTCCCACGGCGGAGACGCGCTCTACCTCTCTGCCCGTTGTCTCGGCTCCTGATTGGATAGATTGATAGCAGCGCAGCCATTGGCTCCTGCTGCTGTCAATCAAATCCAATGATGTGGGCGCCGGGGGGGGCGGACCGAGTCTGAAATTTTATGTGAATGGACACAGAAGCAGGAGCGCGCCCGCACGGATGTCCACCCTAGGATAAGGTGACCAGATTTTTCAAATGAAATCCGGGGACATATTTTATTTTTTTACTAGTGTAGCGGGGTCTCTAAATTTAGGTGGGGTACACCTGGGTGGTAGTGAGGTCCAGGTGTGTAAAGTATGGGAGTAATTGGTCCATTTGTATTCGTGGAGGATTGGGCGGTGTAATAATCTCCTTGGTCTGTGGGTGGCAGGTGCCCGCAGGCTCAAGGTAGATTTGCCGCCACAGTGCTGTCCTTTTTGTCCCTTCTCGGAGATGGTACGGCGAGGGCGGGGAACCTGCCGTGTCGTCGTTGGAGGGGATAAAAGGGGGAGACACCCTGGTCACAAGGTCTTGCTCTTTTGGAGGCCCTTCATCACGCACTCAGGCACCTTAGGCCTGGGTGTGGGCTGTTTTGGATTCCGGCTCAGGTGCCCTAGGCCTGACCGGAATGGAGTTGGAGTCCATCCCAGGCACCTTCAGCCTGGGGTGAGGTACTAAACCAGGAGGCCTGGGGCCCAGTGACTTCGACTGGGTCCCGCGAGGGTGAAGTCCGAGGGTCCCTGAAGTGTATGAGGTGCCCATGTCTGAGGTGAGGAGGCCGGGGAGGTTACCCATTCGGAGAGTCTGGAGCAGCATCAACCCAGTGACGGATGGGCCTCTGGTAACTCCCTTGGAGGGACATCTTCCCCTGACAGGGGCCACAACGCAGCAAAGGTACTCCTATCTACGTTCTCTTGAGTCGCTGGTAGAGACTCTCAAGTTCTAAGTCCTTTCTAGCCAAGGCTATAGTAACCGCTGGTGAGATCACAGTGGTTTAGCTGACAATCAGGACAGTGCCTCGACCTGCTCATCCCCTTGTATCAAACTGTTATGGAGTCTCAACCAGTTGGCTACTGAAGCACTGTTTATTGTGAGTTATGCAATAAAACAAGAGTTGGACTGTGATCGGTGTGTGGAACTCTGGTTAATGGGAGCAGAGGGAAGTGTTGGCACAGCAGGACTTAATCCTTGACAGAAGCACACAGGCCCGAGGAAATATCTGGTACTGGCCTTCACCTCACCCACAGCTATGGGGAGGACATGGGCCGTAGCGCATCTCACCCTATCGTGTGTGATACCCCTAGAAGAAAGAGATGGGGTGAGGTCGCTACACTAGTAATGGTGGCAATCAGCGACTTTCTGCCCATCGCCGCCCACCACACAGCCTGTCAAGTCTTACTCTCCGGGCCCCGGCTACTACTGGGTGGGGAGCTGAGGAAGATCACACCGCCAGGGAAGGCAGGGAGATAAGCAGGCAGGTGGCTGGCCGGGACTTGAGCCAAGGCAGGAGAACATGCGAGCGGAGCTGAAGAAATATTCCCTCCGCTCCGACCAGCACATGATCATCAGAAAGGGGCACAGATAATGGAAAAAAATACACCCCCTAAGCTAGTAGGAGCGGCGGAGCGCGCGCGGGGGGGGGGTGTGTAATTCAGATTTTTTTTTTTATTCTGCACTGATTGTCTTTTAAATTGCCCCAGCCCCTGTTCAAATCCAATCCGGGGACAAAACCGGGGACAGACTTGGTCCGGGGACAGTGTCCTCAATCCGGGGACTGTCCCCAGAAACCGGGGATGTCTGGTGACACTACCTTAGGACAGCGTTCTCCAACGTTGGCAATCGATGTGGGGAGGAGCTACCAGCGCCGCCTGGGGACCCCAGAAGAGGCAGATCGGGGCCACAAAATAAACTGCACAGTGGAGGTAAGTATGACATGTTTGTTATTTTTTTTTAAAAAGAGAGTTTACAACTCCTTTTTTTTTTTTTTTTTTTATAAATCTTTTTATTTAATTTCTTAAACAAACGAAACATAACATGACAACACATCATACACATTAAATCTAACATATATTAGTAAAATAACACAATCCCATCACCTTGCATAGCAAAAAACAAGAAATAAAGAAAAATTATGATTATCACTATTTCCAATCATTTCTAAACACAAATATCCCTGTAGCGCTACGAGAGCCGCTGAGTTTTGTTTCGGGCCCTGCATACAGCACCGCCAACCCCCGGCAATCTACTCAACCTACACTGGCACAGTTAGTCTAGGGATTGTTACCTTGTAACGGTCTATACCTGATTATACACAATCTAGCAGTATTGATAGATAACCACTATCTGCAAAGATGACACTAATACCAATGTGATAAAATATAACTGGATTTATATTTTGGTGTAAGGATTTAAAGTTAGACACATCACATAGCATACATGCAGAGCCCTGCAGCAATAAACATATCCTTCAGTGATAGTGCAGAGTGATCACCCGCCACGTGCAACTATCTTCTTTCCCTATGCGCAATATGGCGCAGCAACAAAGTTTTAACCCCCACCCTGGTCAGGCCTGACCCAGATTAAAACTCAGTCCCTTATGAGAACACTTCTTCGCATGCAACTTGAACAGTGGTGCACTTTCAGGAAACAATATTTGTAATCCAAGGGGTAGTAAATAACAGGGTGGGCCAAGGCAGTCACTAGGCCCAACAAAGTAAAAGGGATAATGAAGTGAGCAAGTGCTCGCTCACCACTCCGGACGCAATCCCAGTCCGGGCTTCCACCACTGTGTATCCACACACAGTGTCTCCAACGGCCGGGTCCCCGGTCCAGCTGACGTCAGCAAACTCGAGCAGGAACAGGTGCCACCCAGGCTCCGCAGTGGGGTGGAAGGCTCTTTGGTCGTCCTGTTGCTTGCAGCGCGGTGTCCCAAAGAGGCCGATCCTAGCCTCACCCTCTTCTTATATAGCCCCACCCATGAGTCTCTGCGGCGGCCCAATGCACCCTGGGTGCCAAACGGGGTTCTGGGTACCGTAGTCCAGAGGCCTTAAAGGAGACCCCGCTACATCCCATATAGGGAACATCCCTTCTATGAATTGTTACCTCCCTCTATGTTAGATGCCGTATATGGCTTATCCAGCCACTTTGCCCAAACCTTATCATACTTACTAGGGCGACCCCTATTCCTATAGGTATCTCTATACAATTGAAGATTATTATTAATCAATTTTTTCCAATATATAAACGGAGGAGGATGAGGTTTCTTCCAATATAATGCAATAGATTTTCTTGGGCCAGAATAATGTTGTATTAATAAATATTTGTTTGGTCTCTATAGGGGTAATATCCTCTACTAAGCCCAGCAAACAGACTGACATTGAAAACGGTAAAGGAGCAGAGGTGATAGAGTTTAATAGATCCACTACCTCCATCCAAAATGTAACTATATATGGACAGGTCCAGAAGATGTGTGTGAAATCCCCTCAAGCTGCTCTGCACCTCCAGCACTTAGAGGAACAAGCAGGATTTATCTTTTGAAGTCTATATGGCGTGATATATGCTCTGTGTATGAGTTTAAATTGGATAACACGATCCCTCAAGGAGATCAGAGATCTCAAAGGGAAATCCCACACACAGCTCCAGTCCTCCATACTCAGATCTGGTATATCTTGCATCCACCTAGCTCGGAGACTCTCTAATGGCAGGATAGAAATTAAAGTAAGATTAGAATAGAGTCTCGAGGTAGGCTTATCCAGACACTCAGACCTAAGTACTAACTCCAAGGTAGATTATATCATCGTTAAACTATTCTGTGGAAACTCTGCATGAAAAGTATGTGAAAGCTGGTAGTATCTAAATAGATAAGAGCTAGGAAGATTAAACATTGAGGTTAGTGTAGAAAAGGTGGATAACCTCTGATCAGTAACCACTTGGACAAGTTATTTAATATTGTATTTGGTCCATGCAATAGGCTCTGGTGTTTTAAGGAATTGAGGAAGGGTAGGGTTTAGCCATAGAGGGACATTTGGAGAAATCGCTCCCTTTGGATAACCCTCACATCTAAGGCCGGCCTCCCAAGCTCGAATAGTATTAAGCATAGGAATAGTCACCTGATGAAGTGCCCTACGGCCCCTAAATTAGAGAACCTTGAGAGCTTCTACGGAACCTACTACTGCTGCTTCTAACCGGGTAGAAGAGTTATATAGATCTGGGTTTAACCACCATGCGGCCGTAACCAACTGAGTGGCCAAAAAATATTTGTATAGATCCGGAAAAGCTAGTCCTCCCTCTTCACAAGGGCGCATCAGAGTACTTAATTTATACCTAGGATTTTTTATCCCCCATAAAAAAGATGAAAACAACTGAAGTAGTCTTTTGAAAAAGGATACAGGGAGCCATTTAGGAGAATGTCTAAATAGGTACATGAATTTAGGTATAATTTTCATTTTTAAAAGATTAATACGTCCCAGTAGAGACAACAGTAGAGACTTCCATATTTTTAATTTAGACTCAGTATCTCCCAAAATTGGGGTCAGATTCAGAGACATAAATTCAGAAGACTGACGAGAAATGACCACTCCTAAATACTTAAAATGATCTACCTACTGCAGTGGAGTATCCTTCATAGCCGTACTACGAGCCTCCATATCTATTGGAAACAGCAATGACTTAGTCCAGTTTGCCTTCAGCCCTATAACCGTTGAAAATGAATCCAATATATCCAAGGCCCCTTGTAACGAGGGTCCAGCATCATTTAAAAATAATAAGAGGTCGTCTGCATACAGAGCTACCCTCTCCTCCAGCCAACCGATCCGCAATCCCCTAATAGCAGATGAAGTATGTAAAGCCTCAGCCACCAGTTCCATAAGGGCTGGAGAGAGAGGGCAGCCCTGACGAGTTCCCCTAAATAGTGAAAAGGAAGCTGACAACCCTCCTCCCATCTTTACTGCAGCTCTGGGATTCTTATATAAGACCTGTAACCATTTTATAAATACCGTTGTGAAGCCCATTCTGAGGAGTAATTCCCACAGAAAGGGCCACTCCAAGGTATCAAAGGCCTTCTCAATGTCCAAGGAGGCAATAACCCTAGATCCCATATTAAGATGTGAAGCATAAATATTGGTATACAATCTCCTCAAGTTCACATCAGTTGATCTGCCTGGCATGAAACCAGTCTGATCTGAATCAATGATATTAGACATCAACGGTTGTAATCGTCGGGAAATTAACTTAGTCAGAATCTTGAAATCTACATTCAAAAGTGCAATAGACCTATATGAAGCACAGGAGGATGGGTCTTTCGGATGCTTGTAACCCCTTTAATCCTCATTTTTTTTCATTTTTAAACTGTATGTATGCTGAGTGAATAATAGTTAAAACAAATGCAAATGAATAATACAAAATAATAAATATGTAATTGTTTAAATAAAAATGAATTATACAAGACAATAAATATGCCTTTGTTTAATATATGTTGACTGTATGATGGTGTCATAGGCTTGTTTCATTTCTATGAGGCACCTAGTGACTGAGTCCACTAGTGACCTCTAGTGGCCAACAATAATACTGAATTAATGTTTTTTTTTTGCATTGCATAAAATAGAAGAATGATATGGCAAATTTAAAAGCCATAAACACTATGCACAAATGTATTATTTTTTTTTATTAAAGTCACTGCTTATTTATCACAAATCTGCATTCTTTTTGTTATAAAAGGTTCTTGGTTTATTTATCACAGAATATATCATATATCCAAAGCCCACAAAGCAGACATCTTCCAGCTATATACTTGTCTTTACTCCTTATGGTGATCAGAACCACAAAGAGGAAATATAAATTCTTATTAGAACAAAAATGGAACAAGCACTCACAATATCATTATTATTTAAAACATTTATTCCAAAGATACAGATTGTTTGTGAACAATATGCACTAATAATATATAATAAACCAGTTTGCAATTAAATTCTAAGGGCCGGTCACACTGTTCCACTATGATAACATGGGTTGCTTTAACTAAAGACAAATAGGCTGTGCAATTTGCAAGGGAGTTTTCCCTTAGCTTAGTAAATAGGATGAAACTTGTTTTTTTTTGTTTTTTTCGTGAATGTTTAATTGGGAATTCTTTACAGTGAATTTTCACCGTATTCACTAGGGGGACATTCCTTTGCAAAGTGAACAGTCTATTTTCCCTTCGTAAATCAACCCCCTATGTGATTGGTATGTGGCCTTAGAGAATAAAGATATATCTATAATTTGAGCAGCCTTATTAGAATCTTAAACAATTAGTTGTGGTATCTGTAATTAATTACAAATTGTCCAGTGTATTACAAAAACTCAGTGTATTGGGATCAGGGCCGCCATCAGGAATTTTGGGGCCCCTTACACAGCTTCAGGCATGGGCCCCCTGGAGCAGAGGAGAACCGGGAGGGGCGCTGCCGCCGCAAATTGAGAAGCGGGGGTGGGGGGATGCCACGAATTGAGAAGCGGGGGGGATGCCACGAATTGAGAAGCGGGGGGTGCTGCCGCCGCGAATTGTTGAGGTCGGGGGGGCTTTGGGTGCTGACGAACAAAAAAAGAACTAAAAAAAGAGGGGGCCATCCGGGGCCCTGGGGACCT
This sequence comes from Rana muscosa, assembly GCA_029206835.1. Classification (NCBI taxonomy): domain Eukaryota; kingdom Metazoa; phylum Chordata; class Amphibia; order Anura; family Ranidae; genus Rana; species Rana muscosa. The sequence continues at coordinate 707,881,419 of CM055118.1, forward strand.
CCTGGACCCCTTACAAAAAATAAATTAATATATATTTTTTTTTTTATAGAAAAAATACATAACAAAGGGGGGTTACCATCCGGGGCCCTGGGGACCTCCGGGCCTCTAGGGGCCTCTGGGCCCCTCACATAAAATAAATAATAAAAAAAAATGTATTTTTTTTATAAAAAATACATAAAAAAGGGGGGGGGGTTACCATCCGGGGACCTGGGGACCTGGGGACCTCAGGGCTCCTGGGGACCTCTGGGCCCCTTACAAAAAATAAAAAAAATAAAAAAAAGGGGGTTGCCATCCAGGCCTCTGGGGACCTCCGGGCCCCTGATTGGGATTGCTTTGTTGCTTGCAGGGTGAATCACATGCCGGCTTATCAGGAACTGCAATTGGAAGATATCCCCCTAGACTTCACAGTTCTCTCAGCTGCTTTATATAGTTACAAACAGCATCAGGCTTATTCTGTGCAGAATAAACAAATGACTAAGAAATCCAGCTGCAAAAGATAAACACCTGTTATAATGACCTGTAAAAGGGGGTGGAGTTATAAACTCCTGCATAAGAAGACAGATCAAAGTTCAACTCATCATTGCCCACACTAAACCAAAAATGCACTTTTCAAAAATGTGTGCACTGTTGTTTGTTTTTTTTCCCCAATAAACATATTCTCTTGGGAGAAGAGGAACTTAGGAGGGGATATAATCGCAATTTACAAATATCTGAATAGTGAATTTAGCATTGGGAAGAAACTATTTAACCTAAGCTCTCTGGACAAGTGGCCCACAATGAAGTTGTTCAACTTATCATTGCCCACGCTAAACCAAAATGTTACATGCAATTTTCAAAAATGTGTGCACTGTTTTTTTTTTGTTTGTTTAGAGGCAGCATGGTGGCTTTGTGGCTTCCACCCCGTCTTGCAGCACTAGGGTCTTTGGTTTGTATCTTAACCAGCTACTTGCATAGAGTTTGCATGTTCTTGCGTGGGTTTCTCTCACTCTCCAAGGGCTCTATCCTGGGACCAGTTTTGTTTAACCACTTCAGCTCCAGGGGGTTTTATCTCCTTCATGACCAGGCCATTTTTAGTTATTTAGCACTGCGCTACTTTAACTAGTGTAGCGGCCTCCTCACCCCGACCTCTTTAGCTAGGGGTATGTCGAGCGACAGAGTGAGGTGCGCTACAACCCATGTCCTCCCCATGCATGTGGGTGAGGTGAAGGCCAATATCAATCTTTTCCTCGGGCCAAATGTGTGCTGGTTATGAGGGTCAGTTCTTCCGTGCCGGAATCTCCCTTTGTTCCCATCAACAGAGTCCATACACCCATCAAAGTCCAAACTCAGGTTTATTGCGTATCTCCACATACAGTCAAATGCAACGGCATGATACGATGGGAAAGCAGGTCGAGGCACTGTACAGGTTCCTAGTCCCTACACTCCCTGTGCTATGACCAGGGGTTGCAGGAGTCTTGATGAAATCTCCTCCGCTGCGCTGTAGCCCCTATCAGGGGAAGATGTCCTCCAAGGGAGTTACCGAAGGCCCATCCGTCACCGGGTTGACACTGCACCGGGTCTTCGGACGGGTGACCTCCCCAGCCTCCTCACCTCAGATGCGGGTCCCCTCGCAAGGGGCGCCCTGGAGCAACTTCGCCCTTGCGGGACCCAGTCGGAGTCACCGGGTCCCAGGCCTCCTTAATAGTACCTCACCCCAGGCTGAAGGTGCCTGGGATGGACTCCATCTTCATTCCGGCCAGGCCTAGGGCGCCTAGGCCGGAACCTTGAACCGCCCGCACCCAGGCCTAGGGTGCCTGGGTGCGTGAAGGGGTGACCCCCTCCCACAAGAACAACAGACAGGCGACGACGACCTCGTGGCGCGGGCGTCTCCCCCTTTTATATCCTCCCATCGACACCACGGCGGGTTCCCCGCCCCAGCCGTACCATCGCCAGGAAGGAACCAAAAAAAGGGTAACACTGTGATAGCGATTCTACCTCGAGCCAGCAGGTACACTGACACCCACTGGTCAAAGAGAATATTACACCACCCAATCCTCCACGAATAAGAAAAGGGGTCTAATCCCTGACATAATTACACACCTGGGTCTCTCTACCCCCAGGTGTATCCCACTAACTTTGAAGACCCCGCTACACACTCCCCCTGGTGATTTGACGCTGGTCCCCAGCGTCAGGTGCACACCCATGTCTCCCAAGGAGGGGTGACATGAAGTGGGCCCCAGAGGCTATCCCTAATATTTTGGATACTGTATGTGCCAAGACCTGCTCAAAAAAAAAAACCTATAAAACATTAAAACTTTTGTATAAAACATCTGTCATGTACACATATACAATCCCTCCCGTCACTGTCTAAGAACCACCCCATACTCAGTAGTCTTGACCGACGAATCTCCTGCAGAAGGGAAACAAAAAAAAACATCCTAACACTCTGTGTTAACTTGGCATGAGTGGGTCCGTCAGCCGAGAGACCCACTCACTCCAATAAGTAAGTAATGCATGTGTAACATTTTCAAACAACCGTTGCACAACACTGCCACCTGGTGACAGCGCTGCAGTAATGACACTTGGTTAGATCTTCATTCTTCCTGCTTTCCTACTCTAACTCTACCCCAAAAGTCTCTGCCTTTGGCACATGAAGAAAAGGGAGAAAAAACAACAGCTCCCAAATCTCCAGTGAGTAAAAGAAAAGCCCAAATCAAAACAAAAGTAGGGCACAGTTCTAGGCGTCTGGGAATGTCTCTTCCAGAAAGTTTCAACAGCAACAAGATAGGAGCTCACTTCTCATATAAATAGAACCTTGGATCCGGCAGAAACAGGGGCTTCAGGTGCCCGTCAAACACTTCCACCGAATACTCAACATCCTCTCCTTCTTTCCTGCAGATGAGCACCTTATCGGCATGAATATGGCGCCCAAGTCTCCAATCAGCTCTGCAGTCCTTGAACTTTTTAGACACAGGCGGCGAACATGACAGGTATCGCCTGGCATGGGGTACTTTAAGCTTTTCCCATACAAACTCGTCATACCACCTTGGTCGCAGGACCTCGACTTCATACAATAAGTCCCGAGGCAAGTAAGGGTACTCCCACCCATATTCACGGGCGACTCTCTGGGAGAAAAGTCTCTGCAACCTGGCTAGAGGCGGCATCACATCTCGCTCACCTTCTCCTGGCTGTACGATGGCCTCCGGGTGCCGAGGTACCTTTACCATCTCGGGTTTCTTTGTCTTTGGTGCCCGCAATGAAGCACGCTGCATCCCCACCATGAGAGCGGGTGATGTAGTTGAATGCGGAAAGTTGGTCGGAGGACTAGATTTCCTCGGAAACTCCGGGGCCTTCACCTGGAGCGTACTGTCTTCTATGGACATGGGGGAATCCTGCGGTTTACTCAGCATAGGTAGTGGGCGTCTGTCCCAGCCCTTCCGGTGAAACAGTTTGTCTATCTCTCCGTTATCCCCACAGTCTGACAATGACTCTAAGTCGGAGGTGTCATACATCTCAGCGGGAAGGTAGTCTCTAATAGACGGAAGGCTACCCTCCCCTGCGGGCTCCACCGACTGGGGACCCCCGACACCTCCAACCAACACCACAGTCCCAGCCCCTGGCTCACCTGGACCTTCTGAAGAACTGGGATGTCCGGGACTCTCTTCTCTACTGGCGCCATCCAGGCCAGGCAAGCGGCGGGGTGAAGCTCGACCACGGCCATAAGATGCCTGTACCAGACCGACTTTCCTCTTCGGAGGTGGGAGCAGGGAGTCTGTAGTGACCGAAGCAGTGTCCTCGGATTTTTCTCTCTCAGTCTCTGGTTGGGCAGCCACTTCGCCCTGGTCAGCGCGCACGGGAAACTCTGCAAAGGCTTTGATCTCTCCCTCCGGAGTGGCGGTTCCTGTGATGCAGTTGAGGCGTAGGGCCCGGGGCCTTTCCGTGTGTGGTTCAACCTCAAAAAGGAACTCCTTGCATGCCTCACATCGCCCGAATGGCTTTAGTTGGACCACCAGTCCCGAGCATCCGGGACAGATCACACCGAGGGCCTCCGTGTCTCTGCATGAATACAGAGCCAACTGTCCTCGGGGCCTGAGCCTTATCCCCGTGTCTGTAATGGATGCAGCAAATGCAGTCATCTTGAAAGGATAAGGTACCGGCATCCACGGGGAGCCTGAGTTCACTCCGACCACTTGCTGCTCCATCACGCGCTGACCTCGCGCCGGAGTCTCCACGTGTATCTCCACACGTGGCCAGACTCCTCCCACGACTTGCACGTTTAGGCGGGCTTCCTTCAGTCTCCTCCCACGAATTGCGCAGTCATGGGATGCCTCGTGGCGCAGTGCAGCAAAAGTCCCCACATGTAGTTCGTCACACGGCTGGACTCCTCCCTCTTCCCGCTCTTTCTGCATGGGCCTCTCCCGGTTTTTCAGAGAAATTTCCACGACTTCGAGCACAGGGATGCACTTTGGCCAATCACATGGCCGACCTGCTCAGACCTCCTCCGGGCAGCAAAGTTCAAACACAGCCGTTCCAAACCTCAGGGTCAACACACATTCTATCCCGGACGAGCCCCCACGTGTAGCGGCCTCCTCACCCCGACCTCTTTAGCTAGGGGTATGTCGAGCGACAGAGTGAGGTGCGCTACGGCCCATGTCCTCCCCATGCATGTGGGTGAGGTGAAGGCCAATATCAATCTTTTCCTCGGGCCAAATGTGTGCTGGTTATGAGGGTCAGTCCTTCCGTGCCGGAATCTCCCTTTGTTCCCATCAACAGAGTCCATACACCCATCAAAGTCCAAACTCAGGTTTATTGCGTATCTCCACATACAGTCAAATGCAACGGCATGATACGATGGGAAAGCAGGTCGAGGCACTGTACAGGTTCCTAGTCCCTACACTCCCTGTGCTATGACCAGGGGTTGCAGGAGTCTTGATGAAAGCTCCTCCGCTGCGCTGTAGCCCCTATCAGGGGAAGATGTCCTCCAAGGGAGTTACCGAAGGCCCATCCATCACCGGGTTGACACTGCACCGGGTCTTCGGACGGGTGACCTCCCCAGCCTCCTCACCTCAGATGCGGGTCCCCTCGCAAGGGGCGCCCTGGAGCAACTTCGCCCTTGCGGGACCCAGTCGGAGTCACCGGGTCCCAGGCCTCCTTAATAGTACCTCACCCCAGGCTGAAGGTGCCTGGGATGGACTCCATCTTCATTCCGGCCAGGCCTAGGGCGCCTAGGCCGGAACCTTGAACCGCCCGCACCCAGGCCTAGGGTGCCTGGGTGCGTGAAGGGGTGACCCCCTCCCACAAGAACAACAGACAGGCGACGACGACCTCGTGGCGCGGGCGTCTCCCCCTTTTATATCCTCCCATCGACACCACGGCGGGTTCCCCGCCCCAGCCGTACCATCACCAGGAAGGAACCAAAAAAAGGGTAACACTGTGATAGCGATTCTACCTCGAGCCAGCAGGTACACTGACACCCACTGGTCAAAGAGAATATTACACCACCCAATCCTCCACGAATAAGAAAAGGGGTCTAATCCCTGACATAATTACACACCTGGGTCTCTCTACCCCCAGGTGTATCCCACTAACTTTGAAGACCCCGCTACACTAGTAATTGCTTGATCATGCAACGCTGTACCCAGGGGCTGTTACTAGGTGGGAAAAAGACCAGGGGGAGGTGGGGTGGTTGGGGGTGGGCTCGGGGAGGGTGATAGGCTCACTTGCTTAACACTGATCTACCTTCCCTACCTGACACATACACTGACCTACCTGACACATACACTGACCTGCCTGACACATACACTGACCTGCCTGACACATACACTGACCTGCCTGACACATACACTGACCTGCCTGACACATACACTGACCTGACTGACACATACACTGACCTGACTGACATACATGACTGACCTGACTGACATACATGACTGACCTATCTGACATACACAGATTGTTGCTGCTCAGTGCTCAGCCTTACCTGTAGTGTGTGAGTACACTCATCCCGGGCCCCGGCATTCACCACCACTCAGACAGCCCTGTAGGCACCAGGCAGCCAGAGCCAGGATAGAAGAGCCGCCCGCCCATTTACACAGAGTAAGCGGCTCAGTGGGGATCTCCGAGTGCCCAGCGCGGCCGCAGTGTCATTTTTGCCTCCTCCTGGACCCAGCAGCGCCTATGATGGACGTCACACGTCCTGCGGTCCTGGCATTGGACAAGTGTGACGTCCGTCATAGGAGCTGGGTCTCAGAGGCGGGACTTTTTGTACGTCACTCGACCGCGCTGGCAGGAGATCGTTCCCTGTTGCCGCAGCTCTGGGCTTATAATGCATTTAGGAATTTTGAGACCTGGGGATTTTTGAGGGCACACTCGTTGCTCCAGCCCCCGTCAGCCCCCCTCCTGACACCCATGGCTGTACCCAAACAAAATTTATATCATTCAAAAAAAACTGAAGAGCTTGGGAAGATCTGATGTACTAACTATCCGGTGTTAGTACAGCGACCTCCCCCGTTGAGCTATTGTCATGGTTATGCAGTAATGTTTGTCTCTCAGCTTACCCCTTCTCCATGTGTTCACCTTAGAGGCCAGCCACTCTCATCTAGCTACTTAAATAATAGCTCCACCCAGGCCCTATCAGGGAACACTATATTAACCTGTGCACTGCAAGCCAGCCGTGCTGATCAACGTTGTTTGTTAAGCTATTGGATTCCTGCTTGCCGTGTGCTACGTCTGTCTCTGTTTTACCGATCTTGGCTTGTTCTCGACTATCTCTGTCTGCTTGTGACCTTGACCTTTGGCGTGTCCTTGTTTATCCTTGTCTGCTAGTCTGTCATGTACCTGGGTGTATTTGAACCGGGATCTTTCTGGTCCCACAGCTGCAGCCTTACCTGTTGTGCTACGGAGCAGATCTAGACTTTTGGAAATGTCCTCTCAGTATTAAGCATTGCCTTGGACTCACTAGCCCCACCTGCTGCCAGCTGTGGACAATTTTCTATCAAAGCAGCCCATAAAAAGGAAGTGATGCTATCTCTCAGCGCCCGTTTGTGTGGAATAGCTCCCTGGGTGTTGTGACTGCTTTTTGATCTTGATTTTCGTGTTGAACTTCTGCCTGAATTCCTGACTACTCTCTAGCCTGCTGATTTTGTACTTCACTGCCAGCTTGTGTATGACCTTTGCCTGCCTGACCACTCTCTGGATTTCGATCGTGTACCGTTTTGCCTGATCTGTTGCCAACCTAATCTGCCTGACTATGTTTTCGCCTGAATCCTCAGCACACAAGTTCCACTTCGGACACTACCTATCACAGGTACCTTACATTACAAACGGGCCACAATGACAGTGGACCCTGCTGAGATTGTTAAGACGATTTCACGTCAGGGACAATTGATTGGAGCTCATGAACAGCATCTTTCTTCCCTGGATGCCAAGTTAGATGAACTTTGTATTATGCTTAAATCTTGTTTGCCTGCTTCCTCTGCAACGGTCCAGACTCCGGATCCTACTCCTGCTACGATCCAACCCGCCTCTTCTGTACCACCCAAACTTCCCTTGCCTGACAAATTTGGTGGTGATACTGAAGACTGCAGAGGCTTTTTAAATATTTGCCGTTTGGATTTCCGCAACAACCCTGGGACCTTTAGTACTTCGTCTGCCAAAGTGACTTTTGTAATTTCCTTGTTAAAGGGGAAGGCCCTGGCCTGGGTCTCTCCTTATCTGGAACGCAATGATCCTGTGCTGCAAGACGCTGACAAATTTCTGGCTTCTCTCCAGACTGTATTTGACAAGCCAGATAGAGCTTCTGCAGCTGAGTACTCACTCTTGGACATGCAACAAGGCACCAGGTCTGTGGCACAATATGCTATTGAGTTTCGTACCCTTGCCGCTGAGACTACTTGGGACTCAAGGGCATTACGTGCAGCCTTCCGAAAAGGTCTTGCAGATCGCATCAAAGACAAATTCATCTATAAGGATTCCCCAGAAGACCTAGAGAAATTCATAGAGCTCTGTGTTCGTCTGGATGTCCGGTATCATGAAAGATGCCAAGAGAGACTTAGAACTCGCAAGTTTCCTAGGCCAGTTTACCGTTTGGCCCCTAACTTCCAAGCACCACCTCAGCCAGAACCTGAAATCTCAGTTAAACCCCAGGCACCTGTGGAACCCATGGATGTAAGCCGTCTCCACCTAACTGAGTCTGAGAAACAAAGGAGGCGTGCATTGGGCCTATGCCTATACTGTGGACTTAAAGGACATTTATTATCTGTCTGCCCTTCCCGTCCAGTAAAAGGCAGGGTCTAACCAGTGTTGGAGGAGCTGGCTTAGACCTTACAGGTATATCCTCCAAGACCAAGATTGCCATTCCTGCAATTATCCATTTACCCTCTAAACTTGTCTCCTGTGAGGCTTTTGTGGATTCTGGAGCTGCTGGCATATTCTTGGACTACACTTTTGCTAAAAAAAATAATATCCCATTTGTTCCAAAATCTAGACCCCTGAACATTACCACCGTGAATGGACAACCCTTGGGAGATGGCATTGTAAAATTTGAGACTATGACAATCACCCTTCAGGTAGGCGTACTCCACAAAGAGGAAGTTGTCTTTTCTCTTATTGATTCTCCACTTCTGCCTGTTATCCTTGGTTACCCATGGTTACAACAACATAACCCTTCTTTTGATTGGGAAAATGGAGAACTAACATCTTGGGGGTCGTTCTGTCATTCAAACTGTTTGTCTCAACCCAAAAGACTTTCTGCTTGTATGTTGGCTTCCATGGCCGTCCCACCTACCTTGCCTCATGAATACCATGTGTTTGCAGACGTATTTTGCAAGAAAAAGGCAGAGGTTTTACCTCCACATCGTTCTTTTGACTGTGCAATTAAATTGATTCCTGGAGCACCTCTTCCCAAAGGAAGGACCTATCCCGTCTTTGCCTGAACAAAAATCCATGGAGGAATACGTAAAAGACAACTTGGAAAGAGGTTTTATCCGACCCTCTTCTTCTCCAGTAGGGGCAGGTTTTTTCTTTGTTGAAAAAAAAGATGGGGGTCTTCGACCATGCATAGACTATCGAGGGTTAAATCAAATCACTGTAAAAGACTCCTACCCTTTGCCTCTCATTCTTGAACTGTTTGATGTACTTAAGGGGGCTGTTATCTTCTCCAAGCTAGACCTACGAGGGGCTTATAATCTGATTTGAATTAAAGACGGGGACGAGTGGAAGACAGCATTCAACACTCGTAATGGACATTTTGAATATCTGGTTATGCCATTTGGGTTGTGTAACGCCCCTGCTGTCTTCCAACGTTTCATGAATGAAATTTTTCATGATTTCAGCAACAGTTTTGTGATCATCTACTTGGACGACATTTTAATCTTTTCCAAGACTCATCTAGAGCACGTCTCGCATGTAAAGCAGGTATTGCAACGACTGAGAGAAAACCATCTTTATGCGAAGATTGAGAAATGCAGTTTCCATCAAAGCCGTATTCCTTTCCTTGGATACATTATAAGTGCTGTCGGTTTCCAAATGGACCCTCAAAAACTTTCCGCTGTCTTGCAATGGCCCCAACCGACCACTTTAAGAGGGCTCCAAAGCTTTTTAGGGTTCGCAAATTACTACAGACGCTTCATCAAAGGTTTTGCCTCCATTGCGGCCCCCCTTACTGCTATGACTAAGAAAGGTACAAATTGCAAGGTATGGTCCTCAGAAGCAGAATCGGCTTTCCAGCAATTAAAAGACCTGTTCAGCAAAGCTCCAATTCTTCAGCATCCAAATCCCGATCTCCAGTACATAGTTGAGGTTGATGCCTCTGAGGTAGGAGCAGGTGCCGTGCTCTCCCAGAGACAGCCTAAGTCCGGTAGAATCCATCCAGTAGCATTTTTTTCTAGAAAGTTTTCTCCAGCGGAGATGAATTACGATGTTGGCAATCGAGAACTACTGGCCATCAAATTGGCATTGTCTGAATGGCGACATCTTCTGGAAGGGGCTCCCAAACCTTTTTCTATCCTCACTGACCATAAAAACCTACTGTATCTTCAGACTGCTAGACGTTTTAACTCACGTCAGGCTCGATGGGCTCTGTTTTTCTCCCGTTTTAATTTTGTTCTTTCTTATGTTCCTGGGCATAAAAACAAGAAAGCCGATGCTCTTTCCAGACAGTTCGCTACCTCTGAAGAAGACCAACCTACCGAGCAGTATATAATCCCACCTCACAAAATTGTCACACAGATCTCTACGGCTCTTTCCCAACAGTTACAAGAAACCCAGAATCGTGTTCCCCAAGGCTTTAAGATACCACCAGGTCGCCTGTTTGTAGCCCCTAGCCTCAGAAAACCTGTACTCCTCTGGGCACATGATGGTGTGTTATCTGGTCATCCTGGTGTCACCATCACTCTTAAGACCTTGCAGCGTCATGTCTGGTGGCCTCATATGAAAAGGGATGTTACTGACTATGTGGCTGCCTGTCTAACTTGTGCTGCTAATAAAGTACTCCGTACATTGCCTACTGGACTGTTACAACCACTTTCGGCACCTCGTCAGCCTTGGACCCATTTGACTATGGACTTCATTACAGACTTACCCAAGTCCGAGGGCATGACTGCTATATGGGTCATAGTGGATCGCTTTTCCAAAATGTCTCATTTTGTGCCGCTCCCGGGATTACCTACAGCGGAAGCACTGTCTACTCTCTTCCTTTCCCATATTGTGAGATATCATGGCATACCTACCAATGTCGTCTCAGACCGCGGATCCCAGTTTGTTTCCCGATTCTGGAGAGCGTTCTGCAAGAAACTGGGAGTAACGCTTTCACTCTCTACCTCACATCACCCTCAAACAGATGGTCAAACCAAACGCATGAACCAGACCCTAGAAACCTATCTTCGACATTATGTCAATGCCTTACACTCCAACTGATCTGAGTATTTGCCTTTAGCTGAGTTCGCTATTAATTCCCGTTGGCACAGTGCTCTTCATACCACACCATTCTACGCAGCCCTAGGCTATCACCCTCAGACTTTTCCCCTACTTCAGCCTTCTTCTGGTGTACCAGCAGCAGATCAGCGGGTGAAAAATATTCTGCTACTGTCAGGAAAGGCTTCACCCGCTGGTGGTGCTGCTGGTCCTTTGAAATGCAGTGCTAGTGTCCGCCAGCAGGTGTCCTTCTGCAGCCAATACCTCTGTTGGAGGATCTCACCTGCTGGTGGTAACACACGATACATGGACTGCAGTACCGGCATCCACCAGCGGGGGTATTCTGGCAGTGTGGGACAGACAGCACTTCCTGTGGTCAGCTGTGACCTGAAGCCTGATTACAAGACTTCTTTATATACCCGGCAAGTGCAAACACTCTTTGCCCTGGTATCTCTCTTCCTGACCCCCTGGACCTGTGACCCGGACTTTAGCCTGTACCTGATCCTAACCTGCACCCTGCCTGATCTGATCTGATCCGACCCGATCCCTACCTTGAACCCGCATCCTGTTTAACCTGATCCTTACCTTGTGCCCAACCTGCAGCTTTCCCTTCTGTTACCTGGATCCCTGCTCTGCAGCCTATCCATCCATCCCCTCCCTGTTCCTGCTTCCTCCCATCCATACCCATCTGCTTGATTCCCTTGTGTATGACCTCGGCCTGGCTTTCACTACGATTCTGGTATTTCCCATACTTGTATATACTGTTTGTAGTCACTGTTGGTTTATTGCACTGCGTTTTATTGGTTGTTGTATGTTGGTCACTCACCGTAATAAATTATATATATTTTCACCTACACCCGTTTGGTTTCCTTTTATGAGGTCACACAGTCTGGTCAATTAACAATCTCTGACAGTATACCAGGGCCATCCCTGATCAGACGTGACTTCATTAAGGAAACATCCTGTTATTGTGTTTGGCGGATATGGATTATAATGAGATCCTTTACTATTCACTGCTGGCAGCAGAGGATGGCAAACATTGTCGCCAGGTTTCAGAGGGTTGGACTAGTGACCAACTAAGGGAAACTATTCGATCAGCAAATTTTTGGGTGGATCAGGGTTACTTACAGCCTGAGGATGTTCTGCCGTTAACCCGGTTATGTGTTGAACCAGCCCTGTCGTTTGTTCCCAAAGGAGGTGATGACTTCTCTCCCCCTTTCAATGGTGACCAAGTAGAATCCCTAGTATGCTTGTTAGAGGATGATCCGGCTTCTTTCTATGAGCATTATTCCCTCTGTTCCCAGCAGGTGTTACATAATTGTGTGAGGTCAGTGCAGTCTCTGATTAAAAGGCGTGAGTGCGGACTAGTTTTTGTTCAGCCTTTGCTGCAGGCATGGTCAGATCTCCTCCCGAATTCAGCCAAGCCACAACATCCCGGCCCCTCCATCAATCACCTGCCTTCCCAAGAATATATCTGCCCATTGCCTATGGCAACCCCAGCTACCGTCCAGTGTGTTCAGCCCCCCAAATACTACTACCCCGTTTCTACCTGTTGCACCTACCCTGCCTTCAATCCACCTGCTTCTTCCCTCCTATCCGTAGCCAATCCACAAGAACCTCCTCCAGCCACTGTCCCTGCACCTCTGTCATTGTCTTCCATTTGTCCAATCCCAACATTTTCATATATTCCCCCCCCCCCCCCCGTTACTTGCAAACCTGCAGTGACTAAATCTAAGAAAAAGCGGAAGTACTTCCCAACCCACACAATCCAACCTACCTCCACACCCACCAACCTGCTCCAGCCTGCGGTTCTCGAACCAGCCTTCCAGCCTGCGGTTCTCGAACCAGCCTGCAGTTCTCGAACCAGCCTTCCAGCCTGCGGCTCCCGAGCCAGCCTGCAGTTCTCGAGCCAGCCTTCCAGCCTGCAATTCCCGAGCCAGCCTTCCAGTCTGCAGTTCTCAAGCCAGCCTTCCAGCCTGCAGTCCCAGAGCCAGCCTTCAAGCCTACAGTTCTCGAGCCAACCTTCCAGCCTGCAGTTCTCGAGCCAGCCTTCCAGCCTGCAGTTCTCGAGCCAGCCTTCCAGCCTGCGGTTCCCGAACCAGCCTTCCAGCCTGCAGTTCTCGAGTCAGCCTTCCAGCCTGCGCTTCCCGAGCCAGCCTTCCAGCCTGCAGTTCTCGAACCAGCCTTCCAGCCGGAGGTTCCTGGACCAGCCTGCCAGCCTGAAGACCCTGTACCAGCCTGCCAGCCTGAAGACCCTGTACCAGCCTGCCAGCCTGAAGACCCTGTACGAGCCTGCCAGCCTGAAGACCCTGTACCAGCCTGCCAGCCTGAAGACCCTGTGCCAGCCTGAAGACCCTGTACCAGCCTGCCAGCCTGAAGACCCTGTACCAGCCTGCCAGCCTGAAGACCCTGTGCCAGCCTGCCTGCGTGAAGTTCCCGTGCCAGCTTGCAGTTCATGTGCCTGCCTTCCAAACTGAAGTCCTGATGACAGTGTCCCAGTCGGAAGATCCGGTGCCCCTTTCCCGGCCTGTGGTTGTGGTGCCCGTTTCCCGGCCTGTGGTTGTGGTGCCCGTTTCCCGGCCTGTGGTTGTGGTGCCCGTTTCCCGGCCTGTGGTTGTGGTGCCCGCTGCGGTGCCTGTTCCTTGGCTTGAGGTTGTGGTGCCCGTTTCCCGGCTCGAGGTTGCGGTGGCCGTTTCCCGGCTCGAGGTTGTGGTGCCCGTTTCCCGGCTTGAGGGTATGAGGCCCGCGTCCCAGTCTGTGGAGCCTGCGGCCCAGCTCGATGACCCGGAGCTTGCTGCCCAGCCTTAGATAATCCCGTCTGCTGCCCAGCTCGATGACCCGGAGCCTGCTGCCCAGCTCGATGACCTGGAGCCTGCTGCCCAGCTCAATGACCCGGAGCCTGCTGCCCAGCTCGATGACCCGGAGCCTGCTGCCCAGCTCGATGACCCGGAGCCTGCTGCCCAGCTCGATGACCCGGAGCCTGCTGCCCAGCTCGATGACCCGGAGCCTGCTGCCCAGCTCGATGTGTTCTTGTCTGCCGCCCAGCCTGAGATGATCCCGTCTGCTGCCCAGCCTGAGATGTGCCCGTCTGCTGCCCAGCCTGAGATGATCCCGTCTGCTTCCCAGCCTGAGATGATCCCGTCTGCTGCCCAGCCTGAGATGATTCCGTCTGCTGCCCAGCCTGAGATGATCCCGTCTGCTGCCCAGCCTGAGATGATCCCGTCTGCTGCCCAGCCTGAGATGATCCCGTCTGCTGCCCAGCCTGAGGTGTTTCTGTCTGCTGCCCAGCCTGAGGTGTTTCTGTCTGCTGCCCAGCCTGAGGTGTTTCTGTCTGCTGCCCAGCCTGAGGTGTTTCTGTCTGCTGCCCAGCCTGAGGTGTTTCTGTCTGCTGCCCAGCCTGAGGTGTTTCTGTCTGCTGCCCAGCCTGAGGTGTTCCTGCCTGCTGCCCAGCCTGAGGTGTTCCTGCCTGCTGCCCAGCCTGAGGTGTTCCTGCCTGCTGCCCAGCCTGAGGTGTTCCTGTCTGCTGCCCAGCCTGAGGTGTTCCTGTCTGCTGCCCAGCCTGAGGTGTTCCTGTCTGCTGCCCAGCCTGAGGTGTTCCTGTCTGCTGCCCAGCCTGAGGTGTTCCTGTCTGCTGCCCAGCCTGAGGTGTTCCTGTCTGCTGCCCAGCCTGAGGTGTTCCTGTCTGCTGCCCAGCCTGAGGTGTTCCTGTCTGCTGCCCAGCCTGAGGTGTTCCTGTCTGCTGCCCAGCCTGAGGTGTTCCTGTCTGCTGCCCAGCCTGAGGTGTTCCTGTCTGCTGCCCAGCCTGAGGTGTTCCTGTCTGCTGCCCAGCCTGAGGTGTTCCTGTCTGCTGCCCAGCCTGAGGTGTTCCTGTCTGCTACCCAGCCTGAGGTGTTCCTGTCTGCTGCCCAGCCTGGTGTGCCCCTGTCCGCTGCCCAGCTTGATGTGACTATTTCCTGCCTGGATGTGCCTACTGTTTGCCCGGAGGTGCCCGCTGTCTGCCCGGATGTGACCTTGCCTGTTGCCCAGCTTGTTGCTATGAACTTTCCCCAGCGGCAGGTCGTGGGAGCGTCCGGAGGCCGCTCCTTTGAGGGGGGGTACTGTCAGGAAAGGCTTCACCCACTGGTGGTGCTGCTGGTCCTTTGGACTGCAGTGTTAGTGTCCGCCAGCAGGTGTCCTTCTGCAGCCAATACCTCTGTTGGAGGATCTTACCTGCTGGTGGTAACACACGATACATGGACTGCAGTACCGGCATCCACCAGCGGGGGTATTCTGGCAGTGTGGGACAGACAGCACTTCCTGTGGTCAGCTGTGACCTGAAGCCTGATTACAAGACTTCTTTATATACCCGGCAAGTGCAAACACTCTTTGCCCTGGTATCTCTCTTCCTGACCCCCTGGACCTGTGACCCGGACTTTAGCCTGTACCTGATCTGATCCGACCCGATCCCTACCTTGAACCCGCATCCTGTTTAACCTGATCCTTACCTTGTGCCCAACCTGCAGCTTTCCCTTCTGTTACCTGGATCCCTGCTCTGCAGCCTATCCATCCGTCCCCTCCCTGTTCCTGCTTCCTCCCATCCATACCCATCTGCTTGATTCCCTTGTGTATGACCTCGGCCTGGCTTTCACTATGATTCTGGTATTTCCCATACTTGTATATACTGTTTGTAGTCACTGTTGGTTTATTGCACTGCGTTTTATTGGTTGTTGTATGTTGGTCACTCACCGTAATAAATTATATATATATTTTCACCTACACTCGTTTGGTTTCCTTTTATGAGGTCACACAGTCTGGTCAATTAACAATCTCTGACAGCTACATTGGAAAAAGATTCGCTTATTACTACGGAAGTCAGCAGGCAAGTATGCACTTTTTTCCAACAAACGAAGACGGCATATACCTCTATATGTGGTGGGGGACAGAGTTTGGCTATCAACCAAATATGTGAGACTGAAACAACCTTCTACCAAATTGGGCCCTCGATTCATTGGTCCTTACAGAATTATTGCTTGAGTCGGGCCAGTCTCCTATTGGTTGAAATTACCCTCCTCTCTCCGGATTCATCCTGTGTTCCACGTTTCCCTCCTCCAAAAAAGCAATTTTCAATCGCTACTCCAGAACGCAACAGCTACCTCCTCCTGTTCTTGTTGATGGACAAAATGAGTTTGAAATCTCCAAGATTCTTGATTCTAGAAGACAGGGTCGTGACCTTCGGTATCTGGTTCATTGGAAGGGATATCCTGTCACAGACCGTTCCTGGGTTCCAGCCAAAGATCTGCATGCCCCTTCTCTTATTCGAGACTTCCATGCCTCCTTTCCCACTAAGCCCCGCTAGGCCCCCGGAGGGGTCCACTGGGGAGGGGGCCCTGTCATGTACCTGGGTGTATTTGAACCGGGATCTTCCTGGTCCCACAGCTGCAGCCTTACCTGTTGTGCTACGGAGCAGATCTAGACTTTTGGAAATGTCCTCTCAGTATTAAGCATTGCCTTGGACTCACTAGCCCCACCTGCTGCCAGCTGTGGACAATTTTCTATCAAAGCAGCCCATAAAAAGGAAGTGATGCTATCTCTCAGCGCCCGTTTGTGTGGAATAGCTCCCTGGGTGTTGTGACTGCTTTTTGATCTTGATTTTCGTGTTGAACTTCTGCCTGAATTCCTGACTACTCTCTAGCCTGCTAATTTTGTACTTCACTGCCAGCTTGTGTATGACCTTTGCCTGCCTGACCACTCTTTGGATTTCGATCGTGTACCATTTTGCCTGATCTGTTGCCAACCTAATCTGCCTGACTACGTTTTCACCAGAATCCTCAGCACACAAGTTCCACTTCGGACACTACCTATCACAGGTACCTTACATAGTCGCTCCGACGTTTGGCTTATCCCCTCACTATCTCTTGTAGGGATGAGCTTCGAGTTCGAGTCGAACTCATGTTCGACTCGAACATTGCCTGTCCGCCCGTTCGCCGAACAGCGAACAAATTGGGGTGTTCGCGGCAAATTCGAAAAATCTATGGGAGAAATCTAAAGTGCTAATTATAAAGGCTTATATGCAAGTTATTGTCCTAAAAAGTGTTTGGGGACCCGGGTCCTGTCCCAGGGGACATGTATCAATGCAAAAAGAAGTTTTAAAAACGGCCGTTTTTTCGGGAGCAGTGATGTTTTTTTTTTTTTTTTCTTTATTTTGTTTTATCAAGATTTCAATTATGTTACATCAATACATTTCCATTGATCCAGCGAAGATAATAAGCATACAAAAATAATACTGAGTACTAAGAGATTCCTGGCTCTCTCCTTATACTCACATTTCTAAAATCTCGATTTCATCCCCCCCCCTTTCCCCTTTTATATCCCCCTCCCCCCCCCCCTTCTACCTCTTATTTTCTACCATTTCTCTACTACTTTCTCAGATTTTCTACATAGCTCCTGTGACAGCAGGAAGGTAAAGTCACCTGGTTGCATCCAGGGGGGTAGATATATTTCTCCCAGATTCAGGCTTTATGCCGACTTATACAACTAGGTGGAGAGTTGTATAAGGCTAGTGGGCTCATGGATGACTCATACCTCTAGGGAGAGTGTGGGGCGTCGTGCAGACAGAGATGAGGAGACCAGCTGAACCTTGTCAGCTCATTTAGGCCTCTATAAGAACTCCCAGCTTCATTAGATGTTAGCTCATGCCTGGAACCAGACCTGTGTGGACTGTCTAGGGAGAGTGAACCCCTGTGCGGTGAGGCAAAGCCTGTGTGGCTATTTGTTTGGACTTTTACTAAACCAGGGACTTAGGGACTAGGACAGCACCAGGCTGATCCCAGTTGTTAGTTTAGGAAACCTGCATGTTTAGTCAGAGGTCAAACTGACCAGGATTTATTTTGTTTATGTTTCTTTTTGGCTTTGCTGTGTTTTTGTCACTGTACATAGAGAAATAAACCGCACCTTTTGATTTTGAAAACCACAACCTCCGTCTGCTGGCCCTGTTTTTGTGTGGGGAGCCCAACCAGGGGGTCACACACACCCGCTACCGAGTTAACCCCCTCACAGTTGGTGGAGAACCAGTGGCAGTTTTTTTTAAGCCAGCATGGAGGAGATACTGAAACAGCTGGCTCTAGCAAATGCCAATCAACAGCAGACAAATGCAGGTTTGCAAAGGAGCCTTGCAGCCCAGCAGCAAGCTCATCAACAAGCCCAGCAGCAATCTGAGGCCCGCTTCATAGACCTGTTACAGAAGCAAGAGCAGAGACTACAACAAATGGAAGCAGTAATGCAGCAACGTCCGCAGACCAGTGAGGAAAGCCGTCCCACTAATACCGCGTCCTTTGGGGTGAGTCGTTTATTGACAAAAATGACTGGAGAGGATGATCCAGAGGTATTTTTGACCACATTTGAAAGGACTGCTGAAAGAGAAAAGTGGCCTGAGGAGCAGTGGGCTGGACTGGTGGCTCCTCTGTTAACTGGTGAATCGCAGAAGGCTTACTATGACCTAGAGCCTGACCAAGCAAAAGACTATGTGATGCTAAAAGCTGAAATATTGGCAAGGCTGGGTGTCACCCTGGCTGTCCGGGCTCAGCGTGTGCATAACTGGACTTTCCAGCTTGGAAAACCCCCCAGGTCTCAAATGTATGATCTCATTCACCTGAGCAGGAAGTGGCTACAGCCAGAGACTTTGTCCGCACCAGAGATTGTGGAACGTGTTGTAATGGATCGGTTTTTGAGAGCTCTTCCTACTGCCATCCAAAAGTGGGTAAGCCATGGAGACCCAGAGACGGCCGGTGGTCTTGTGGATCGTGTAGAGAAATACTTGGCTACAGAGAACCTGACGGCCTCTTCCAGAGACACTCGGACTTTCCACCCTAAGACCAGACCACCCCCAGGGGCGGATAAGAGGATTCCAAGGGGTAAGGGTGGAGAGAGTGAGAGGGTGGGAGCTCTACCCCAAGTTTGGCGAGAACAGCCTGGGAAATCAGCGGCTCAAGAGGCGGCAAGAAGGATCGTTTGCTACCGCTGCCGGCAAGCGGGACATATTGCAGCCAATTGCCCGGTTGTGGAGGAACCCATGCAGTGTGACTTTCTGACGGGCAGACGTCAGTCGCTGTGTGCGACAGTCGCATGCACTGCCATTCGAGGAACTGAGAAACATTTATGCAAAATGTGTGTTAATGGTAGAAATGTTGTGGTATTGCTGGATTCAGGTAGCCTTGTGACCCTGATAAAGGCTGAGTTAGTTAAAACAGAGGTCTCTGGGAATAGCAAGGTAGCTGTTATTTGTGTGCATGGGGACACCCGGGAGTATCCAGTGACTACAGTGTGTTTCGAGACCCCCAAAGGTACCCTCTCTCATCCAGTGGGCTTAGTATCTCAGTTACCGTATGACGCCATTGTGGGAAGGGATTTTCCGAAGTTCTGGGAACTGTGGGATGATCCTGAGCCCCCCACTGGTGCCCCTATGTACCAGGAATGTGATAGCCAGAACTCCTCTGAGAGTGGTGAGGACTCTCCAGAATTTCCCTTGTCAGTATTGGCAGGGGAGACTCAAGAAACTGTAGAGGAGCCCACCTCCTCAGACGAAAACCTACCGTCTGTGGAGTTTTCTGATCTGGAGGTTCACAGGGAAAATTTTGCCACAGAACAGTTAAAAGACCCCGCCCTAATAAAGGCACGGGAAAACGTAGTGGAAATAGATGGCGAGTTAGTGAACCCAGATAATACCTGCACTTACCCATACTTCAGCGTAGAGAAGGACCTACTGTATCGGGTGGCAAAAAGGGCAGAAGAAACCGTTGAGCAGCTTGTGGTGCCCAAACCTTACAGGAAGTTGGTGTTGGAGTTGGCCCATGGGCACATTCTTGGAGGTCATCTGGGGACAGAGAAAACCCGAGAGAGGGTATTACAGAGATTCTATTGGCCTGGAGTGATGAAGGACATAGAAAATTATTGTTCCTCCTGCCCTGTGTGTCAGAGGTCGGCCCCGATGCCACATTTCCGTAGCCCGCTGGTCCCTCTACCCATCATTGAGGTCCCGTTTGAGAGAATCGCAATGGATTTGGTAGGTCCTATAATCAAGTCCGCTAGGGGGCACCAGTACATATTGGTTATAATGGACTATGCCACCCGTTATCCAGAAGCGATCCCTCTCAGAAATACCTCGGCCAAAACCATAGCCAAAGAGCTATCTCTTGTTTTTAGCCGGGTGGGTATTTGTAAAGAACTGCTTACGGACCAAGGTACACCCTTTATGTCCCGGGTTATGAAAGAGCTGTGTAAATTGCTCAAAGTGACGCAATTGCGTACATCTGTGTATCACCCCCAAACCGATGGGCTGGTTGAAAGATTCAACAAAACCCTAAAACAAATGTTGAAGAAAGTGGTGGATAGAGATGGAAAGGATTGGGACTGTCTACTTCCTTATTTGATGTTTGCTATTAGGGAGGTGCCCCAATCCTCTACGGGATTCTCCCCCTTTGAGTTACTGTATGGGAGACACCCAAGAGGGCTGTTGGATATTGCCAAGGAAACTTGGGAAAGTGAGAGTTCTCCCCACAGGAGTGTGATTGAGCATGTCGCCCTGATGCAAGATCGAATTGCACAGGTAATGCCCATCGTGAAGGAACATTTGGCCCAAGCGCAGTTGGCACAGCAGAGAGTGTACAACCGTGGAGCAAAGACCCGTACATTTTCCCCGGGGGATAGGATATTGGTACTTGTCCCTACGGTTGAAAGTAAATTTCTTGCCAAATGGCAAGGCCCCTACGAGATAATGGAAAAAGTGAGCGAAGTGAATTACAAGGTCAGACAACCAGGAAGGCGAAAGCCCGAACAGATATATCACGTTAATCTGTTGAAAGCCTGGAGGGATAGAGAGTCCCTAGTCGCAGAAACTTGGTCACCAGCTCAAACTGGTTGCGTGATTCCGGAGGTTGGAATAGCAGCCACCTTGTCACAACCCCAACAACAGGAGGTTAAGGAGTTTGTGCTTCGCAACAAGGAGGTGTTCTCTGAGCTGCCGGGACAAACATCTGGGGTAGAGCATGATATTATTACCCCGCCCGGTGAAAGGGTGAAGTTAAAACCCTATCGGATCCCAGAGGCCCGACGGGAGGCAATACGGGAGGAAGTACAGAAAATGCTGAACTTAGGGGTGATAGAGGAGTCCCAAAGTGATTGGTCTAGTCCCATTGTGTTGGTGCCTAAACCGGATGGGAGCTGGCGATTTTGTAACGATTTTCGTCAGTTGAACAAAGTTACAAAATTTGACACCTACCCCATGCCACGTATAGATGAGTTGATCGACCGGCTGGGAACAGCCCGATACATGACGACTCTTGACCTCACAAAAGGGTATTGGCAAATTCCCCTGGCCAAGTCGGCCAAAGAGAAAACCGCATTTGTAACCCCAGACGGGGCGTTCCAATATAAGAGAATGCCGTTCGGGTTACAGAATGCGCCGGCCACATTCCAGCGGAAAATGGACCAGATACTGAGGCCCCATCGGAAGTATGCTGCGGCTTACCTGGATGACGTAATTGTCCATAGCACAGATTGGGCCTCACATCTGCCAAAAGTGCAAGCAGTCCTAGACTCTATCCGGGAAGCGGGGTTTACGGCTAACCCCAAGAAGTGTACCATTGGGCAGGAGGAGGCCAAATATCTTGGGTACACCATTGGCAGGGGAGTGATAAAACCCCAACTCAACAAAGTCGAGGCCATCCAGAGTTGGCCACGTCCCAACAGCAAGAAGCAGGTACGGGCCTTTCTGGGAATCGCGGGTTATTATCGGCGCTTCATTCCCCACTTTGCTTCTAAGGCTGTGCCCCTAACCAACCTGACGAAAGGGAAAGGGTCGGTCATGATTAAATGGACCCCCGAGGCTGAGGCAGCATTCCAATTCTTGAAACAAGCCTTATGTAGCCAGCCAGTGTTGTACTCACCCGACTTCTCTAAAGACTTTGTCGTACAAAGTGATGCGTCAGATGTGGGGTTAGGAGCAGTATTGTCCCAGGTCTGGAACGGGGAAGAGCACCCAGTCATTTACCTCAGCAGGAAGTTGAAGTCCCATGAGGTAAATTACGCCACGGTTGAAAAGGAGTGTTTAGCGGTGAAGTGGGCTCTAGATTCCCTTCGGTACTATCTGCTAGGTAGGCACTTTGACATGGTTACGGATCACGCTCCGTTAAAGTGGATGGCTCAAAACAAGGAGACAAATAGAAGAGTGAATAGGTGGTTCCTGGCCCTACAGGAATTCAACTTCACAGTAAAGCATCGCCCTGGCGTTCAAATGGGGAATGTGGATGCTTTGTCTCGAGTACATGAATGCCTGATTGCTGGTGTTCCAACCCCAAGGTTAAAACAAGAGGGGGGGGTATGTGACAGCAGGAAGGTAAAGTCACCTGGTTGCATCCAGGGGGGTAGATATATTTCTCCCAGATTCAGGCTTTATGCCGACTTATACAACTAGGTGGAGAGTTGTATAAGGCTAGTGGGCTCATGGATGACTCATACCTCTAGGGAGAGTGTGGGGCGTCGTGCAGACAGAGATGAGGAGACCAGCTGAACCTTGTCAGCTCATTTAGGCCTCTATAAGAACTCCCAGCTTCATTAGATGTTAGCTCATGCCTGGAACCAGACCTGTGTGGACTGTCTAGGGAGAGTGAACCCCTGTGCGGTGAGGCAAAGCCTGTGTGGCTATTTGTTTGGACTTTTACTAAACCAGGGACTTAGGGACTAGGACAGCACCAGGCTGATCCCAGTTGTTAGTTTAGGAAACCTGCATGTTTAGTCAGAGGTCAAACTGACCAGGATTTATTTTGTTTATGTTTCTTTTTGGCTTTGCTGTGTTTTTGTCACTGTACATAGAGAAATAAACCGCACCTTTTGATTTTGAAAACCACAACCTCCGTCTGCTGGCCCTGTTTTTGTGTGGGGAGCCCAACCAGGAGGTCACACACACCCGCTACCGAGTTAACCCCCTCACACTCCATGTTTTCTTAAAATCTTTCCAACATTCCCACTTGTTTTTAAATCCTTTTTTTTTCCTCCTCTACGCCATACTTCAGTCCCTCCATACTGTATGTTTCTTCCACGGAATCTACCCACTCCCATATAGATGGACTTTCCACTTTTCGCCATTTTTTTGGGATCAACCTTTTGGCCGCGTTTAATAAATGTGGGATCAGTGACTCTTTATACTGTTTCATTCCTCCATCCCCTCCGTGGAATAAAACTATCCAAGGATCTTTTTTAATCTCCTTCTCTGTAATTATTTTTATCATTTCCAGTATCTTTTCCCAGTGATTTTAATAATGCTTAAAATGAAAAAATAAAAGTGAAATATTCCTTTAAATTTCGTACCTGGGGGGTGTGTATGATATGCATGTAAAGTGGCGCATGTTTCCCGTGCTTAGAACTGTCCCTGCAAAAAATGTCATTTTTGAAAGAAAAAAAGCCATTTAAAACTCACTCGCGGCTATTAATGAATTGTCGGCTCCCGGCAATACATACAAAAGTCATTGATAAAAAAAAAAAATAAAAAAAAAAGCGTGGGGGTTCCCCAGAATTCAATTACCAGGCCCTTCAGGTCTGGAATGGATATTAAGGGGAACCCCGCCGCAAATTAAAAAAAAAAATTGACGTGTGGTTCCCCCAAATATCCATTCCAGGCCCTTCAGATCTGGCATGGATTTTAAGGGGAACTCCACCCCAAACTTTTTAAAAAATGGCGTGGAGTCCCCCTAAAAATCCATACCAGACCCCTTATCCGAGCACGCAACCTGGCCGGCCGCAGGGGAAGAGGGGGTGACGAGAGAGCGCCCCCCCCTCCCTCCTGAACCGTACCAGGCCACATGCCCTCAACATGGGGAGGATGTCCCCATGTTGATGTGGACAAGGGCCTCATCCCCACAACCCTTGCCCGGTGGTTGTGGGGGTCTGCGGGCAGGGAGCTTATCAGAATCTGGAAGACCCCTTTAACAAAGGGGACCCCCAGATCCCGGCCCCCCCTATGTGAATTGGTAAGGGGCACATTGTACCCCCACCATTTCACGAAGAAAGCGTAAAAAAATGTTTAAAAAAACACACAAACACCTTGAAAAAGTCCTTTTATTAAAGAAAAAAAAACAAAACATTCCAGCGGTGAAATCCAGTGTCCCGCGGCGATCCCGATGTCCAACGCTGTCCTTCATTGGTTGTGCCTGAGCGGACCTGATGGGGAACTCCCTCTCAGTATTTTAAATGTATAGACCCGCCCCTTCTAAAGTTCCCCATCAGGTCCGCTCAGCGGACCAGATGGGGAACATGAAAAGGGGCGGGTCTATACATGTATTACCAAAGTGAGAGAAGTTCCCCATCAGGTTCGCCCCCTCGGTATGTCGGACCCCGCCTACGTCATTGGCCTGAGCGGGGAAACTTCCTTCACTGTGTAAATTTAAATTACACAGTGAAGGAAGTTCCCCGCTCAAGCCAATGACGTAGGCGGGTCCGACATACCGAGGGGGCGGACCTGATGGGGAACTTCTCTCACTTTGGTAATACATGTATAGACCCGCCCCTTTTCATGTTCCCCATCTGGTCCGCTGAGCGGACCTGATGGTGAACTTTAGAAGGGGCGGGTTTATACATTTAAAACACTGAGAGGGAGTTCCCCATCAGGTCCGCTCAGGCACAACCAATGAAGGACAGCGCTGGACATCGGGATCGCCGCGGGACACTGGATTTCACCGCTGGAATGTTTTTTTATTTTTTATTTTTTTCTTTAATAAAGGACTTTTTCAAGGTGTTTGTGTGTTTTTTTTAAAAAAAAATTACGCTTTCTTCGTGAAATGGTAGGGGTACAATGTACCCCTTACCAATTCACATAGGGGGGGGCGGGATCTGGGGGTCCCCTTTGTTAAAGGGGTCTTCCAGATTCCGATAAGCCCCCCGCCCGCAGACCCCCACAACCACCGGGCAAGGGTTGTGGGGATGAGGCCCTTGTCCCCATCAACATGGGGACATCCTCCCCATGTTGAGAGCATGTGGCCTGGTACGGTTCAGGAGGGAGGGGGGGCCGCTCTCTCGTCCCCCCCTCTTCCCCTGCGGCCGGCCAGGTTGCGTGCTCGGATAAGGGGTCTGGTATGGATTTTTAGGGGGACTCCACGCCATTTTTTAAAAAGTTTGGGGTGGAGTTCCCCTTAAAATCCATGCCAGATCTGAAGGGCCTGGAATGGATATTTGGGGGAACCCCACGTCAATTTTTTTTTAAACTTGCGGCGGGGTTCCCCTTAATATCCATTCCAGACCTGAAGGGCCTGGTAATTGAATTCTGGGGAACCCCCACGCTTTTTTTTTTTTTTTTTTTTTTTTTTTTATCAATGACTTTTGTATATATTTCCAGGAACCGACAATTCATTAATAGCCGCGAGTGAGTTTTAAATGACTTTTTTTCTTTCAAAAATGAAATTTTTTGCAGGGACAGTTCTAAGCACGGGAAACATGCGCCACTTTACATGCATATCATACACACCCCCCAGGTACGAAATTTAAAGGAATATTTTACTTTTATTTTTTCATTTTAAGCATTATTAAAATCACTGCTCCCGAAAAAAACAGCAGTTTTTAAAACTTTTTTTTGCATTGATACATGTCCCCTGGGGCAGGACCCGGGTCCCCAAACACTTTTTAGGACAATAACTTGCATATTAGCCTTTATAATTAGCACTTTAGATTTCGAACGTTCGAGTCCATTGTATTTAATAGGGTTCTAAAGTTCACACGAACATTTTGTCTGTTCGCAGGTTCTGGTGCGAACCGAACAGGTGGGTGTTCGGCTCATCCCTGATCTCTTGTATCCTGAGCTGCTGCTTCCCCTCTATCCTCTATAGCCTACTGTGAGTGTGAGCTGGGGGACTCTGGGGGCCGCGATCTGGATCCAGTTGCAGCCCAGTCCATCCTCACCACTAGAGGCTCTGGTGAACACCTGCTGGATCTTAGACTCCGCACCCTGGGAAATCTTAAGCTCTAGCTCCCTGTGGGATCCCTGTTAGTGCTCCAGTGGACCTGCCTTCCTTAATCACCCAGTGTTCCATCCGCAGCAGTCAGCCATAGGGTTCACTACCTTAGCGGTGCACTCCTGACCCCAACGGTGTGCATCTGTCACCTGGTTTCAGGTGACCGGCAGTTTGATCAGCCATGGACCCGGCTGACGTGCCGCTTTCCATAGATGATCCATTACAGGGCATAGTGCGCAGACTTGAGACCCAGGAATCGAATCAGACTCAGGTGATGCGATTCCTCCAGGATCTGGCTTCCCGCTTCGAGCAGCTTCAGGTCTCCTTGGGAACCCAGAGTCAGCAACCTCAAGCACAATCAGCGACTGCACCTATTCCAGTCGCAGCCACACATTCACTACAACTGCCAGCTCCGTCCTGTTTCTCTGGGGACTCCAAGGCCTGCAGGGGTTCCTCAGCCAATGCACTATTCATTTTGAGCTCCAGCCTCAAAACTTTCTGTCTGATCGGGCAAAGGTAGCCTATATCATCTCCCTCCTCTCCGGTGAAGCTTTAGCCTGGGCAGCCCCTCTGTGGGAACTGAATGATCCTGTGGTTTCTAGCCTGTCTGACTTCTTGAAACTTTTTCGGAATATCTTCGAAGAACCGGCTCGTGTCTCTTCAGCAGCCAGCGCCCTTTTACGTCTTCGCCAAGAGTCTACTTCTGTGGGACAGTATGCTCTTAATTTCCGCATACTGACGGCTGAGTTGAGTTGGAACAATGAGGCCTTAGTCGCAACATTTTTGCATGGCCTTTCTGATAGAGTGAAGGATGAATTATCAGGAAGAACCATCCTTCCCCACTGATCTGGACAAAGTTATCTCCTTGTGTAACCAGATCGATATTTGTTTTTAGGAAAGCGACGCCGGTACTCCTTGGTCTTTAGTCAGCCTGAGCTCCCCTCTCTTCGACCCGTGGAGCATCTCCTGCCAGCTGAGGAACCCATGCAGCTGGCTCGGACCAGACTATCCCCCGAGGAACGTGCTAAGCTCAGAACTCTGGGCCTGTGTCTCTACTGTGGGGGCAAAGGTCATTTTTGTGACACTTGCCTTCTTCGCCCGGAAAAACGCTTGTGTCCAATACATCTGGAAAGTGGAGTATTGGACCCAGAAATATCACCTTCACCTTCTCGTCTTCTTCTTTCTGTGTTCCTTCATGTTGGTGCTTCTTCTCATTCGGTCTCAGCATATCTGGATTAGGGATGAGCTTCGTGTTCGAGTCGAACATACGTTCGACTCGAACATCGGCTGTTCGATCGTTCGACGAAGATCGAACGATTTGGGCCGTTCGCGCCAAATTCGAGTGACGCGAACGGCCCACAATGCACTACGCCATCGCAGTGTCATCCAGGCGCTGTGATTGGCCAAGCATGCACTGTGACCCCGCATGCTTGGCCAATCACAGCGCCGGCAGCGAGGAGAGCAATGATTGGCCACAGGCAGGATGCCTGTGGCCAATTATTGCTGAGGGTGTTTAGTACACGCCCCACACTATAAAAGGCCGCCAGCACGGCGGCCTAGTGTAGTGTGTTCCGGAGCAGGGAAAGACAAGCATAGGCAGGGACAGTGACATTTATTTCTTTCTTGCTTAACCTGGATTCCTTTAGTTTAGGGAAAGAGAAGGATAGGTAGGGAGAGTGTCAGTGTGTTTTACTGTGCGAGTCCTTGTTTCTAGGGACAAAGAAGGAAAGTGAGGGGATTTCTCCTTGTGCTATAGTGTGCTTTAAAAAAACATTTTTTCTAGGGACAGAAAACTGTAGGTAGGGAGAGTGTCAGTTTCTTTCACTGTGCCAGTCCTTGTTTCTAGGGACAAAGAAGGAAAGTGAGGGGATTTCTCCTTGTGCTATAGTGTGCTTTAAAAAAACATTTTTTCTAGGGACAGAAAACTGTAGGTAGGGAGAGTGTCAGTTTCTTTCACTGTGCCAGTCCTTGTTTCTAGGGACAAAGAAGGAAAGTGAGGGGATTTCTCCTTGTGCTATAGTGTGCTTTAAAAAAACATTTTTTCTAGGGACAGAAAACTGTAGGTAGGGAGAGTGTCAGTTTCTTTCACTGTGCCAGTCCTTGTTTCTAGGGACAAAGAAGGAAAGTGAGGGGATTTCTCCTTGTGCTATAGTGTGCTTTAAAAAAACATTTTTTCTAGGGACAGAAAACTGTAGGTAGGGAGAGTGTCAGTTTCTTTCACTGTGCCACTCCTTGTTTCTAGGGACAAAGAAGGAAAGTGAGGGGATTTCTCCTTGTGCTATAGTGTGCTTTAAAAAAACATTTTTTCTAGGGACAGAAAACTGTAGGTAGGGAGAGTGTCAGTTTCTTTCACTGTGCCAGTCCTTGTTTCTAGGAACAAAGAAGGAAAGTGAGGGGATTTCTCCTTGTGCTATAGTGTGCTTTAAAAAAACATTTTTTCTAGGGACAGAAAACTGTAGGTAGGGAGAGTGTCAGTTTCTTTCACTGTGCCAGTCCTTGTTTCTAGGGACAAAGAAGGAAAGTGAGGGGATTTCTCCTTGTGCTATAGTGTGCTTTAAAAAAACATTTTTTCTAGGGACAGAAAACTGTAGGTAGGGAGAGTGTCAGTTTCTTTCACTGTGCCAGTCCTTGTTTCTAGGGACAAAGAAGGAAAGTGAGGGGATTTCTCCTTGTGCTATAGTGTGCTTTAAAAAAACATTTTTTCTAGGGACAGAAAACTGTAGGTAGGGAGAGTGTCAGTTTCTTTCACTGTGCCAGTCCTTGTTTCTAGGGACAAAGAAGGAAAGTGAGGGGATTTCTCCTTGTGCTATAGTGTGCTTTAAAAAAACATTTTTTCTAGGGACAGAAAACTGTAGGTAGGGAGAGTGTCAGTTTCTTTCACTGTGCCAGTCCTTGTTTCTAGGGACAAAGAAGGAAAGTGAGGGGATTTCTCCTTGTGCTATAGTGTGCTTTAAAAAAACATTTTTTCTAGGGACAGAAAACTGTAGGTAGGGAGAGTGTCAGTTTCTTTCACTGTGCCAGTCCTTGTTTCTAGGGACAAAGAAGGAAAGTGAGGGGATTTCTCCTTGTGCTATAGTGTGCTTTAAAAAAACATTTTTTCTAGGGACAGAAAACTGTAGGTAGGGAGAGTGTCAGTTTCTTTCACTGTGCCAGTCCTTGTTTCTAGGGACAAAGAAGGAAAGTGAGGGGATTTCTCCTTGTGCTATAGTGTGCTTTAAAAAAAAAAAATTTCTAGGGACAGAAAACTGTAGGTAGGGAGAGTGTCAGTTTCTTTCACTGTGCCAGTCCTTGTTTCTAGGGACAAAGAAGGAAAGTGAGGGGATTTCTCCTTGTGCTATAGTGTGCTTTAAAAAAACATTTTTTCTAGGGACAGAAAACTGTAGGTAGGGAGAGTGTCAGTTTCTTTCACTGTGCCAGTCCTTGTTTCTAGGGACAAAGAAGGAAAGTGAGGGGATTTCTCCTTGTGCTATAGTGTGCTTTAAAAAAACATTTTTTCTAGGGACAGAAAACTGTAGGTAGGGAGAGTGTCAGTTTCTTTCACTGTGCCAGTCCTTGTTTCTAGGGACAAAGAAGGAAAGTGAGGGGATTTCTCCTTGTGCTATAGTGTGCTTTAAAAAAACATTTTTTCTAGGGACAGAAAACTGTAGGTAGGGAGAGTGTCAGTTTCTTTCACTGTGCCAGTCCTTGTTTCTAGGGACAAAGAAGGAAAGTGAGGGGATTTCTCCTTGTGCTATAGTGTGCTTTAAAAAAACATTTTTTCTAGGGACAGAAAACTGTAGGTAGGGAGAGTGTCAGTTTCTTTCACTGTGCCAGTCCTTGTTTCTAGGAACAAAGAAGGAAAGTGAGGGGATTTCTCCTTGTGCTATAGTGTGCTTTAAAAAAACATTTTTTCTAGGGACAGAAAACTGTAGGTAGGGAGAGTGTCAGTTTCTTTCACTGTGCCAGTCCTTGTTTCTAGGGACAAAGAAGGAAAGTGAGGGGATTTCTCCTTGTGCTATAGTGTGCTTTAAAAAAACATTTTTTCTAGGGACAGAAAACTGTAGGTAGGGAGAGTGTCAGTTTCTTTCACTGTGCCAGTCCTTGTTTCTAGGGACAAAGAAGGAAAGTGAGGGGATTTCTCCTTGTGCTATAGTGTGCTTTAAAAAAACATTTTTTCTAGGGACAGAAAACTGTAGGTAGGGAGAGTGTCAGTTTCTTTCACTGTGCCAGTCCTTGTTTCTAGGGACAAAGAAGGAAAGTGAGGGGATTTCTCCTTGTGCTATAGTGTGCTTTAAAAAAACATTTTTTCTAGGGACAGAAAACTGTAGGTAGGGAGAGTGTCAGTTTCTTTCACTGTGCCAGTCCTTGTTTCTAGGGACAAAGAAGGAAAGTGAGGGGAATTCTCCTTGTGCTATAGTGTGCCAAAGCATTCCTCATCAACCATCTTTGAAATCCTTGTTTTTTGGACAGTCAGGGAAATTGTCGTTGTGCTATTCTGTGCAAAAGCAATAATCCTCAACCATATTTAGAAATCCTTAAGTAAAGGGACAGAGAAGGACACCTGAAGGTAGCCCTTATTGCTTTTTTCCCATCTCCCTGCAGGCCATCTATTAGAATGTCTGGAAGGCAAACAAGGAGAGGCAGACAGTCAGGAGGCAATAAAAGAGGGCAAGCAGGCTCTGTGTCTGGGGGCAACAGTGCTGGTCGTGGACGTGGTGCATTGTCATCAGCACATGGCCATGGGACACGCTTGTCCTTCTTTTCGGCAGCTGGACATGTTGAGCCACATCATGCCGAAGACTTGGTAGAGTGGATGACCAAGCCCTCCTCCTCCTCCTCATCCTCTCTCACCCAGGCTCAGGGTACTGGCAAAGCAGCTGCCAAAGCGTCCTCTTCCCTGGTATCAATGTCAGACTCATCATCAGACACTCCTTCCCTAGACCCACCATGTCCTCCTCCTGAGGAGTCCCCCGAACTGTTTGAGCACAGTGTTGGGTACATGCTCCAGGAGGATGCCCAGCGTTTCGAAGGGTCTGATGATGAAACCCAGCTACAGGAAGGCAGTAGCGTGAGAGCAGACAGAGGGGATGCTCAAGAAGGACACCAATCTGGCAGTCATGTTCCAGCAGCTGCAGCATACTGCCAGATTGGCTCCAGTGATGAGGAGGGAGGGGATGATGAGGTCACTGACTCCACGTGGGTGCCTAATAGGAGAGAGGAGGAGGAGGAGGATGAGGAGGAGGCACATCTCCAACGAGGCAGGATGCCCTTTGGTGGCCAGCGTAAGGGCAGTACACCGACGGAATCACACCGCAGAGCTCCGCCTGTGCAGGGCGCTGCCTCTGCCCGTCATTCAAAAAGTTCCTTGGTGTGGGCCTTTTTTGAGGCTAGTGCATCAGATCGCACAGCTGCTGTTTGCAACATATGTCTCAAGCGTATATCGCGTGGCCAAAACATCAGCCGCTTGGGTACCACATGCCTGACCAGACATATGTTGACCTGCCATGCAGCTCGTTGGCAAGCCTACCTCAAAGACCCACACCAAAGAACAAAGCGGACCTCTCCTTGCACCGCATCAGCTGGGATCTCCAACCCCACTATAACTTCAGTCCTCTCTGAAACATGCACTGAGAGGAATGAAGGTGTAGAATTAGGTGTGTCACAGCCAAGTACTTGCGGCCACTCTGCTAGCAGTACACCGACGTCCGATTCTAGCAGGCAAATTTCCCTGCCCCAGCTGCTGGACCGTCGAAAGAAGTTCACTCCCAGCCATCCACATGCCCAGCGGTTGAATGCTAGCTTGGCTAAATTGCTAGCGCTTCAACTGCTGCCTTTTCAGTTGGTAGACTCGGCCCCCTTCCGTGAGTTTGTGCAATGTGCGGTTCCTCAGTGGCAGGTTCCCAAACGCCACTTTTTCTCACGGAAGGCTATTCCGGCTCTCTACCGGCATGTGGAAGGCAATGTCTTGGCCTCGCTGGACAGGGCGGTCAGCGGTAAGGTGCATATTACCGCTGACTCATGGTCCAGCAGGCATGGACAGGGACGTTACCTTTCTTTCACGGCCCATTGGGTCACTCTTTTGGCAGCTGGGAAGGATGCAGGACAAGGTGCAGTAGTGTTGGAGGTTGTTCCACCGCCACGCCTCCAAAATGCTACTACTGGTTGTGACACACCTCTCTCCTCCACCCCCTCCTCTTCTTCTTCCTCCATGGCCTCTTCCTGTGGTTTGTCCTATGAACCAGCGGTGCTCCGTAGCCGTTCACGGGGCTACGCAAGTACGCAGGCAAAAAGATGCCATGCCGTGCTTGCGCTGGTGTGTTTGGGGGACAGAAGCCACACTGGGGCAGAGGTCCTGTCTGCTCTGCAGGGCCAGGCCGAGAGGTGGTTGACGCCACGCCAGCTTAAGCCAGGAATGGTGGTTTGCGACAATGGCACCAACCTCCTCTCCGCCCTCCGACAGGGACAACTGACCCATGTGCCCTGTGTGGCTCACGTCCTTAACCTGGTGGTGCAGCGGTTCTTGGGCAGGTACCCGGGCTTACAGGATGTCCTGAGGCAGGCCAGGAAAGTCTGTGTGCATTTCCGCAGATCTTATAATGCCAGTGCTCGCCTGGCTGAGCTGCAAAAGGAGTTGAACCTGCCCAAGAACCGCCTTATATGTGACATGCCCACCAGGTGGAACTCAACGTTGGCCATGCTGCAGCGGCTGCACACGCAGCAGAGGGCCATCAATGAGTACCTGTGCGACTACGGCACCAGGACAGGGTCAGGGGAGCTTGGTTTTTTTTCTCCACGCCAGTGGGGCATGATCAGGGATGCATGCACTGTCCTGGCACCATTTGAGGAGGCCACGAGGATGGTGAGCAGTGACAGTGCATGCATCAGTGACACTGTACCTCTTGTCCACCTGTTGGAGCACACGCTGCGTGGAATAATGGACAGGGCACTTGAGGCAGAACAGAGGCAGGAAGAGGAGGACTTCCTTGCCTCTCAAGGCCCCCTTTACCCAGACAGTGTTCCTTCTGTCCCACCCATCGCACAGGAAGAGGAGGAGGAGGAGGAGGAGGAGGAGGATTGTGTCAGCATGGAGGTGGAGGCTGGCACTCAGCATCATCAGCAGCAGTCTTTTAGGGATGATTTACAGTCCCAAGAAACCAGTGGACTTGTACGTGGCTGGGAGGAGGTGGCTGCGGATCATGTCGTCCTTAGTGACCCAGAGGACTCCGGAGCGAATGCCTCAGCAAACCTACACTGCATGGCCTCCCTGATCCTGCAAAGTCTGCGGAAGGATCCTCGTATTCTTCGGATCAAGGAGAGGGACCATTACTGGCTGGCCACTCTCTTTGATCCACGGTACAAGGGTAAGGTTGCGGACCTTATGTTACCTTCGCAGAGGGAGCAGAGGATGAGACAACTCCGGGAGGCCTTGCAGAAAGGTCTGTGCAACGCGTTCCCAGAGACTGGGAGGTTACAAACTCCTGGTCCTGGACAACGAGTTGCTGAGGCTTCGGCCAGTCAAAGAAGGAGCGGTGGGGAAGGTGGCCGTCTGACCGATACGTTCAGACAATTCTTTAGTCCGCAGCCCCAAAGTATGATCGGTTCCAGCAACCATCGCCAGCGTCTGATAAACATGGTGCAGGAATATCTAGGGGCAAGGTCAGACTTGGACACCTTCCCCACCGAAAATCCTCTGGCTTACTGGGTCTTGAGGATGGATCACTGGCCAGAGCTTGCACAGTATGCAATTGAGCTACTGGCCTGTCCTGCATCCAGCGTTCTTTCGGAACGCACATTCAGTGCTGCTGGAGGATTTGTCACGGATCACAGGGTGCGCCTGTCCACCGACTCGGTTGATCGACTGACTTTCATCAAGATGAACCAGTCTTGGATCACCACCAGCTACCACACACCTGATGCTGATATAACAGACTAATTGATTTTAACATGTCACATCCCTTCAAGACTGATGCTGATGCTGAGTGCCTGTGCTGTTATGTTGACTGGCTATCCTCCTCCTCCGAGTCCTCAATGATACGATTGATGATGATAGCTTGGAAGATCATTTTTGTTTATGGGTGCCGCCACCAGTGGCTAAGGCCCAATTTTTCAGCCCCTGTTTTACAGGGGCGTGTAATTACAATTTTTTTAGCAATAATTTGCCATAGGGCTCATTGCTGTGCTCCAAGTACAGTATCTGTGAGGGGTTGGAGTGTTGTGGCACCAGTGCCTAAGGCCCAATTTTTCAGCCCCTGTTTAACAGGGGCGTGTCATTACAATTTTTGAAGCAATACTTTGCAACAGGGCTCATTGCTGTGCTCCAAGTACAGTATCTGTGAGGGGTTGTAGTGTTGTGCCACCAGTGCCTAAGGCCCAATTTTTCAGCCCCTGTTCAACAGGGGCATGCAATTACAATTCTTGATGTAATAATTCACAGCAGGGCCCATTGCTGCACCCACCAAGAGTAACTCTGAGGGCTTACAGTGTTGTGGCAACACCACCACCACCACCACCACCACGAAAGGCCCAATTTTTCAGCCCCTGTTCAACAGGGGCATGCAATTACAATTCTTGATGTAATAATTCACAGCAGGGCCCATTGCTGCACCCACCAAGAGTAACTCTGAGGGCTTACAGTGTTGTGGCAACGCCACCACCACCACCACCACGAAAGGCCCAATTTTTCAGCCCCTGTTCAAAAGGGGCATGTAATTACAATTCTTGATCTAATAATTCACAGCAGGGCCCATTGCTGCACCCACCAAGAGTAACTCTGAGGGCTTACAGTGTTGTGGCAACGCCACCACCACCACCACCACCACGAAAGGCCCAATTTTTCAGCCCCTGTTCAAAAGGGGCATGTAATTACAATTCTTGATCTAATAATTCACAGCAGGGCCCATTGCTGCACCCACCAAGAGTAACTGTCAGGGCTTACAGTGTTGTGGCACCAGCACCACCATCAAAGGCCCAATTTTTACTACCACTGTTCAACAATTATATGTAATTAAAATTCCTGATATAATAGTTGACAGCAGGGCGTTCCAGCACCAACCAAGAGTAACTGTGAGTGCTTACAGTGTTGTGCCAACACCAACAACTAAGGGGCCTATTTCTGCAGAGTATATACGGCAGGTCCCTACTTTCAAACATCCAACTTACAAACGACTCCTACTTGCAAACGCAAGAAGACAACAGGAAGTGAGAGGAAATCTACCCCTAGGAAGGAAAATTCTCTCCTGTAAGAATAAATATGGGAGAAAGGTGTCTCCTCTGTACTGATGCTTTATCAGCAATCCTTGTTTCAAGAAAAACACCACATTTCAAAAACAGTTGACATTGGGACGGAAAGTGAGGTGAAATGTTCTGAACAGGGGCACAGACAGCAAAACAAATGTTACAGGGGTGATAACCCTTACCTATGTTTTCCAAAAAGTTTAAAAATAGATTTTTGGGCTGGAGCTACACTTCAACAATGTACCTGTTCAAAATTACAAACAGATTCTACATAAGAACAAACCTACAGTCCCTGTCTTGTATGCACCGCCTGTATACGGCTGTTCAGAGTATATAGGGCCTTTTTTATTTTATGTGCGGGGTTCCCCTTAATATCCATACAAGACCCAAAGGGGCTGGTAATGGGCTGGGGTAGGGGGGGGGGGGGGGGTCATGGGGTAGCTATGCCATTTTTCTTAAAGATTTTCATCCATATTACCGGGACCAGACATTACATTAAAGCCGCAAGCAGTTTTAAATGGCTTTTTTTTCCTTTAGAAGTGTCATTTTGTGCAGGGACAGTTCTAAACACGGGAAACACGTGGCACTTCACAGGCATACTTTAGACACCCCCCAGGTACGATATTTAAAGGAATATTTGACTTTTTTTTTTCACTTTATGCATCATTAAAATGACTGCTCCCGAAAAACGACCGTTTTTAAAACTTCTTTTTGCATTGATACATGTCCCCTGGTGCAGAACCCGGGTTCCCAAACCCTTTTTAGGACAATAACATGCATAATAGTTGTTATAATTAGCACTTTAGAATTCGAACGTTCGCATCCATTGTATTTAATAGGGTTCTAATGTTCGTACGAACTTTCGGTCCGTTCGCGGGTTCTGGTGCGAACCGAACCCGGGGGTGTTCGGCTCATCACTAATCTGGATTCCGGAGATGCTGGCAAATTCATGGACTGGGAAATCGCATCGCCCGAGAAACTTACCCTTTTGCCCCTCACCACGCCATTGGTGGTCTTGGCGATTTATGGCACTGTTCTCCCGGCGGGTCCTATCCGCTTCCAGACCCTCCCTGTTAAGATGTCGCAGGGACACTCCACCAGGAGTGGATATCCTTCCTTATCTTACCTAAGGCCTCAACTCCTATCATTTTGGGTCTTCCTTGGTTACGACTCCATTCTCCACATGTTGACTGGACTACTGGACAGATCCTGGCTTGGGGTTCCTCCTGTTCCTCGTCCTGCCTACCCAAGGTTGTCCCAAAAGAGAAACTTCCTGCTGCCACCATCCCAATATCTTTTGCTCTTCCTACAGCATATAGTGATTTCTGGGATATGTCCTGCAAAAGTCGGGCTGATGCACTCTCTAGGTCATGTGGCACTCTGGATGAGGAGCCCACCTGTGTACCTGAGCCGATCCTTTATTCCAGTTTGCATAACCATTTACCTTTGTCTGTCCCTAAACACCCTTAGATGCACAGCCAGGCTAGCTTGTCTGCAAGTTCTGCAGTCAATACGCCTTGCGATGCGATTCAGGTAGCCGCTACACCTGACCATGCTATTCATTCGGCCTCTGAACTAGTTATGCCAGTCCAGCCCATGCCCAGTGAACCTCCTACCTTTTCTTATTCAGGACCTTCTGTAACCTCGCCTCACCCTTATACTGTTACGTCCATTCAAACCTGTCTAAGGGGTTCAATCCATCCTCATTCTGCTTGTCTTTCAGCTATCCAGCTTGACTCCTGTGACATGTCACCTTCTAACCAACCTGACCTCAGGGTTCCACTGACATCTGCCCAGTCTGATGGTCCTGTGCTAGATGCCCAGTTCATCTTTAAGGGTCTGGGGGACCTTCCTCAGATTCCTGTTGATCCTCTCATGCCCTTGCTTTTTCCTAAAAAGCCTTTGGTCCTCAATAAATCCTCTCAACTTCTCCCTACCTCGGTTCCGGTCTCTGAGGATAATCTAAAGTATGAGGTTAGACAAGTTCTGGATTCTCGGCTCTGCAAAGGCATTCTTCAGTACCTTGTGCATTGGAGAGGGTTTGGTCCTGAGGAGGCATCTTGGATCACTCAATTTGAGGTCATTGCACCTCGACTGTTGAAGAGGTTTCATCTGAGATTTCCCTTTAAGCCTGGGCCCAGGCGGGGCAGGGGGAGGGCCCATAAGAGGGGGGGGGTACTGTCATGGTTATGCAGTAATGTTTGTCTCTCAGCTTACCCCTTTTCCATGTGTTCACCTTAGAGGCCAGCCACTCTCACCTGGCTGCTTAAATAATCTCTCCTCCAAGCATGGCTCCACCCAGGCCCTATCAGGGAACACTATATTAACCTGTGCACTGCAAGCCAGCAGTGCTGATCAACAATGTTTGTTAAGCTATTGTGTGTTTGGATTCCTTTTTTGCCGTGTGCTAAGTCTGTCTCTGTTTTACCGATCTTGGCTTGTTCTCGACAATCCCTGTCTGCTTGTGACCTTGACCTTTTGGCGTGTCCTTTGTTTATCCTTGTCTGCTAGTCGCCCCAAAATTTGGCTTATCCCCTCACTATCTCTTGTATCCTGAGCTGCTGCTTCCCCTCTATCCTCTATAGCCTACTGTGAGCGTGAGCTGAGGGACTCTGGGGGCCGCGACCTGGATCCATTTGCAGCCCAGTCTATCCTCACCACTAGAGGCTCTGGTGAACACCTGCTGAATCTTAGACTCTGCGCCCTGGGGAATCTTAGGCTCTAGCTCCCTGTGGGATCCCTGTTAGTGCTCCAATGGACCTGCCTTCCTTAATCAGTGTTCCATCCGCAGCAGTCAGCCATAGGGTTCACTACCTTAGCAGTGCACTCCTGACCCCAACGGTGTGCATCTGTCACCTGGTTCTAGGTGGCCTGACAGCTATTGCGTTCACAGGAGGACCTCCCAGCCAGAACACACCAGTCAACGCTCTCAGCTGAGAGCGCTGATATTGGATGTTGATCTGCAGACCTTTTTTGGTCATGCCCCTTTGGCAGAATTGCTGGCTTCTGTTGGACCAGCTTCTGTACACACACGGGCCGAATGTCAGCCCGTTTCTATTGGATCGGCTGATGCCATCCAATATTTGGCCCGTGTGTAAGGCCTGTTAAAGAAGAGAGGATTAGCAAGTGTACTTATACACACAAACAATGTGGCAACAACATTACTCTGAGAGACATGGTCAGACACTAGCAGTATTCTGACTAACTAATTAACAGGACTGAATTGCATTGA
The DNA here is from genome assembly GCA_029206835.1 of Rana muscosa. NCBI lineage: Eukaryota > Metazoa > Chordata > Amphibia > Anura > Ranidae > Rana > Rana muscosa. Next base: position 707,919,726 of record CM055118.1, read on the forward strand.
CCTAACAACAGTATATGAAGACAGTCCTAACTTGCTATAACAGTCACTATTTTATCACACTGGTCGGTGAATGATGAAAGAAAAATAACAGCTGACAAAGTAGGAACCCTTGAAGAAAGCACAAGAGTTTCCAGCAGACAACAGAATAACTTGTGCAGGAATAATCTCTTACCAGACCCAGGGCACAATCTTCTGGGTCTTTTGGATACATGGTTTAATTCAAACCCTAAAACAGGGATAGGAGTTGCTGTGATGTCTCTCTTTCATTCCTGCTTAGACAGTCCTTCTTTTCCTTCCTTACAAGCAGTGGGGCTGTTCTCTAGTACAGTCTGATTTCATCCAAATCACACCTCGCACCCTCCCAGGGGGAAAGTTCTTGGTCTGCCAGGCAAGGTCCTGCAGTCCTCTAGACTTCTCTGAGGTCTTTCTCCCAATTGTAGTGAGCTATAGCACGGTTCCATGCAGCCAGCAGCAGCAGCTCTGACTTTTCCCTACACACCTGCTTGCTTCCAGCCAGCCCTCTCCGCTTTCCTTTGCAGCCTGCAGACCACCCTACCCCTTTTTACTTGCTTTTCCTGTACCTAGTGATCAGGTCTTAGATCTCCATAATGCTAGTCTGCTCTCAGTGACCGAAGCAGAGCACTGACCCCCTCACTACCAGAGGACCCGTCACCCAACCTGGTACCACGCCAATGACTGGCTGCCATAGCTGTTCTTCCGTGTGGTTACCCATGGCAACTACCTCCTCTTCTCAGCCTTGTAGATTAACCTTGTAGTGTTGTTACATATACCCCATAGTGCTTTTTACAGACCCAGGTTCTTTAGGTATACCCCAAGACCCAACATGCACTCCTTTGAGTAACTTCAGACCAGGCTTTGTGCAGTAGAAACAACTTCACTGAGAATTTAGCAGAACATGTTTAACATGCGTAAACATTCTCAACCTAGCTACACCTAACTGAGACTGCCCCAGGTTACATGAACAGGTGAGGTAATAATGGGAATAGTCCATTCTTGGAAAGGCTCATACAGAGAAGTCTATGTCATTGGGATGTCCCAATGAGTCTACATCTGATGCTGGACCACAGGTCCCAGTGGAATCTCGCAAATGTCCCATGTTCTCTTTGGTCCTGGCTCCCTTGGGATCCAAACCTCTTCCCTTTTATACAAACTGGGAGAGAGGCTGGACCCCAGCAAAAAGCCTGCAATAACACACACACTCTTTCCCCTGACCTGGGCAGCCAAGCTGGCTAAACTGAAAGTAGGCCCCCTGCCTACAAATAGACTTCTCTGTAGGGTCATGCCTGCCCATTCAACAGTTATCTGACAGCTTTGACTACCCCTAGTTGTTGTAAGATACAAATCCATTCATCCATTTTTTTGTATTAAAGTCAGGTGTTATTTTTAAGTTAAGCTTTGTTCATACTAACAGATGTCAAGATGGCAGTAAGTTGGAGGGGGGGGGGGGGCGGGCGTCTTTGATATGAAAGTAGGAACTGAAATGCCACTGGGTCATGTTCACTCCTATACCTCACCATTGGACAAAGAGGCGGTCCATCATAGTGATGGACCAATAGTACGCCATTAAAGGTAAGAGATGAAGGGCGGTTAAGCCACTACTTGTATGTGTAGCGGAACTTACCCCACTCTCTCTCTTTGTCCGTTATATGGCTGTTGTCTAGGGGTACCTGGGAGAGAGGGATAAGACACACCACGGCCCATGTCCTCCGTAACTAAGAGGTGAAGGCCAGAAGATTGGGCTTTTGTGTAGGTGTCCTAGAGTCAAGTCCAGTCCTTCGTCCCTGACTCCTTTGCTTGAGTAACCCAAGTTCCACACAGTGAATAGGTACAACTCTGTTTTATTGCTTGGCAAGAAGAATAAAACAATCTCTTTTCTTTGGAAAATGGGCGACAGATTGAGGCACAATCCTTTCCCTTCTTGCTGCTGCCCACTGTGCTGTCACCAGTGGTGAATAGTCACTGCCACTGACTAGGTAATATAGAACGTGAATTACCTTCGCTCACTTTGCCCCTGTCAGAGGAAGAAATCCATCCAAGGGAGAAGTGGAGGCCTCTCCGTCACCAGCGATGCTGCGCCGGACTCTCCGGAGAAGTTACTGCGCACCAGTCCTCACGAACTCAGACACGGGCACCCAAGGAGTTAGGGCCCCCTCGGATTCCTCCACCCTCGCGAAACTCAGTCGAAGGTACTGAGCTCCAGGCATCCGCCATAGTACCTCACCCCAGGCTAAAGGTGCCTGAGATGGACTCCATCTCCGCTCCACCTAGGCCAAGGGCGCCTAGGCCTGGAACACTGGAACGCCAGCACCCAAGCTGAAGGTGCCTGGGTGCGGCCGCGTCCTCCGACTCTCCACCCAAGGTCAGGGCGTCCGCCCCTTTTATGACCTCTCCCTTTGCGCCACAGCGGGTTCCCCGCCCCGCTGTACCAGCTCCAGGAGAGGACAAAAAGGCACAGTCTTGCGGTGCGAGCCCAACCCTGGTCCAAGGCAACAACGCCACCTTTAGGCCGGTTAGAACTTCACACAACCAAAGTCCTCCAAGACTCACAAAGGGAACCTTGAATTTCCTAACAATCAAAGCACCTGGGTTACACTACCACCCAGATGCTCCCCCTAAGTTCAAGTACCCGCTACATATGTTAGAGGGATTGAATGCTCCAGTAGTGCTCTACGTGAATATACAGTACATGCAGGCATAAGTGGCAACTTTAAAGGATAACTATACTTTAAATAAACTTGAGGTCATTGCCCCCCTCCTCGTCCTACCTATGTCATATATAGCATGACCTCAGGTCAGCTAGCAACCTAGTCAACCAGCCATGGCCTATGCTGTCTCAGGCTCTTCACTCTTCTTCACCTAGGCACACTGCACATGCAAAGCCTTTTCTCCATAAATGTTACAGTAATGAAAAAGCTGTCTACCTTAAACCATTATCAGTCATGGCTAGTGGAGTAGATTGTCTGCTGAAATTAGGTCAGTCAGTAGAAGGGGATATATAAGATGGACAGAGATGGGGTCAGTAGGCCCCAAGTTTATTTAAATTATAAGGAGCAGGCTGGTTCATTGTTCAAAGTGTTTTACACAGAAAAAATCTCTTGTATCATGCCCGCAGTCTTTGACCATTCTTGTAATGCCGCGTACACACGATCATTTTTCACGTTGTGAAAAATGAATTTTTTTGTTTTCAACAAGAAAAACGACCGTGTGTGGTCTTTTTGTCATTTTTCACGACGTGAAAAACGGCATTAAAAACGACGAGAAAAATTAGAACATGTTCTAATTTTTCTCGTCGTTTTTCCTGACATTTCTTCTGCGGCAGTGTTTCCCATAGGGAAACACTGCCGCGGAGCCCATAGACGATCGTTTTTCTCGTCATTTTAAAAAATGACGAGAAAAATGACCGTGTGTGGGGAACAAGCTGTTCCCTCGTTTAAAATGTCATTATTCACGGCGGTTTTTTAACCGCCGTGAATAATGATCTGTGTACGCGGCATAACATGTCTGCAATCTCTGACCATTTCTTGTATCGTGTCCCCAGTCTCTGACTATTTCTTGTATCATTATTGCAGTCTCTGACCATTCTTGTATCATGTCTGTCGTCTCTGACCATTTCTTGCACCACGTTTGCAATCTCTGGCCATTTCTTGCATCATGTCCATAGTCTATGATCATCTCTTGTATTGTGTCTGCAATCTCTGACCATCTCTTGTATCATGCCCATGATCTTTGACTATATCCTACTGTGTGTCTGCTGTCTTCGATGATAAATATTCACTTAATATTATCTGTGACCCTTTGGTGATGTCAGCATACCTCCCAACTTTTTGAGATGGGAAGGAGGGACAACTATCAGCAAAAGTATGCAGAAATAGGACACACCCCTTGCCACGCCCACTTAAAGGAGAATTGTACAAAAGAACAAGATTAGTTAAACCCACAAGTTCTTTTTTTTACCACTACTATTCCTTTATATTGGCTTTTGGAATTTACAAATGCAGCAATTTAGAAATCAGATGAAAGGTTTAGCATCGGGAAACACTTTTTGATAGATAAAAAGTGCATTTTATATACATCTATATAGATCAGACCAAAATGAGGGACAAATGAGGAGAAATAAGGGACAGGGGGACATTGCTCCAAATCAGGGACAGCCCCTCGAAATCAGGGACAGTTGGGAGCTATGTGTCAAGGGCCACACCTGAGGCCCCCCCATATTAAGAAAGTTACCCACCCCTGCTCTAGAATCTGGAAGTCACTGTGGTAGACACCGCTATTTCAGAGATCTCCACTTGTTTCAAGTCCAGTGTCAATCGGCTGCCTTACTACACTTTGAACATAGGTGGTCGGCTGCTTGACATGGCATCAGTCAGAGAAAGCTTTACAATTTCTCAATGAATGCAATGCATTCTCTGATCAGACAAGGTAGAGAGGAGGGGCGATGATGTATGAAGTTTAGCAAGCGCAGTACACCACAACAAATGGAAGTGTGTTACCAATTGTAGAGCCCTCATAATTACTAAACTCTAAAGCGCCCCCCACTGGCTACACATGGTACATATGAAGTGTTCATCTTTAGTTGACAAAAGAAAAAAAACACACAAATAAATGTTTTAAATGTTTAATCTTGGGCCCTAAACATAATAATCAAGACATACAAACACTATACATTCCTTTTAAATATTGCAATATCAACTTCTTCCTTATTGTGTCTTTTAATGAGGAACTGCAGTCTGCTCACATAGTTTGTAATAAAAACATCTTTGCCATTCTAAAGCTTCCCTCCAACCACTTTGCATATTATTTTATGTATACTGTGATTCTGTACTTGCCAAATATGCTGCAGAAATCTCCCTCCTTTAAGTCTGGCTGCAGCCATTTTAGCTGTGGGCAGCTGAAGCTGCTGTCTGTTCACTTCCTAGATTTACACAGACACACAGAGGCACACCTCCAGCTCTGCAGCACTCGTTGGCCCTCTTATGACTCATCCCCCCTCCCTTCCTGGCAAACTCTCACAAGAGTAAGAGAGAGAGAGAGCTGTGCATGATGTCAAAAGCCTAGGCTTTTTACCAGATAAGAAACAGGAAGTGGGCTGTATAAGGTATTTACTGGCAGAAAAAAAAAATGTTTTACTATCCAAAGTTAAAACAACAAGGGCAGAGGATTTAATAGATGGAAAGATGAAAAAATGACTGAAGGTCCGCTTTAACCACTTCAGCCCCGGAAGGATTTACCCCCTTAATTAGGGTGACCAGACGTCCGCGGTTTCAGGGGACAGTCCCCAGACTGAGGACTGTCCCTGGCGGAAGTCTGTTCCTGGTTTTGTCCCCAAATTTAGAGCTGATCCTGCATGGGTGCACCACGAGCTGGGGCAGAGGTGGGGGCCGGCCCTACTATGGGTCCCGCTGCGCTGTCTCGTACGGGGGGGGGGGGGAATTATACACAGTGTGGATCTCCCGCTTACCCGGCTTTTAGACGAAGTCCCGCCTCCTATGATAGGCAGCACACTGGTGACATCTAACATAGGAGGCGGGACTTCGTCTGAGGACAGCAGCCACGCAGGGTAAACAGGGGATCCCTGCTCTGTATAATCCATCTACTTTCCTCGCTCGCTATGCACTGATCACAGGTAAGGCTGTGCTGATGAGCACTGATGAGGCTGCATTGATGAGCACTGAACAGGCTGCATTGATGGGCACTGAAGCGGCTGCATTGATGGACACTGGTGAGGCTGCATTGATGAGCACTGATCAGGCTGCATTGATGGACACTGGTGAGGCTGCTTTGATGGGCACTGATTAGGCTGCATTGATGTACACTGGTGATGCTGCATTGATGGACACTGGTGATGCTGCATTGATGGGCACTGATCAGGCTGCATTGATGAACACTGGTGAGGCGTGAGCCTGCACTGATGGGCACTGGTGACGCTGCATTGATGAGCACTGATCAGGCTGCATTGATGGACACTGGTGAGGCTGCATTGATGGACACTGGTGAGGCTGCATTGATGGACACTGGTGAGGCTGCATTGATGGACACTGGTGAGGCTGCATTGATGGGCACTGGTGAGGCTGCATTGATGAGCACTGATCAGGCTGCATTGATGGACACTGGTGAGGCTGCATTGATGGACACTGGTGATGCTGCACTGATGGGCACTGGTGAGGCTGCATTGATGAGCACTGATCAGGCTGCATTGATGGACACTGGTGAGGCTGCTTTGATGGACACTGGTGAGGCTGTATTGGATGGGCACTGGTGAGGCTGTATTGGATGGGCACTGGTGAGGCTGTATTGGATGGGCACTGGTGAGGCTGCATTGATGGACACTGGTGAGGCTGCATTGATGGGCACTGGTGAGGCTGCTTTGATGGGCACTGATCAGGCTGCATTGATGGACACTAATGAGGCTGCGATTATGAGCACTGGTGAGTATAATACACTCTTCAAATGTGCTTTAAAATGCATGGTTTTGCCTTTTTATGAACAAGAAAATAATGACGTTACGTGGTTGGGCTGTTATAATAATGCTATGGGGCTCATATGAAATGATTTCCAGAAATAAGGTATATATTATACAATCATTCCATAAACACATACCACATACACTGCATATATCATTTGAGGAAAATATGTCTTAGAAAATAGTCTACTATTTGCCAATAAAAAAATAAATAAAAAAAAAACATGTCACGGATTTCATTTTAAAAAATCTGGTCACCTTACTCTTAATGACCAGGCCATTTTTTGCGATACGGCACTGCATTACTTTAACTAACAATTGCGCGGTCGTGCGACGTTGTACCCAAATAAAAATTCACGTCCTTTTTTTCCCTATGAATAGATCTGTCTTTTGATGGTATTTGATCACCTCTGCAGTTTTTTATCTTTTGAAAATAAAAAAGCAATGTTTTCCTTTTTTGCTACAATACATATCCAAAAAATACATTTCTTTATCAGTTTAGGGCAATATGTATTTTTCTATATATTTTTGGTAAAAAAAAAATCACAATAAGCCTATATTGATTGGTTTGCGCAAAAGTTATAGTGTCTACAAAATAGGGGATAGATGTATGGCATTTTTATTCTTCTTATTATTTTTTTACTAAGAATGGCGGTGATCAGCGATTTTTAGCCTGACTGCGACATTGCAGGGGACAGATTGGACACTTTTGACATTTTTTTGGGACCAATGAATAAGCTCTTCCGTATTTGTCTCTATGACAGGCGCCATTTTGTTGAAGCCCTCATAGTGATCTCGTCCGCCGTATGATCGGCTGTCCCTTACTCCTTGCTACAGTGAAGCCGCGGACAGTTTTTCTCTCCTCTAGCAACGGAACTGGTGGAAGGCTGAGCTACACGTGCGCGCGCATTCCCTGCGTCTGGGAGCGAGCACGTCCACCTACGTCCTCCTCCTCCTCCTCCGCATCTCCAGTCCATCCAGGGAGGAAGCGGTGTCCCTGGCTTCAGACCCGCCCACAACACGACGACAAGCGCCCGGGACATGGAGCGGCCCTGATTGACCGCTTCCAGCACGGACACCAAGCTGCCCCTAGCAGGGAGACCGCCGGCACAGCAACATGAGTAACAACAACAACGCCGTGAATAACAGGCAGAGCAAGAGGGCCACCACCAACTGCGGCTCCATCCTGCTCACCGTGCAGGAGAACGAGGCGCTCTACAGCTACCTGGGCAAGAAGTGTGTGGTGAGTGAGTGCAGCGGGCCTAGCTGGAGGGAAGGGGGGATGACAGGCGGGGTAGTGCGCACCTCACTCCCTTCTCCTGGGCTATAGGTGTGTGTATACATTGGCCCATCACCTCTCTAATGCACGGTCACCTGCCTTCTATACACAGCACGGAAGGTTTGCTTTACTAAGGAGGAGTCCCAGGCAGGTTATCTATGACAGCTGTGTGCACAATGTACACGTTTACCTCAATCTGAAAGGAAAACTGTCTGTGCTGCTTCATGTGGACCTGTCAGGGACTTCACATGTCTCCCCTGTCACTACATACAGCAACCATGTCATGTTTCATCACAGCCCTGCTGTCATTGAAAAGCAGTCCTTCAGCTTCACTCTAATGACTGGCTTGGGTGATGTCATCGGTCTCCTGCAGGCAGAAAGAGGCATGGACTCAGTCACCTCTTCCCCAAGTATAAGGCTTCTGTAGTAGGCAATTCCAGAGCAGATTATTCTGCTTCAGGCAAGAGGAAGCATTTTTTAAGTCCTGTCCCCAGAGATTTGTCTGCTGCAGTCAGTAGGAAGCATTTCTTTAGTCTCCTCGGCTGCAGTCACTAGAAAGCATTGCTCTATTCTTCCCTCCTCCCAGTGATTAGTCTGCTGCAGACAGGAGGAGGCATTTCTTTAGTCTCCTCGGCTCCAGTGATTATTCTCCTGCAGTCACTAGAAAGCATTGCTCTATTCTTCCCTCCTCCCAGTGATTAGTCTGCTACAGACAGGAGGAGGCATTTCCTGTCACCTCTCCCCCAGTGATTATTCTGCTGCAGTCAGTAGAAAACTTTGCTCTATTCTCCCCTCCTCTCAGTGATTATTGTCTGCTACAGGCAGGAGGAAGTGTTTTCTCTGTCCCCTCTCCCCCCAAGAATCTGACTGCTACTCCAGGGATTTTCCCAGTATCACTTTCCCAGCAATTAGTCTGCTGCAGGTAGTAGAAAGCATTTCCTTGTACACCTCTCCTCCCCCTCTCCCCGGTGATTAGTCTGCTGCAGACAGAAGGAGCCATTTCTTGTCACCTTTCCAGTGATTATTCTACTGCAGTCAGTAGAAAGCATTGCTGTATTCTCCCCTCCTCCCATTCATCTGCTGCAGGCAGGAGGAAGTGTTTTCTCAGTCCCCTCTCCCCCCAAGAATCTGGCTGCTACAGCAGGCATTTCCCCAGCAATTAGTCTGCTGCAGGCAGTAGAAAGCATTTCCTTGGTCACCTCTCCTCTTCCCCTCCCGGTGATGTGTCAGATAGGAGGAGGCGTTTCCTGTCACCTTTCCTCCAGTGATTAGTCTACTGTAGTGTTTCTCAACTCCCAGTCCTCAAGGCGCCCCAACAGGTCATGTTTTCAGGATTTCCCTCAGATGATACGGTTGTGGTAATTACTGAGACAGTGAAACTGATCAAATCACCTGTGCAAAATAATGGAAAGCCTGAAAACTTGACCTGTTGGGGAGCCTTGAGGACCGGAAATGAAAATTCCTGGTCTACTGAAAGTAGCAAAAGGCAATTGGTTATTCTCCTTTCCCAGGGGTTATACTGCTGGCAGGTAGAGCTGCACAATTAATCGTTAAAAATAAATAAATTATGATCTTGATTCAATCCCCCTTAGGATCTTAATTTGGCATTTCCACCATTCATGTAACAAGTGCAGAGCTGTCAAAAAATCAATAAAAAAGGCGGTAAGGTTTATCACAACATTGCTCAGCGCAGAGAGATAAAACGAAACTTATCATTTGGTTTTTAGATCTAAGGAATGAACTTCGGTCTGCAAACAAGGTCAGTTTACCAATTAAAGCGGAGTTCCGCCCACCGCTGCAAAAATTAAAAGCCAGCAGCTACAAATACTGCAGCTGCTGGCTTTTGATAATAGGACACCTGCCTGTCCTGGAGTCCAGCGATGTTGGCATAGCAGCTGATGTTTCCATCAGCTGTCGGGTGCTGCCGCCGCCATTGCGGGTAAGGGAACCCGGCAGTGTAGCCTTATGGCTTCACGCTGGGAACCCTACTGCGCATTCGCGAGGTCGCTCCTCTCCCACTGGCCTGGCGGTAAAGTTAGCCCTTTTTTTTAAATTTATTTTTTATATAATGTGAAAGATGATGTTACGCCACAAATCGCAAGAGAATCGCGATCTTTATTTTAAGCAAAAAAATCGTTATTCTCATTTTAGGCAGAATCGTGCAACTCTACTGGCAGGTAGGGAATGCCTTTAGTCACCTCCTTTCCCCCAGTGATTAGGCTGCTGCAGGAGGTATTTCCTCAGTCACCTCTCCTCTGGTGATTAGGCTGCTGCAGGAGGTATTTCCTCAGTCACCTCCCCCCAGTATTTAGGCTGCTGCAGACGGGAGGAGGCATTTCCTGTCACCTCTCCTCCAGTGATTAGTGTGCTGCAGGTAGGAGGAAGCCTTTCCTTGTTCTCCTCTTCAACAGGGACTGGACTGCTGGCAGGTAGGAGGAAGCATTTCCTCAGTCACCTCTGCCCCATTGATTAGGCTGCTGCAGGCAGGAGAAGGTATTTACTGGGTCACTTCTACCCCAAGGATCCGCCTGCTGCAGCAGGCATTTTTTTAGTCTTACTTCCCCAGCGATTATTCTGTTGTAGACACTTCTTTAGTCTCATCTCCCTCAGCGATTTGTCTGCTGAAAGCAGTGGAAAGCTTTTCTTTAGTCTTCTCTGCACCAGTGATTTGTCTACTGCAGGCAGTAAGAAGCATTTCCCTTGTCTCTTCTCCTCCAGGGATGAGAACGCTGCAGGCAGGGGGAGACATTTCCTCAGTCTCCTTTTCCCATTGGATGAGACTGCTGCAGGCAGGATAATCATTTTACCCCAGTGATTAGTCTGCTGAGGCCTTACTAGTTTTTTTTTTTTTTTCCCACAAGTGATAGGTCTTCTGCAGGCAGGAAGGAATCGTTCCCTCAGTCTCCTCTCCTTGAATTATTTGTCTGCGACGGGCACAAAGATTTGCATGATTCTGTTATTTCTTCCCCTCTCCCACTGCTGTTTTGTCCACACAGCTGACATGGAGGCAAATATTCAGTTTGTTCTGAGTGACAGTGCTTGTCCCAGACAGCAGGTATGCACCCAAGATGAACGCCATCGCTATTCATACAGGAGAATGACAGGAGAATGACAGGAGGGTGAGCGGAGGAGGAGAAGATTGCCAGCAGAAGTTGGCAGAAGAGCAGTGACTGTAGGGAGGCCAGGGGACACAATGTACGTTCCTGGAGAGAATGAGATTTCTAGTGGGAGTTGGGGTAGGAGGAATACAGGAGATCAGCAGGGGGCAGAGCAGGGGCAGCAGTAGCTATTGGGCTTTGCTGGAACTCCCCCAGTATAAACATCTGCAATTTGGGCTTCATACAGGGGTGGAGCTCACAGCCAGAAATACTTGATATAAAAAAATGTGCTTTCATGCCAGATGGTTCTGTATATATTTTCTGAGCGCAGATGATATTTTTACATGAATTGCTGGACTAGCAAGTAAGTATTTTTCTGCTTGGACTACTCCATTATTACCCTAAAGTGTTACACCTAATTCATGCATTTAACATTGTGATGATATGACTACAATAAAGGCCAGCCCAGCACGTCATCCTGGTATTTGTAATCTGAACAAATTGGCTGAAGATTTGGTTTTCTGTGGGCAGCACCGGTTTCCCTTTTTAAATGAAATAACATAATGTGTGCTGAGCATTTGCCAAAGTTCATTGTAAACTATTATTGTCCTAGTGGCATTCCTTTCTATATTTTTTGTCAACCAAAACTATGACTATTGAAGGGTGAGGTAGGCAAGATTTCTTACCTGCATGTACAGGATTGCTCAAGACGTTTCATATATAGAATGGATTTATGATGCACCACTTATTGCTGTGAGTCATTGATACTTACATAACTGGGTTTAACTCTCTCTACAAGAGATGATCATTTGTGGAAAATGTGTTGCTATTTAGAATATCACTCAGAAGCAGTGTCCTTTTATAATTTTGTCACGAGTCTTCTGTAACCAATATTACTTTACTGTCCATCACATCAGTGGTAAAGGAGTTGTAAAGTCAGAAGGTTTTTATCTTAATACAGGGCTCGACAAACCCCGGGCGCATGGTCGCCATTGCGTGTCGTGGATAAACAAACAAATCGCACTGCAGAATATGACATCTGAGCCGCCCCTTGATGTATGAAGAGGAAAGCGGCCTGTGTAATGAAGCATCGGGGGCCAGCGCGTCCACAGTTGCCGAGACTATGGTTCCTCCTATCGCTCTGGTTCCCTCTTTACTGCGCAGGCGCAAGCCAAGCCGACGGAAATCTCCGAGCTTCAACAGCTGTTCGGCTGCGCCTGCGCAGTTGAGCTTGGAACCATACAGATAGGGGAACCAGAACGACAAGTCACCAGCAATTGAGGCCGCGGCTTTGCGGCCTTCTGCAGGCCTATGCTTCCTTCTGTGAACTAGCGCCATCTTGTGGTGGCAGTTGGTATGACAACCAGCAATGCAAATGGAGTTTCCCTGTCTGTTTTCCCTGCCATCTCCTTCCCTCTAATTAGAACCCCCAAACATTATATATATTTTTTATTCTAACACCCTAGAGAATAAAATGGCGGTCGTTGCAATACTTTCTGTCACACCGTATTTGCGCAGCGGTCTTACAAGCGCACTTTTTTGGAAAAAAAATGCACTTTTTTTTTTTTTTTTTTTTTAATAAAAAAATAAGACAACAGTAAAGTTAGCCCAATTTTTTTTTTATTGTGAAAGATAATGTTACGCTGAGTAAATTGATACCCAACATGTCACGCTTCAAAATTGCGTCCGCTCGTGGAATGGCGACTAACTTTTACCCTTTAAAATCTCCATAGGCGACGTTTAAAAAATTCTACAGGTTGCATCTTTTGAGTTACAGAGGAGGTCTAGGGCTAGAATTATTGCTCTCGATCTACCGATCGCTGCGATACCTCACGTGTGGTTTGAACACCACTTTCATATGCGGGCGCTACTCACGTATGCGTTCGCTTCTGCGCGTGAGCTCGGCGGGACAGGGCGCGTTCCTGGCTCCTAACTTTTTTAGCTGGCTCCTAGATTCCAAGCAAATTCGTCAAGCCCTGTCTTAATACATTCTATGCATTAAGATGAAAAGCCTTCTGTGTGCAGCAGTTGCCCTAGCAACCCCTAATACTTACCTGAGCCCCATCTCTGTCCAGCAGTGTCTCGGCCAACCGATACTCCCTTCCTGATTGGCTGAGACACGGCAGCGGCACCATTGGCTCGGTATCTGAATGGACACACGGAGCTGTGACTCGGGTGCCCCCATAGCAAGCACTCCAAAAGATGAAGAGGAGGATCTGGGCTGCTCTGTGCAAATCCACTGCACAGAGGAGGTAAGTATGACATGTTTTTAGTGGAAAAAACAAGACTTTACAATCCCTTTTACTCTTTTTTTTGCTTTTGGCCGTAGTCTTAAAACCATTGACAGAGCAGGTAAGTATAACCTATTTGTAAACGTACAATTTTTTTTAGTAATCACTTTAATCGTTTATAAAAGCCCCCCCCCCCCCCCCCCCCCCCCCGAAAAAAAAGAGCTCATGCGCCAGTGATGTGAATGGCTGTATGTACAGTAAATGTTTCCTAAATGGTGCACGTTTAGGAGATATTTACACTACCTATAGGTAAATGTCTGCAGAGGAAGTTTACTACCTCCTTTTAAGGCTTTTCACCTTAATGCAGTCTAAGGCGAGTATGACATGTTTATTAAAAATAAAACAAAATGAAAGCTTTGCAGTCACTTTAACAACCTACCCTTCGGAAATTTTACCCCTTTTTTGCCATTTTTTTGCTTTGTTACTTTTAACCGACAATTGCGTGGTCATGCAAAGCTGTACACAAATTCAAGTTCTATCCTTTTTTTCAACACAGAGCTTTCTTTTGGTGGTAATTGATGGCCACTGCATTTATTTTAAATTTTTTGACCTACAAATAAAGACTGACAATTTTGAGATCGCTGCTGAGTGCAGCAAGAGCTGAACACAAGCTTGTGGAACCACAAGTGCCAGCCGACCTACAACAGTAAAATAATTAGTGGTCCAGATTCAGAGAAGAACCCGCCAAAGAATCAGGAAATAAATTGGCTTCTACTCTCCCAGTTGGGACAGCACCTATCTAACTATTTCAACCTGCCCACAAGCACAAGAATATTTTGTCAGCAGTATCTACACAGCTACAGTACATATAGCGTGTGCGTCCACAACTTGGGGTAAGAGTACCCGTTCCACTATCCTGGTGTTGAATGCAGTCCCTGGGTGCTGTGTGTGAAAACCACCCAGCATATCTCAGTTCTCCTACTAGATTCCATGAATGTCCGCATTATATGACTACACCTACGAAATTGAACATGACATATTGAATGTTTTCAGGGACTTATGAGTGGTCATCTAGACCAGTGGTCATCAACCCTGTCCTCAGGGCCCACTAACAGGCCAGGTTTGCAAGATAACTGAAATACATCACAGGTGATATAATTTGCTGCTCAGTGATTGCAGTATTCTAGTCTGCATCTCCCCAAGGTAATACATAAAACCTGGCCTGTTAGTGGGCCCCGAGGACAGGGTTGATGACCACTGATCTAGACCATTTTGCCTTATAGCAGATTTTGTCTATAAATCATTCTAGGTGCAACTTTGGTCTGAATTATTCATGTTTTTCTATGGTATTACACTTTGAAAGACTTTGTTTTATTTATAAGTATTCTTTTTATATATATATATATATATATATATATATATATATATATATATATATATACACTTTATTTGGCACCTTGTAATTTTTTTTTATTTTTTAATGTGCATCCATTCAAATAATCACTTAGGATTTCACATTAACCCCTGATATCCTTTCAGGGGTCTTGTACATTCTTTACAGCGCTGCATTTTTCCTTTTTTAATTTTGAGATGAAAACAATATTTAACTTTTTGCTATAAAACATATCCAATAAAACAGGTCTTGACAAATTTGCTTTAAATCTAGGAGCCAGCTTCAAATAGTTAGCCAGTTTTTTTTTTTTAAATGGGGTTGTAAAGGTTTTTTATCTTGATGCATTAAGATAAAAAAACTTCTGTGTGCAGCAGCCCCCCTCTGCCCCTCCTAATACTTACCTGAGACCTATCTCAGTCCAGCAATCTCTACGAGTGTCTCGGCCATCTGGGACTCTCCCTCCTGATTGGCTAAAACACAGCAGTGGTGCCATTGGCTCCCACTGCTGTCAGTTCTCCAATCAGGAGAGAGGGGGCGTGGCTGAACCGCAGCTCCATGTCTGAATAGACACACAGTTATGACTTGGCTCGGGTGCCCCCATAGCAAGCTGCTTGCTGTGGGGGCACTCAACAGGTGTGGAGGGGGGGGGCAGGGTCACAGAAGAGGGACCTGAGAAGAGGAGCATCTGGGCTGCTCTGTGCAAAACCAACTGCACAGGGCAGGCAAGTATAACATGTTGTTGTTTTTATAGAAAAAGAAACAAGACATTACAATCCACTGTAACTTACAAAGATTGCTGACCTGTGTACAGAGCCCTGTGTGTTTGTAAAGCCGATTAGCATGTCTCAGCCATAAACCCTTGGCCAGGACCTTCTGACAAAATCCTGCTGTAGCCAGTGTCAAGTGCCCCCCTAACAACGCTGGATCATGTACGCTATCCAGCCTGCTTTTGCCACCTGCCCACAGTAAATTTACTGTGGGCGGGCTGGAAGCACTTAATATAATTATAAGGGGTAAGTTGGGTTTTTTCCATTGGTCTCAAAGTGGAGGGGAAGGGGGTCGCTGATCTAAAATACCAGTGTCCTAAATCAATAATTGAACTCCATCCTCCTCCCCCAGGGACATGGGCTGCTTCCAAGGACACACTGCTGCTGCCTGCTCCGACCCCCCCCCCCCCCCACATATACACACAAGGGAGCCAGCAGGGACTACAGTAGCATAAAGGAGGACCGAGAGGAGCTCCGACAGCTGCCCAAGCCAGGCGCCTCTCTTCACCCTGACAACAATTAGGAGCCTGGGGGAGGAGGGGGGGGTCAGGTGAGCAGAGATGAGGGGGAGCACTGAGTGGAGTTGACACGAGCTACCCCGGATAAACCTCTCCCTGGGATGCGCCTCTCGCACAGCTCCACGTCCCAGGCCCGGGAAGACTCAACCACCACCTGTGATGACTGAGGTCAGCCACAGACGGTACTGAACCGCCACCATCCGGACCTGCCAAGTCAGGCGAGAGACGCAGGTAGCCCACCCAACCGACACCTTTCATGACTGACTGTCACTGAGGCCAATCGCAGGCGGGAATTCCGCAGCCTGTCCAACCAGCGCTTGAAACGCAGGGACGAGCCTTGCTTGTGAGGGAAAAAGAGACCGCCAATAGGATCGAAGGAAGAGGGACTGGCGATTGCCGCTCATTGCGGCCAATCGCTTGACAGCTCCTGCACTCTATGCGCATGGCTGGTGCCAACAATGAATGGGCTGACAAGGGCTTGGGCGCTAGGATCCAATTTCCTTTTGCAATTGCGATTTGTCAAGCCCTACAATAAAAATGTAAAAAATCGCATTTCTTCATAATTTTAGGTCAGTATATATTCTGCTACATATTTTTGGTAAAAAAGAAAAATCACAATAAGCGTATATTGATTGGTTTGTACAAAAGTTATAGCGTCTACAAACTATGGTGTATATTAACTTGTGTGCATTTTTTTTATACTAGTAATGGTGGCGATCAGCGACTTATAGCGGGACTGCGATATTGCGGCGGTAAACTGACTTTGTGAGAACCAGTGACTCTAATACAGTGATCAGTGCTAAAGTGCTGTCAGCTGTCATTTCTCAGCTATTGTAGCTCAAGATGCAGCTAATTGAGCACTATTTGTGCTTGATTAGCTGCAGTGGAGGGCATATGGGGGTCAACTAAACCCCAATGTCTCCATAAAGAGGACCTGTCATCTGCCCATGCAATCACATAGGAAGCTTGTTGGCTTCCTTGTGATAGCAATAAAGTTAAAAAGGAAAAAATAAATAAAAAGGGTGTGAGAAAAAGTGTATAAAATAAAAAATATTAAACTTTTTAAAGCACACCCATACACATCCCAATTCAAGTGCTCAGCATAGGGCTAAGAGGTGTATGTGAACATAAATTGTGCAACATGTGAAGTATCGTCGCAAACCTCAGCATGAGAGCAATAATTCTAGGACCATAAAATATGCTTATCGCGAAACTGATGACCTGTAAAGTTTTTGCGTTGTCTTTGCCAGGCACCCCACTTCCATCAGTTATAGCAGCTTGGAGTGTGTTAAAATGTCTTTCTGCCAGCACTGATAGACAAGTGTTTAATGGCTAAAATAATAAGATTAATAAGCAGCATAAACATGAAATCTTAAGACCCCTTTCAAACTGGGGCGGTTTGCAGGCGCTATTGCGCTAAAAATAGCGCCTGCAAACCGACCTGAAACAGCGGCTGCTGTTTCTCCAGTGTGAAAGCCCAGAGGGCTTTCACACTGGAGCGGTGCGCTAGCAGGACCGCTCCAAAAGTCCTGCTAGCCGCACCTTTGGAGCGGTGAAGGAGCGGTGTGTTTACCGCTCCTCCACCGCTCCTGCCCATTGAAAGCAATGGGACACCGCGGCTATACCGGCCGCAATGCGCCTCTGCAGAGGCGCATTGCGGGCGGTATTGACCCTTTTTCGGCTGCTAGCGCGGGGTAAAACTGCACCGCTAGCAGCCGAATAACGCTGCAAATCCGACCCGTAAAGCGCTTTACCGCCACTGCACCTCCGGCCCCAGTGTGAAAGGGGCCTTAGTGTTTATAACCTTGCCAACCATTATGGACCTTTTTAAAGTGGTCATACAGGCTCAAGATTTTTTTACCTTCATGCATTTTATACATGAAGGTAAAAAAAACCTTTTCTGTGCAGCAGCCCCCTAATACTTAACTGAGCACCATCTTGATCTAGCGATGTGCATGAGAGCCTCGGCTCTCTGGGGACTCACCCTCCTCATTGACTGAGACATTGGCTCCCGTGGCTGTCAGTCACAGCCAGGCAATAAGGAGAGAGAAGGGACACGCAGAGCCGCAGTTCGAAAACAAGCCTGCTTGGGTTCCCATATTGCAAACTACTTGCTCTGGGGACAGGAGGAAGGGGCCAGGAGCGCCAATGGGGGAACCTGAGAAGAGGAGGATCTGGGTTGCTCTGTGCAATATAACTTTAAGCTCTTCAGGATATGTTCCAATATGTGGGCTGTGAGGAGGGAGTACTGTGTAAGTTCACCGTCCAGATTTTTCTGTAAAGGTGAACTTACACTTTAATTATGCAAAGCAAGCTCACCTTTCCATTCCTGTCTTTATGCTCTATTTTGCTGAGAAAGCACTCCTGCTAGTATCTCTAGCCTCAGCCACCTTGAGTAAGGGCAGATGATTCATGGAGCATTTACTTTCTGGAATCCATCTGCCCCTAGGCTAGACCTCCATGCAGGAGGATGTGCTTGGCTCAGAAAATCCCCTTTGAAGACTCCTGGGATGTATGATGACATTGTGCCTAGGCCTGGAAACCAGAAAGTAACTAAAGAAATGTAAAAATACGTTTATAACAAGTAAACATGATATATATATTTTTTCTATTTGCTAATATTGGCAGCATAAGGATTAACAATAGTATGTGGTGTTTAAGAGTTTAGTTCCCCTCAAATGTTGCTTTTAAAGCTTTATTTTTTTTTAAATAAAATAAACTTGCTATACATGCTCGGGGCAATCGTTTTGCACAGAGCATCCCTGAACTCTTCTGGGGTCTCCCACCAGTAATCTCGGCCCCTCCCCCTTCCGAGTTCTCCCACCTCAAGATAAGGCACAATACCTGTGGAATTTAGGGGGTGCTTTCTCTCTTTTGGGTCAGCCTTCAACAGTGGATGCAGCAGGTGAGTTAAAATAGAACTATAAGCCAAACTTTTTTCGTTTATTTTGGATAGAGTTGGAGGGTTATAACCCCTGTTATTTTTTTTCTTCATCTGTGTTCCTTTGGGGAGATTTACCTTCACTTCCTGTCCCATAGACAAAACCGGAAGTGAGAGGGAATCCCTTGGGGACTTGCAGGCCACCAGAACTAGTGTCCCTATTGGAATATTTCTCCTTTATTACTTTTTTGAGGACAACCCAAAATTTGGGATTTTCCTTCCCTTTCAATGCTAATGATAAACATGACAAATAGAGAGGGAGAGTTTTTTACTGACAGTCTCTTTTAAACAGTAAGTAATCTTTTGCATAAAGGGTTGTCGCTTTTTTTAAATCTGTATTGGGGTCTGGTTACATAGTAAGGTTAGATCTTAGTGGGGTTCCTCTTTAAATAGTCACTACTATGCTTTCTGCTGTGTGAAACGACACGTGCTGTCATTCCCATGAACTTTTCCTTGTCTCCTTATTGGATGCTGTGATCATGCTTTAGCATCACTGGCTGCCTTCCAAGCCTTAAAATGCATTTAGTTCTATTGCTGTTCGTGCTCTCTCATCCACATCGCAGAAAGTAAGTAATGGAAGTTCAGCACAAAGTGCCTGTGATTTAGCTCTTATGGAATTGCATTGAGCAACCACAAAACTAGAAGTACATGTCATTTTATATAAAATAATTCAGAAGAGATTTTACATATGTAGGTGAAATTGCTCATCTCTTGCAAAGTATTTCTCATTGCACATACAGTGCATCCGGAAAGTATTCACAGCGCTTCGTTTTTTTCCACATTTTGTTATGTTACAGCATTATTACAAAATGGATTAAATTCATTATTTTCCTCAAATTCTACAAACAATACCCCACAATGACAACGTGAAAGAAGTTTCTTTGAATGCTTTACAAATTTATTAAAAAAAACAAAATCACATGTACATAAGTAGTCACAGCCTTTGCCATCACACTCAAAATTGAGCTCAGGTGCATCCTGTTTCCACTGATCATCCTTGAGATGTTTCTACAACTTGATTGGAGTCCACCTGTGGTAAATTCAGTTGCTTGGACATGATTTGGAAAGGCACACACCTGTCTATATAAGGGTCCCACAGTTAACAGTGCATGTCAGAGCACAAACCAAGCCATAAAGTCCAAGGAATTGTCTGTAGACCTCCGAAACAAACAGGATTGTGCCTAGGTTCACACTGCTGCAATGCAGGAACCATTGTGATTACAGCGCCAGTTCCCTCATTTCATCTCTCCCGCAGGCAGTTCACACTGCCTTTTGCGTACCGCTGCGGATGTCATTACATTGTTAATGACACCCCCCATATCGGTTCACAGATCGCAGTGCAAACTGTGAACTCGCACAGGAATCAGATCACATAGGTTAGGACACCCATGCGATCCGATTTCAGTGTGGGTGGAAAAGTCCCTGCACTTTTTTTCCTGCGAATCAAATGCGAGTTCAGCCATAAAACTGTGGCTGCAATTGCATCTCAGACATCGCATGTGATTAGCACCGCAGGTGAGGGTGTGAATCACATGCGATGTCTGTGATCGTAGTAGTGTGAACCTGGGCCTTATCCAGGCACAGATCTGGGGAAGGGTACAGAAACATTTCTGCAGCATTGAAAGTCCCACTGAGCACAGTGGCCTCCATCATCTGTAAATGAAAGAAGTTTGGAACCACCAGGGCTCCACCTAGAGCGGGCCGCTCGACCAAACTGAGCAATTGGGGGAGAAGCGCTTTTAGCCAGGGAGGTAACCAAGAGCCGATGGTCACTCTGACAGAGCTCCAGTGTTTCTCTGTGGAGAGAGGAGAACCTTCCAAAAGAACAACCATCTTTGGAGCACTCCTCCAATCAGGCCTTTATGGTAGAGTGGCCAGACAAAAGCCACTCAGTGCCAAAAGGCACCTGAAGGCTTTCAGCCTTTAGTACTACTTTTTAATATAAAACTTTATCCCACCCTTCATATAGCTTCATGCCAGGCTCCAAGTTAAAGCGGAGTTCCACCCAAAAGTGGAACTTCCGCTCATCTTATTCCTCCCCCCTCCAGTGCCACAATTGGCACCTTTCGGGGGGAGGGGGGATAGGATACCTGTCTTTGACAGGTATCCTTTCTCACTTCCGGGAGTCCCTGCCGCGGAGTCGTGACGTCACTGCGGGGCTCCCTCCTCCTCCCCCGGCCGCCGGGCCAATAGAGAGAAGCGGGGCCTCGCACATGCGCAGTAGGGTTCCCGGCGTGAAGCCGAAAGGCCACACTGCCGGGTTCCTATTACCCGCAATGGCGGCGGAGCACCCAACAGCTGATGGAAACATCAGCTGCGGTGGCCAACATCGCTCGACTCCAGGACAGGTAAGTGTCCATGTATTAAAAGCCAGCAGCTGCAGTATGTGTAGCTGCTGGCTTTAAATTATTATTTATTTTTTTGGGCGGAACACCGCTTTTAAAATACCCACATATCCTACTTCTAAGTATAGTATGTGTTTTTTATATATATATATATATATATATATATATATATATCTCTCTCTATCCATCGTGACAGGTTTTAAAGAAAAAAAAGCATGCTGCTGCTACTACTACTAAATGCCTTAAACTGGTCATACACGTAATTCCAGTTGCATTTAACGTTCAGTTTTAAAATGTATTTAATTTCTGATCGAAAACCACATACTGTCTGAAAACGATTTCTTTTCTGCTCCTTTTGAATTTTCCCGTCACTGTGGTTGAAAAATGTCAATTTGACCCCACTAATGATTAGAAAATTGAACGAATGTTCTTGCATAAATTTTTCCTTCGAAAACATTTGTTTTATGGCCAGTGGCAAAAGGCGCAGTCAGCTTGTAACAAGTCTGTCTGGAGTCTGTCATGCATAATACTATATTACAGTCCTGTCTGAATATCTGCAAGATAGCATTTTTGGTCTTTTTAACCACTTCCTTCCCCGCCTATTGTAATATGACTGCAGATGGGATCTCCCATCCTGGGCGGGCGTCATATGATGTCCTTGGCTTCCCGGCGGTATAAGAGGTGTGTGCATGCGCCCGCCGCGTTACTGAGGAGCCAATGCGCGTGCCTGGCAGCTGTGATGTCCGCTGGGCACCCGTGATTGCTCGTGACAGAGCAGGAATATGGATCTGTGTGTGTCCTGTCAGGGGAGAGGAGACAGACCGTATGTTCCTAGTATATAGGAACGTCGATCGGTCTCCTCCTCCAGTCAGTCCCATCCCCCCACAGTTAGAATCACTCCCTAGGTAACGCATTTAACCCCTTGATCGCCCCCTTGTGTTAACTCCTTCCCTGCCAGGGACATTTATACATTAATCGGTGCATATTTATAGCACTGATCGCTGAACTAGTGTCAAAAGTGTCTGATCTGTCCACCACAATGTCAGTCACGATAAAAATCGCAGATCACCGCCATTACTAGTAAAATAACCATGCCGTAAATCAATAACCTATTTTGTAGGCGCTATAACTTTTGCGCAAACCAATCAATATATGCTTATTGCAATTTCTTTTAACCAAAAATATGTAGAAGAATACGTATCGGCCTAAACTGAGGAAAAATTCTAATTTTTTATTTTTTATTTATTTTTTAAATTGGGATATTTAGTATAGCAGAAAGTAAAAAATTATTATTTTTATTTATTTTCAAAATTTTAATTTTTTTGTTTATAGCGCAAAAAAAAAAAACCGCAGAGGTGATCAAATACCACAAAAAGAAAGCTCTATTTGTGGGGAAAAAAATAATTAATTTGGGTACAGTGTAGCATGACCATGCAATTGTCATTCAAAATGTTACAGCGCTAAAAGCTGAAAATTGGCCTGGGCAGGAAGGGGGTGAAAATGCCAGATTTTATTGAAGTGGTTAAAAAAGCAAAACTTTTTTCCAAAACGTCTTTCAGGACAGCACCCGAGAGATCATGGCTCCTCCTCCTACAGGAAACACCTCATCAATTAATTCTTTAATTGGAGGCCTCCACGTTGCTTCCCTCAGTTTTTTGTGTTTCCTCCAGCTGGAGGAACACCTCTGGGAGACAAGGTTCTCAAATCAGTTTTTTTTTTTTTTTTTTAGGAGATTGATCCTCCCACTTACCTCCTAGCATGGACGGTCCCGTGGGCTCCCTCTCCCCCTTCCGTGCTCGGGGAGGGCTGCCTCCTTTTTCTTCAGAGCGGTGGTTGCTGTACTCTCACCGACCGCTGGCAAAGCGGCGTGGAGCTCTGCGGCGGCCGCCATTGTTCTGGTGGCCGAGGAGAGCCTCGGCCACGTCCTGTATGGGAAGAGGCAGCACTTCCAGGTCGGCGCGCGCGTCATTTCCGGCCGCAAAGCGCAGAGGGAGAGGGCAGGGTCACCTGGTGCCTTAAAGTTCCGGTTCCAGGTCAGCGCGGCGGCGTTTTTGAATCTGGAACCGGCGTTTTCTCTTCACCACGCATCCGCAGACAGCTATGGATAGCGATGCAGCGGATAAGGGGGCAAGCCAAGGCACCAGCAAGGCTAAGGTAAGGGACTGTGTCCTATTTTACACTGGGCCGCTTTCTCCTGTAGAGGGGGGGGGGGTATTCACCTTCTCCCCCCTCCATCTCCCCCACCCCCCATCTCCCTGGTGGTGCAGTGGCTGGTGATTTAGCATGTCTGCATAATATCTAGGGGTCTTTTTGTAAAAGTTGATGGTGGTGGTGCATGGCTTGCGGGGCACAAGGAAGTGAAAGTGTTTTTTCCTATGTGCACCTGGGTGTATTGATTTGTACTGTGTAACAGTTTTTTCTTAGCGTGGTCCCTGGTTTTTTTCTTTTCTGTTTGTGCAGGCCAAAAGTTCTGCTCAACCAGTGAAGAGAAGGTGCCCTGTCTGCAAGGAAAAGTTAAGCGAGGCTTGGACCAAGTCGCTTTGTGCAGATTGCACTGCAAATGTAGTCAGGGAAGAGTCTCCATCCTTTTGTGGCGATCTAGTATCTACAATTAAGGATGAACTCCGTGCCACCTTTCAAGCTTTTAGGTCAAACCTAAGAGAAGAACCAGGCCCTTCAAGGGAACCTAGGGCTCCGCAGCCTTCTTCAGAACCCCAAGACGGCTCTCAAATATTATTGGGAGGTCCGATAGACGCTTCCCAAGAATCTGCTTCCCTTGCTCCAGATGGAACAGACTCTGAGGAGGAAGAAAATGAAGCAGAGAGCGCTTCTAAGTACAAAATGTCGCTTGAAGAAGTCGCAGGACTTTTAAAAGTAATCCATGCGACTTTGGGGATTGAAGAGGAAAAGAAGGAGCTCTCCCTACATGACCGCATGTATGCAGGTTTGGGTGATCCAAAAAGCCGTGTTTTTCCAGTCCATTCAATAATCTCGGACATGATTAAAAAAGAGTGGTTGGAACCTGAGAAAAAGCCATTTTTTTTCCCGGTCTCATAAGAGAAGATTTCCATTTGAGGACAACCCGGATTCCATCTGGAACAAGGTTCCAAAACTGGACTCTGCTTTTTCACAGGTCTCAAAATCAACTGACCTTGCCTTTGAGGACATGGGCATGTTAAAGGAGCCCATGGACAAAAGAATGGATTTGCTTCTTAAAAGGGCTTGGCAGTCTGTGATGAACAATCTAAAACCAGCAATGGCAACAACCTGTGTCGCTAGGAATTTAGAACACTGGATTAACCAGATGAAGGCCCATGTTACGGCGGATTCTCCAAAACAGGAGATTCTGGACTCATTTACAACGCTTTCTGCAGCAGTATCATATATTGCGGATGCTTCAGCAGAATCCATTCGTATGTCAGCCAGGTCAGCGGCTTTGACCAATTCTGCTAGGAGAGCATTGTGGCTTAAAACTTGGCCAGGAGATGCTGCATCTAAAAATAGACTGTGTAGCATTCCCTTTGCAGGGGATTTGCTATTTGGTTCGGAGCTGGAGTCCATTCTTGACCGTACGGCTGACAAAAAGAAGGCGTTTCCGGTCAAAAAACAACAGGTACAGACCCGTAAGCGTTTTTTTCGTCCCCAAAAAGGACAACAGGAAGGAAAAACGCAAACCAAAAGGAAGCAGTGGTCTTCCCAGAAACCAAAAGGTAGGAGTGGAGTGCTCTTCCATCCTCCTGCGACCCCCGGAAAGCCGCAGTGACAATCCACCCCAAGTAGGGGGAAGACTCCAGGAGTTCATTCCCCAGTGGAGAGACATCACTACAAATCAGTATATTGTAAACATGCTCTCCCAAGGATATGTGGTAGAATTCACGGAAGAACCCCCAAAGAGATTCCTAGTGACAAACGTCCCGAGGGATCCGGTCAAGGCACTCGCCATGAAGTCCCTAATTCAGGAACTGATATCCCAGAGAGTCATTGTTCCGCTTCCAACAAGGGAGTTCTTCCAGGGGTTCTATTCTCACGTTTTCCTTGTACAGAAACCTTCAGGAAAGTACCGCCTCATCCTAAATCTAAAAATGCTGAATTTGTCAGTAGAATACAAAAGATTTCGGATGGATTCCATTTTCTCAGTAAGAAGCCTCCTGAGTCAAGGATGCTTCATGGCGTCAATAGATTTGCAGGACGCATACCTCCACATTCCTATTGCTGCCAGATCTCAGAGATATCTGAGGTTAGCACTGAGAGAAGGGAAGAAGGTGGTACACCTGCAATTCAGAGCTCTTCCATTCGGCCTGTCATCTTCTCCAAGGGTGTTCACGAAGGTAATGGCCGAAGCTCTAGCACCCTTGCGTCTAGAGGGAATTTCAGTGATTCCTTATCTAGACGACCTGCTACTGTTTGCCCAAACAAGAGATGGACTTCAGAGAAACTTGGACAGAGCACGTGCTCACCTAGAATCCATCGGATGGATACTAAACCTCCAAAAGTCCAATCTGATTCCCTCTCAGGAGGTGTTATTCCTGGGTTTCCGTATCAACTCTGTGGAGCAAAAGATTTTTCTCCCAGAAGAAAAACGGGAAAAGCTGTTAAAGGTTGTGTCACTCTTACAAACCAGTCAGCTTCTGTCCATCAGGAGGGTCATGTCAGCATTAGGAACCCTGACCTCTTCCATACCGGCAGTACAATGGGCAAAGCTCCATTTCAGGCCACTGCAAAAGTTTCTGTTAAAAATCTGGGATCGCCAGCAGAATTCACTAGATTCACTGGTGAAGATCCCCACCAAAGTAAAGAGCAGTCTCTGGTGGTGGAAGAACCAGGCAAGACTCTCAGCAGGCCTGTTATGGTCCTTTCCAACCCAGGTAAGGCTAACAACCGATGCCAGCTCCTGGGGTTGGGGGGCTCACATGAGCGGTCGTTGGGCTCAGGGATCTTGGTCCACAAGGGAAGCAATGAGATCTTCAAACTGGAGGGAACTAAAGGCGATAGAAATGGCCTTATTGTTCTTTGCAGAAGAAGTCCAAGGGCGACATACACAAATCCTGTCGGACAACGCCACGGCGGTGGCTTACATAAACCGACAAGGGGGCACCAGAAGCAGAATACTTCAAGGCCTAGCAGAGAGCATTCTAAATTGGGCAGAGCTCCATACTCAATCCTTGTCCGCGGTCCATCTAAAAGGGACCCTAAACAGGATAGCGGATTTCCTCAGCAGGAACCAGGTGTACGAAGCGGAGTGGCAATTGAATCCAGATGTCTTCAATCTAATAGTGAAGAAATGGGGACAGCCAAGAGTGGATCTCTTTGCGACTCAGGAAAATACACAAATATCTCTCTTTTTTTCCCTGAACAGGAACGAGTCATCTCTGGGGGTAGATGCTCTGGCGCACAGTTGGAATTTTCACCTCAGCTACGCCTTCCCTCCTTTTCAGCTGATTCCGCAGGTCATAACAAAAATCCGGAAAGAGGATACGACAGTAATCCTCATCACTCCCTTCTGGCCCAAGAGGCCCTGGTTTTCGGCTCTTCTACAGATGCAGATCAAACCATACTGGCATCTTCCCGTGAGACAAGACCTTCTGTTACAAGGTCCGCTGTTTCACCAAGAAGTAGAAAAGCTAAAACTCACAGCCTGGCTTCTGAGGAGCAGCTCTTAAGGAGAAAAGGATTCTCGGATAGGTTGGTGGCTACCCTCCTATCTAGCAGAAAGAATGTTACCAGAGCAATATATCACAAAGTCTGGAAAGTCTTTAACTCTTGGTGCACTACATCCGGCAGACCATTAAAGCAGATTTCTTCTATCTTGGAATTTCTGCAAGAAGGAGCAGACAAGGGCCTAGCGATCAGTACCCTAAAAGTTCAGGTTGCCGCACTGGGGGTATATTTTGAGAAATCTATTTCATCAGAGCCCCTAGTAAACAGATTCTTTAAAGCCCTCACTCGGGCTAGACCGATAGTGATCAAAAACTGTCCGTCATGGGACTTATCAGTCGTTCTACAGGCCCTGACCAGGGAACCTTTCGAACCTCTCAATTTAACCTCCCTAAAGCTAATTACTTTAAAAACAATTTTTCTAGTAGCTATTACAACAGCTCGAAGGATCAGTGAGCTGCAAGCTTTATCTATCAGGGAACCATTTTTTTCTATTTTTTCAGACAGAATTGTGCTGAAGACGGATCCTAACTTTTTACCAAAGGTTGCCTCAGTTCAAAATAGAACCCAGGAGATAATACTTCCTACGTTTTGTTCTAATCCGTCGGGTAAGAAGGAAGAAGAATTCCATACCCTGGATGTTAAAAGAGCAGTCTTAAGTTACCTGGAAGCTACTAAAGACTTTAGGCGTTCAGACACACTATTCATTTTATTTTCCGGAAATAAAAAAGGAAGACAAGCTTCTAGAGGAACCATTGCCAGATGGTTGAGAATGGCTATCTCAGACGCCTATTCCCTTACAGGCCAGGAGAGTCCAGTAAGTATCGGGGCTCATTCTACTAGAGCTTCGGCGGTGAGTTGGGCAGAAAAAGCTGGTGCCACCCCCGAACAAATCTGTAAGGCAGCTACATGGACAAGTCTGACGACCTTTGCCCGTCATTATAGATTAGATCTCATGACGGCTGGGGACCAGGCTTTCGGAAGGAAAGTCTTACAGGCTGTTGTCCCACCCTAAATGGTGTAAGTCTCGATTATCCTCTCGGGTGCTGTCCTGAAAGACGTTTTGGAAAAATGCAAGTTAGACTTACCGGTAACTTGTTTTCCAATAGGCTTTCAGGACAGCAGGATCCCGCCCTTTTTTTATGCTGTGGCTGTAATACTATGTAATAACTGTCGCTTATGTGTTGCAGCTGGGGCTGGAGGTTCTCTACAAACAACTGAGGGAAGCAACGTGGAGGCCTCCAATTAAAGAATTAATTGAGGTGTTTCCTGTAGGAGGAGGAGCCATGATCTCTCGGGTGCTGTCCTGAAAGCCTATTGGAAAACAAGTTACCGGTAAGTCTAACTTGCATTTTTTTTTCTTACATTTTTTTTTTTGATCTCCGAGTCTGATATGTTCCAGAATCCACCTCCAATAGTGTATCTATTCTGCCTGTTATTCTCCAGAGTGGATTAGATATTTTGTTCCCTAACCGTATAGCTGGATATTTATATTTTTCCACTGCATGTAGATATTCAAGAATACATTTTTCTTATTTCTAAACTTTACATTTTAAATAACCCCACACTTTTTTGTGAGGTTTTTATCCGATTAGTCGATTTAATCGAAACAGTCGACCAACTAATCGATTAAAAAAAAAAAATTTAGCATTTAGATAGCATCAGCTGCGTACAGTATACAGCTCTGTTTGGGCCGTGGTACAGGGACTTAATGTCTCCTGCTGGAACAAAATAGAGTTGGGCTGAGAGCTTACCGGAAGCTTTGTATTTTTATCAGTGACTAAAAAATATCCTTTCCTTGGCTGAGGTGGTGATCATGACGTCATCTGCTTGACTCGCTACCTCAGCCAATGGGAGGAAGGCTTGTATTCATTGATAAAATTTACAGGGCTTCAGGTGAATGGCTGAGTGTAGCCCAACTCTGTTTTTCCTGCAGTAGATGGGAAGTCCCCCAACCTCTGCCGGTGCACAGCACTGTAGTTTATATAGTGCTGACAGCAGCTGCATCGATTAGTAAAGGTTATAAGGAGACGTAAAGGAAAAGTAAGTTAACCTGGAGTTAGGCTTAAAGTGATTGTAAAGGCTCGTTTGTTTTTATAGGGAAAAAAAAAATGTAATTCTTACCTGCTCTGTTGCAGTGGATTTGCACAGAGCAGCCTGGATCCTCCTCTTCTCTGCTCCGGGTCCCTCCCTCCTGTTCAGTGCCCCCACAGCAAGCAACTTGTTATGGGGGCACCCGAGCTGAGTCACAGCTCCCTGTGTTCATACTAACACGGAGCCCTGCCCCGGCCCTGTCCTCTCTCTCCCCTGATTGGCTAGCTGACTTTGACAGCAGAGGGCGTCAATGGCACCGCTGCTGTGTCTCAGCCCTTCAGGAAGGAGAATCTCTGATGGCTGAAACACTTGTGAACATCGCTGGACAGGGATGGGGTTGAGGGGGGGGGGGCAAAGAATGCATTATGATAAAAAAAAAAACTTCTGCCTTTACAACCCCTTTAATGTACACGGGACATTTTAAAACCTCCTGAAGGATTTAACTTGACAGATAGTAACCGATGTTTAAAATCGTCTGTTTTGCCGCGTTTACATGCTGCGTTGGCATTTTAGAAGCGTTTTTTTTTTTTTTTTTTTTTTTTTCAAATGGTCAAAAATGTATCCATCTAGAAACGCCTGTAAACTAAACGCAAGTTATGGCTGTGTTTACAAGCTGTTACAGGCATTTGGTGTTTCAAATGCCTCTGAACATTCGACCTGAACGCATTTGTTTTGCTTTCCAAAAAAATGCTTCTAAACTCAACTGCCTAGAAACTACTATAAATAACACTGTGTACTGATAACATAGAGGAGAGTTCAGGGGCTGCTGAAAAAACGCAAAACTGCTCCTAAACGTCAATTTACCAGCAGCAGTGAACATGAAGCCGTAGGCTTCGAATTGGAAGAAAAGTCTAGTTCTAACTATTCTTACAAATGTCCCCTCCCCCTACCTATTCTGCCTAACCTGTATAATAATGATCTGCGTACTAACCTATTTTTATTCCATTCCGATCCAGCCACTTGATCCCGCAGCTTCTGGCTTCTCCTGTGTGAATAGCTGCTTCAGGGAGTAGGGATCACCGAAAACAGCTGGGCTATGGGTGATGCAGGATCATGTGACAAAAGCGGACTGAAAAGGTTCACAGGTTAGGCAGAATCAGGAGGGGAGAGGGAGCACTTTTAGGTCATAGTTATCAGGTTTATCAAATCCCCCATGCCACTTAGAGGAAGTAAACCCTGAAGGGTTTTACTTCCTCTCCCTGCAAAGGTAAAGCATAATGGGCTACTATGCATCGCATTGTAGCCCATTATATGTCACTTACCTGAAACCGAAGCCTGCGATGTCACCGCTGTCCCCTCTTCCACATTTTGCTACCTCCCTTTCCAAAAACTGGGGTTAGGTCTCTGTCTCCCTTTTTGCTGCTATTACTAAACATGGCTGTATGATCCTCCCAATAATTTTCTCACCAAGCAGAGAGTTGGGGTCTTGTGATTTCTAACAGTCTTATGTGTATGCTATGTGTTCTTTAATGCGCTGCAGAATATGTTTGCACTATATACCAAGAAGTTTCCAAACTGATTGATAGAAGCTTCTAATCGTATTTGTATTCGCATTTGCATAGACTGATGTAACTGTCAGTGTGAAAGGCATGGTATTGTGTTCAGGGAATCAAAGTATGTTTATTTACTATGTAAATAATCTACCTTTTTTAAATGATTTTTACTTACTTGATCTGGCATATGTAATATCAATTTTATAGAATAAAATATGTACACTTGGCACTGGTGAGAGCTACTAGCTGTCTACTAAAAGGCATGTGCAAGCTCTCAACCTGCCTAGTGCAATAATTGTAGTAAATTGGTTGTCTGTGAGGCATTTCACATTGTCTAGCGCTTCAAAACAGGAAGCAAGAAAATATAGCTGCCTTCCATATAAACGAATTGCAGGTTATATTACTCTCGTCTTTTACATTTTTATATAAAAAAAGGAGAGATACGCTTTTAGGGCCAGTTCACTTTTTGTTCTGCTTTAAAAATGTATGGAAAGTTGGTTAGTTTCCAATGGCATGGTTCACACCAGTGTGGTCAGTTGCAGGGCGTTCCAGAAAAAAAGTAGAACATGCTGCATTTTTTTCTTTTTCGTACATCACGGGACACAGAGCGACTTAGTCATTACTAATGGGTTATATAGATTACCTTCAGGTGTTGGCACTGGCCAATTCCAAACCGGAAGTACCCTCCCCTATATAAGCCCCTCCCATCCGGGAGCACCTCAGTTTTTTGCCAGTGTCTAAGGTGTTGGCCAAAGAGTAACATGTGTTTTCACTGGGCTTGCGTACAGGTTCTTTTGGGCCTTAGTAAGCTGTTCCGGATCCCACCAAAAAAGCTTCATAGCTAAACGGTCGGTACCCGGGCCTTGCAGCAGAAGAGCAAGGTTTTGCCTGTAATGCCTCTCTTAGGAGGGCTGGACCCTGGGATCCAGAGCTCTGGTCATACCCACGACCAAGATGTTTTCTGTGCAGGGTGCTATACAGGTCCAGGGGAGTGGAATCCTTGGGAACCCGGTCCCTGAAGGTTTAATTACAATGCCTGCCGTGATAGGTGAAGTTTGGACTTCTGTGGACCAAACAAAGTCCTGCGGCGGGGATCAGGTAAGTGGGGGCCCCCAGGAACTTGGTTCTATTGGGGGACCCCCAAGCCTAATTTGTCTTTCTGTCTGTTACCTAACGGTATTCCCGCTAAATATCTGTGTTTGCCTGTAACTACTGAAAATGTAAAATTTTAATAGTAGTCAAGAAAAAAAAAAAAAGGGGACCGCGGTACCTGTGTTAAACCACTAGAGGCCGCTGTAGTCCATTTTTCTTGTCATGTGGATCTTTGGTTTTTTCAAGTCAAAAGATCCAGGCAGTTGGTAAGTTTCTCTGTGGGAATCCACTTCCTCTGCCCTGTTGCTGCGCTCATCCACCGCACAGGCCCTCCGGCAAAAAGGGCCCTGGCTCCTAGTCCCTGTTTGATTTCGAAAAGGGCGCGGGCGCGTGCACGCGCCTCCTATGAAAAAAAAGGGGCGGGTGGATGACGCTCGATGCGCGCCGCGGCGCTTCTGCGCATGTGCAGGTGTCCCAGCATGGTTAAAAGACACAGTACAAGTGTCAGCTGGATGCAAACAGAGCTAGCAACAAACAGTGGCACACAGAGGCGGTTGATGCAGGCATCCCCATAGAAAGGCACTTTAGTGGACACCAGCTGGTATATAGCAGCAACTGTGTTAGACTATTACCAGCAAAATTGGTGTATGACGACGGGAATACCTCAGCTTTGTGCTTAAAGGATATGTCGTCCAGACGCTCCGGAAATAGGTCTTCCAGGAAGCCAAAGGGGTCTCCATCGGGCTCTGAGGATATTGGGCATGCTTTTACTGCACCAATCTCCCCTGAGAATTCAGAGGTCAATAGCCGTAGAAACCCCGCAGGAATGCCTGGTGCTGCGGCTGTCCCCAGTCCACCTGCTCCTGTATATATAACAGAGGAGGTTTTATCCTCAACTCTGGGAGGATTGGAAGAGAGATTAACAGCATTGATCGCTGCTTCCCTGTCACAGGAAAAGCGCGTCCGATCTCCGTCTCCTCCTTCAGAGTGCCTGTTAGTGGAGGAACAGCCCCACACAGAGATCGACCTACCTGAAGGGGATCAGGATGAGGTTGATTCAGTTATGGAGGAATCAACAGTGGAAGAACCTTTCTCAGCATCTCAGGCTGAAAGATTATGGGTTCAGTCTCTGACTAACATGGTCCGATCAGCATTTAAAATGCCTCTGGCGGAACCACCATCCACTACGGTTTCCTCGCTGGGGTCGCTAAAAGCTCCCCAGGCTGTCTGTTCCTTCCCAATCCACCCTTTATTAGAGGGGCTTATTTACCAGGATTGGGAGCATCCTGATAAAATATTTGCTCCCCTCAAGAGATTTCCGGTGATCTATCCCATGGAGGATAAGTTCATAAAAAAATGGAGGGTCCCTACAGTGGACGCAGCCATCTCTTCTTTTAACAAATCACTGACATGTCCAGTAGATAATGTTCCAATGTTCAAAGACCCAATAGATAAAAAATTGGAGTCTTTACTAAAATCTGCTTTCTCTACAGCAAGCATGGTGACACAACCTGCGGTAGCAGCGATTGGAGTCTGCCAAGCAGTGAAAGATCAGTTGAAACAAGTCTTAAGGGACTTACCAGATCAGCAGGCTCTTGCCCTAGCTGACCTGCCTAGAGCCTTGTGTTTTGCGGTGGACGCCATAAAGGATACAATCCAACAGGCCTCCCGCTTTACGCTGTCTGTAGTACATATGCGTAGGCTTCTGTGGCTCAAACTGGTCTGCTGAAGCTCCCTGTAAAAAACTGCTGGTTAGCTTCCCATTTCATGGAGAACGCTTATTTGGAGAAGATCTGGACAAATATATCCAGAAAATTTCTGCCGGTAAAATTTCACTCTTACCGGTTAAGAACAAGGGTAGAAGTCCTTCTTTTAAGAGGCCTACTTCTCCAGTCCCGGGCACATCGGCTGTGAAGCAGTTCCGACGGCCTCCGCGGTCAAATTCAGGGGGCAGAAATCAGGGACAATCACAGGGTAACAAGAAGCCCTGGATCAAGAGAGGTACAAAACCTCCCCCCAAGGCATGAAGTGTTGCCCCCACTCAATCGGGTGGGGGGAAGACTTCAGTTGTTCACAGAGACCTGGCGGGACACCATCAGAGACAAATGGGTGATCTCCGCAGTAAGTCTGGGATACAAGCTGGAGTTAAAAGGCACTCCTCCTGCCCAATTTATGAGGTCAAACGTGCCAAGAGATCCCCAGAAGAGAGGATCCCTCCTTCTGGCACTAGAACAACTATTGCTCCAAGGTGTAATCATGAAGGTTCCCCTGGAAGAAAGCGGATTCGGGTTTTACTCGAACCTTTTCACAGTCCCCAAACCAAATGGGGACGTGAGGCCCATATTAAATCTAAAAGGGCTAAACAAGTTCCTAAATATCAGGACTTTTCGGATGGGGTCGATCCGATCGGTGGCCACCGCCCTACAAGGGCAGGAATGGTTAGCCTCGATCGACATAAAGGATGCTTATCTGCATATTCCCATCTTTCCGGCCCACCAGAAATTTCTACGCTTTGCAGTAGAAGGGCGCCATTTTCAGTTCAGAGCCTTACCTTTCGGTCTGGCCACAGCACCACGAGTGTTCACAAAAATTCTGGCCCCATTATTGGCCAATCTAAGAACACAGGGTGTAACGATAATGGCATATCTAGACGACCT
Source organism: Rana muscosa (assembly GCA_029206835.1). Lineage (NCBI taxonomy): Eukaryota > Metazoa > Chordata > Amphibia > Anura > Ranidae > Rana > Rana muscosa. The sequence goes on from CM055118.1 coordinate 707,953,773, forward strand.
GCTACTAATAGACCACTCAGTGGAAAAGCTGGAAGTAGCTATTCACAAGACAATCAAGTATCTGGAATATCACGGTTGGATTATCAACCGGGACAAGTCAGCTCTAAGACCAGTCAAAAGTCTGGAATACTTAGGGCTAAGGCTGGATTCAAATCAGAGAAAGATTTTCTTACCTCCAGAGAAGGTGTCGTCTTTAAAAGATTTGACCCACTTAGTGGGTACAAAAAGAAAACCATCCATACGCCTCTGCATGAGGCTGCTGGGAAAAATGGTGGCTTCATTCGAAGCGGTACCCTACGGTCAATTCCATTCAAGGAATTTGCAAAGGGCCATACTGTCAGCCTGGAACAAAAAAGTTCAGGCCCTAGACTTACCAATGTCCCTGTCCCCTTCCATTCGCAAGAGCCTCCATTGGTGGTTGGTGCCCCAGAATCTGGAAAAAGGGAAACCCTTCAGTCCGGTTTCTTGGAAGGTGGTCACTACAGATGCCAGCCTCATAGGCTGGGGGGCAGTACTGGAGCAATGGTCTCTCCAGGGCAAGTGGTCAGAAGCAGAAAAGGCCCTGCCCATCAATCTCTTAGAGATACGAGCAGCCCGGTATGCCCTGGTAGCATGGACATCCAAACTCCAAGGGTCCCCTGTCAGAATTCAATCAGACAATGCCACAGCAGTGGCATATATCAATCACCAGGGTGGCACCAGGAGTCGTGCAGCCCAGAGGGAAGCAAATTGCATCCTGGAGTGGGCAGAAAAATATGTCCCAGCCATATCCGCGGTTTTCATCCCAGGAGTGGAAAATTGGAGAGCGGACTTTTTAAGTCGCCAACAATTATGCCCGGGGGAATGGTCTCTTCACCCCGAGGTTTTCCAGGCAATATGCCAGCGGTGGGGAACACCGGATGTAGATCTGCTAGCATCCAGATTCAACTCAAAGGTGGACAGATTTGTGTCTCGCACAAGGGATCCTCTAGCTTGCGGCTCGGATGCCCTAGTGTTCCCTTGGGGTCAGTTCAAGCTGATATATGCATTCCCACCGCCACAATTGTTACCGCGATTACTCCGCAGAATCAGGGTAGAAAATAAACCAGTGATTCTGGTGGCTCCAGCGTGGCCCCGAAGGGCATGGTACGCGGAGATTGTAAAAATGTCAGTGAGGAGTCCTTGGACCCTCCCACATCGTCCGGACCTGCTGTCGTAGGGACCGATATATCACCCTTCCTTACCAGCCCTAGGTTTAACGGCCTGGCTATTGAAGCCCACATTCTGAAAAAGAGAGGGCTCTCTAATTCTGTGGTATCTACCATGATCAATGCCAGGAAGCCGGTATCCAGGCAGATCTATTATAGGATCTGGAAAGCGTACATTAAGTGGTGTGAGGCCAAGAAATGGCATCCACGTAAGTACGTGATAGGGAGGATTTTGGACTTCCTACAGTGGGCTGTAGATAGGAAGCTGGCCTTGAGTACTATCAAGGGTCAGATTTCGGCCTTGTCAATATTTTTTCAAAGGCCCTTGGCTTCGCATTCACTAGTCAAAGCTTTCATACAAGCAGTGATGCGTATTAGCCCTCCGGTTAGTATTCCCATATGTCCTTGGGACTTAAACCTGGTTCTGTCGGTTCTACAGAAACAACCGTTTGAACCATTGCAACACATTTCTCTGGTTCTTCTCACCAGGAAATTGATTTTCTTAGTAGCCGTTTGTTCGGCTAAAAGAGTATCGGAATTAGCCGCCTTGTCCTGTAAGGAGCCATATCTGGTTGTCCATAAGGACAGAGTAGTATTACGTCCTCATCCAGCCTTTCTTCCTAAGGTGGTATCGAGGTTTCATTTGAACCAAGATGTGGTTCTTCCTTATGGACAACCAGATATGGCTCCTTACAGGACAAGGCGGCTAATTCCGATACTCTTTTAGCCGAACAAACGGCTACTAAGAAAAGCTCGGTAGCTCGGTAGAGGAAAAGTTATTACATTCCTTGGATGTAGTAAGAGCAGTTAAAGCTTATCTAAAAGCCACTGCTCAGATTCGCAGAACGGATACTTTGTTTATTCTGCCGGAAGGCCCTAAAAAGGGTCAGGCAGCATCAAAATCCACTTTAGCCAAGTGGATTCGACAGGTCATAATACAAGCCTATGGCTTGAGAAAGAGACCGCCTCCGTTCAAAGTTAGGGCGCACTCCACAAGAGCAGTTGGAACTTCATGGGCCGTGCATCACCAGGCCTCCCTGGCTCAAGTATGTAAGACCGCAACATGGTCCTTAGTACACACGTTTACTAGATTCTACCAGGTAGACGTCAGAAGTCAGGAGGATGTCGCCTTTGGGCGCAGTGTGTTGCAGGCCGCAAAAGATCCTCATGCCTGATGGCGCCCAGCTTATGTATCCCTCCCCTCATTTGGCATTGCTTTGGGACGTCCCATTAGTAATGACTAAGTCGCTCTGTGTCCCGTGATGTACGAAAAAGAAAAAGGGATTTTTATAACAGCTTACCTGTAAAATCCTTTTCTTGGAGTACATCACGGGACACAGAGCTCCCACCCCTCTTTTTGGGACACTTATTGCTTGGCTACAAAACCTGAGGTGCTCCCGGATGGGAGGGGCTTATATAGGGGAGGGTACTTCCGGTTTGGAATTGGCCAGTGCCAACACCTGAAGGTAATCTATATAACCCATTAGTAATGACTAAGTCGCTCTGTGTCCCGTGATGTACTCCAAGAAAAGGATTTTACAGGTAAGCTGTTATAAAAATCCCTTTTTTCTTGCACTGAACTGTACTGGAATGCAGTAAAACGCATCAGAATGCACTGGAACTCATCAAAATCACACCAGACCCTAGTAGAGTAAAAAAAAGCATCTGGGAATGCATCAAAAATGCACTGGAATGTGTCAAAAACGTGCATGCTGGAATGGGTATACATGTTTGTGGTGTGAACCAGCCCTTAAAGCAGTGGTTCTCAACCTGGGGGTCGGGACCCCCTCGGGGGTCGAATGACAATTTGCCAGGGGTCACCAAATCCTAGGCTGTTCCTGAAGCCCCACCAAGGTGTAAGAGAACGGGGGGGGAAAAAAGAGTGAATAGGAAAAGAGGGAGAGGAACAAAGAAAAGGGGGGAGAAAGAAAGAATAAGAGAGAACAAGAAAGATGGCCAGAGAGAGGGAAGGGGAAAAAAAAAAAAAAGAAATTGGAATAGAGAGAGATAAAAGTTAAAGGAAGGAAAACAAAGAGAGTGGTACATCCTAAAATGTACCATAAGGGGTTTTAATACTGTACGAGTGGAAGGGACTCGGGGAGCTCTAAATATCCATGGGTTACGGGCGCAAATTACTTGTCTTGCCTTGGGTGCTGACAACCCACGCTATGAAAATTATTTTACTGTTAGGGGTCCCCACAACTTAGGAAATTTTATCAACGGGTCACGGCACTAGGAAGGTTGAGAACCACTGCCTTAAAGCAAAGAAATGAACACCGGCATCTTCGTCCTTCAACTCTCCTGTACACATCAGACATGGTTGTAACTGTGGAACTCAAACTTACCTCCCACCATATTTTACCTATAGGTAAGCCTATAATAAGGCTTGCCTATAGGTAGTGTAAATATTTCCTAAACATGCACCATTTAGGAGATATTTACTGTACATGCAGCCATTGACATCACTGGCGCATGCGCTCTGAAGGAACGGCCACCCGTGCCATTTCTTCAGAGCCCTGTGCCATGACCGGCAGCTCCCACGCGCATGTGCTGGTGTGACGTCATAGCGGCTCTGGCCAGTGTCAGAGCTGACGCCCGCGAACCTGGAAGCAAGACGGGTAAAGATGGAAGCTGTCTTCAGCGATGTGATATGTTTTCATGTAAGTTTCACATAATGTGCTAGTATGCGATGCATACTAGCACATTATGCATTTGCCTTGTTGCAGGTAATAAAACAGTGCAGCGGTTTACAACCGCTTTAACACATGACATTCAGGCAGCATATCCGCACTCAGATCTGGACTGAACCTGGAGCAGTGGATGGAGTAGAGTACTGTAGGGACATACAATAGGGAATATTTGGTTAGTGTCTTAAATAGGTTTTGAGATCACAAGAATAACTACAGTTACACTAAATGTAGATATTTGACTGATTAATTCCTTGTTTTTTCAATAGATTCTGATGACTTATATTTTAATCAGCATTGTGGTTTTCTGGAAAAAAAAATTCTAGAAATGTATATGTTCCTTGTTGCTGTAAGGAAACCAGTAATGTTTTCTGCAATATTCGGCCTTTGCACAGGTAGCCTGTCCACCCCTCCCCACACAACTGCTAACTCCAGTTCATTGCTGATCAGAGCCTGGAAATTCCTATTTCTGTTTCAACTGTGTAAGCAGGAGACAGGCTGTGAAACACCTTCTACCTACTTTTTTTGAAGCACTTGACCTGAATAAATGTGCCAGTGTCCACATTCTCATTCATATAATCCAGCAACAGAATATAGAAGTAGTGTTTTATTATTTATTTTCTAATATAAACCATGCGACACCACACAGAATTCAGAATCGGGAAGGAAGTTTTGATTACTTAGGAAAGCCAAGGTTCTTTCTAATCAAAGCCGGCAGGGTAGAGCACTCTTAAAAATATGTTGTCCATCACAAATCTGACTTCGTATTTTTATTTGCTACTTTATATTATACATGGGTTCCAATTACACTGAGCTGATAAGTGTTTTAAGTATTTTGAGATCCATTTAAATTAAACAATCTGGAATCAATTTTGGAAATTCCTTTAGCTTAGTTAAAACTTCCCTGCTCTTTCATGCCTTTTTAAGTTTTCATACAATTCTACTGCATTTCTCAGGCAATAGTTCTTCTACAATAGCATATATAAAGTGGAAAAGGGCCTTCAAAGTGGGTGGTGGCTTTTGTTGTTTTTTTTTTCTTTGTTTTATTATGACATTTAAAATGTGTGAAAAAAGACAGAAAAGTGCCTCCTGAGTACAATGTTTAATAATAGTACAATAAAAGTATCCAACACTTGCATGTAAGTAAGTACAGATGTGCTCCTAAGAGCCCATTCGCACAGGGGCGGCACGACTTGTCCCACGACTGTGCCGGGCGATCTGAAGACGACTTCAAAGGTGACTTCAAAAATGACTTCTGTATAGAAGTCAATAGAAGTTGTCTTGAAGTAGTACAGGAACCTTTTTCCAAGTCGGAGCGACTTCAGTCGCTCCGATTAGAACGGTTCCATTGTACAGAATGGGACGCCACTTGTCAGGCGGCTGAGTCGCCTGACGAGTCGTCCCTGTGTGAATGGGGTCTAAGGGGTCAGCATCTCGTGGTGATTGTTCCAGTGTCTTAAAACATGTCCAGTGCCATCTCAAGTCCGGGCTGTGAAAGCTGCAAGGAGCCAGAGGGGAAAACCAGCTTTTTCGTTTGGTGGAGATGACAGCTTGGTCTTGGACCGGCGTGTGACGTTGGCAAGATCGGGGGGAACAAAACGCGTTTCAGGGCATGCGCAAGTCCCGTAATGGAACATTTAAAATGTGTGAAATCAATATAAGGTGATTGGTCATCATCTGGTTTCAGATTCTTCTGCTGATTTGATTGCTCAGCCCGAGATAAAATTCCTGCCACAAAGTCTTTCCTGTCGTAAAAGGCTACCTGTCAACATTTTTTGCAAAACAAATTCAGTACAGGTATGGAAATTTAAAGGAAATAAAGTTAATGACTCAGTCATTGGAGTCAAAGGATCCGCATAAACACCAACAACAATTTTAATTACCAGTATGTGGATTTCAGTGCTGAGCAGACATGGTCATTTTCTCAAACAAGTTTGCTTTCTAATTTTTTTGCCAGTTATATCCACATTCAATATTACCAAGGAAAATATAGTTCACAATTCTGAACTACAATTTATTAATAGTGACTCGTATTGTCGTTTAAAAAAAAAACCAACTGAGCAAAGTTGTATTATTTGCCTATTTTGCCACCTCTTTTTCAGTAAGGCCCCTTTCACACTGAGGCGTATTTCAGGCGTTTTTGCGCTTAAAATAGCGCATAAATAACGCCTGAAATACTCCTGCCCCAGCATTCTCAATGTGAAAGCCCTGAGGGCTTTCACACTGAGGCGGTGCGCTGGCAAGAGACAAAATAAAACTCCTGCAAGCCGCATCTTTGGAGCGGTGAAGGAGCGGTGTGTATACCGCTCCTTCCCATTGAAATCAATGGGACACCGCGGTAATACCGCCCGCAAACCGCGGCTATAGCCGTGGTTTGCGGGTTGTATTAACCCCTTTTCGGCCGCTAGCGGGGGTTAAAACTGCACCGCTAGCGGCCGAATATCGCGGTAAACACGACGGTATAGGGCGCTGAAAATCGCGCGGCTATACAGTCACTGCATATGCCCGCCCCAGTGTGAAAGAAGGGGCCTTATTTACTCTCTTCAGGGGCTATGGAGCCTAAAGTATCTTCAGCATCTGACACACTTCTGGGAGGGTCAGATGCTTGCTCCCGCACAGAGTGTGCTGTGGTTTAACCCAACAGCTGCTACTTCATTACTGTTTCTGGTAATGACATAGCAGCTGGCAGGTGAAACCACAGCACACCGGGAGAGGGACAGACATCTGACAGAAGCATGTCAGATGCTGAAGATTCAAAAGAATGGAAGGGGCGTGACAGGTAAATATAATACCCCATCTCAGGATTTATAGTCAAAGCCAACAGAACTCTATTAGATATTAGTGTAGATCTCTTGTAGATTTTATATAATACTCTTATCAGCCGGTGTTTGGAAACAAGTCCTATCTTCCACTTGGCATTTAGTTATCAGTACTTACTTTTCCTTTATAAATTATGCTGAAAAGCCTGTTTATGCTATTTGAATGTTTGATCTTCACCTCCATTAAAGTTGTGCTTGGGAAATACTGAGAAACCAGTTTTGCTGCATAACAGCATGTAGCTGAGGGGATGTATTTGCTGTCTTGGGTTGATGCAGCATCCTGTGTGAACAAGTTGCTGTAACATTGCAGTTACCGTATTTTTTTTTTGTTAACTTATTTGTTGCTCATCTGTTCAATGTATATTAATCCACTTTGGTACAATAACATGACCTCTTTCTTGTATTGATTGTACAGATAATTTAGAATGAACTTTAGGTGCATCTGACAGGAGGATACTGGCCCTTTCTTGGAAATTGGAGTGAGTTTTCAAGCCTATTCTTTCTGCTGCTTGCAAACTCAGATTCTTTGCCAAGGAATGCGTCGGGCTACTAGAATAGCACAGAAATACATCTGGATTCCTTTCATTGCTATTCTGACACCATGGCACATTTTATTTTATTTTTTTACAATATGTACATGTCAAATCTATCTTCTTCCACATCAGGTTAATTAGATATTTTATAATGAACTGTACTGATGGAAAATATCAATATGCTGTACATATTGTAAAAAGGTCCACAAATCTAATATAGTAAATAAAAAATTGCACTCCATTTGCGCTTAGAATTTTTTTTTTTTTAGTTTAAATATTTGGACTTAGACCCACAAGTCAAATTAAGCCTGAACACCAGGGGTGTCCAACCTGAAGCCCAAGATGGCTATGAATAGGGGCGAACACAAAATTATGAACTTAGAAATGTTGATTTTTACATATGCTTTTTTTTTTTTTTAATGCATAACATTAAGGCCCCATTCACACCTTTTTGGTTGCGGCTTACACCGCATCCAATTCGCATAACATTATAAAATACATTGATTTTAAAGAGGATGGTTCACATATGTGCGATACATTCGCACTGCGCATTGCCCAAAAAAGGTGTGCGTTTTCTAGGCATTGCGGTGTAGCTCAGGTGCGAATTCAGGCCCATTATCTTCTATGGGTACGCATCTGATTTGCAGATGTGTTCAGTTCTCAACAGGATTTCTCTCCTTCTCACTACTCTTACCTGCTCCTCTCTCCCAGGTCACCAAATTCTCAGCTATATTGGAGATGATCTGCTGAACAGCTCTCATCTCTTTGCAGAGATGAGAGCTGGAATTCGCACCGTACAAGTGTGAACCCAGCCTTAGCAAACACATGAGGCCAAAGAAAAATTATAACAATGTCTCTTTACTGGACTTTTTTAAAAGTTTTTTTATCTTTCCAAAGAAAAATACCCCACTCTTCACAATGACACATTGTTCATGTCATCAGATTTCGGCAGTGCTTATACTGTACAGTGCCTTGCAAAAGTATTTACCCCCATGGCTTTTTTACCTATTTTGTTACATTACAGCCTTTAGTTCAATGTTTTTTTTTTAAATCCGAATTATATGTGATGGATCAGAACACAATCGTCTAAGTTGGTGAAGTAAAATTAGAAAAATGTATACATAAAACAATTTTTCAGAAAAAAAAAAAATTGGCATGTGCGTATGTCTTCACCCCCTTTGTTATGAAGCCCATAAAAAGCTCTGGTGCAACCAATTACCTTCAGAAGTCACATAATTGGTGAAATGATGTCCACCTGTGTGCAATCTAAGTGTCACATGATCTGTCATTACATATACACTTTTTTGAAAGGCCCCAGAAGCTGCAACACCTAAGCAAGAGGCACCACTAACCAAACACTGCCATGAAGACCAAGGAACTGTCCAAACAAGTAAGGGACAATGTTGTTGAGAAGTACAAGTCAGGGTTAGGTTATAAAAAAAAATTAAAAAAAATCTTTGATCCCTAGGAGCACCATCAAATCTATCATAACCAAATGGAAAGAACATGGCACAACAGCAAACCTGCCAAGAGACGGCCGCAAACCAAAACTCAGACCGGACAAGGAGGGCATTAATCAGAGAGGCAGCACAGAGACCTAAGGTAACCCTGGAGGAGCTGCAGAGTTCCACAGCAGACTGGAGTATCTGTACATAGGATGACAATAAGCCATACGCTCCATAGAGTTGGGCTTTATGGCAGAGTGGCCAGAAGAAAGTCATTACGTTCATCAAAAAACAAAATGGCACGTTTTGAGTTTGCAAAAAGGCATGTGGGAGACTCCCAAAATGTATGGAGGAAAGTGCTCTGGTGTGATGAGACTAAAATTTAACTTTTTGGCCATCAAAGAAAACGCTATGTTTGGCCCAAACCCAACACATCACCCAAAGAACATCCCCACAGTGAAACATGGTGGTGGCAGCATCATGCTGTGGGGATGTTTTTCAGCAGTCCGGACTGGAAAAGTGGTCAGAGTTGAGGGAAAGATGGATGGTGCTAAATACAGGGATATTCTTGAGCAAAACCTGTACCACTCTGTGTGTGATTTGAGGCTAGAACGGAGGTTCACCTTTTAGCAAGACAATGACCCAAAGCACACTGCTAAAGCAACACTTGTGGTTAAAAGGGAAACATGTAAATGTGTTGGAATGGCCTAGACAAAGCCCAAACCTCAATCCAATAGAAAATCTGAGGTTAGACTTAATGATTGCTGTTCACAAGCGTAAACCATCCAACTTGAAGGAGCTGGAGCAGTTTTGCAAGGAGGAATGGGCAAAAATGTATCCAAAGCGACTTGGAGCTGTGATAGCTGCAAAAGGTGGCTCTCAAAAGTATTGACTTTAGGGGGGTGAATAGTTATGCACATTGACTTTTTCTGTTGTTTTGTCCTTTTTTTTTTGTTTGCTTCAAACTAAAAAGGAAAAAAAAACATTAAAGTTGTGGGCATGTTCTGTAAATTAAATGACGAAAATCCTCAAACAATCCATGTTAATTCCAGGTTGTGAGGCAACGAAACACGAAAAAAGCCAAGGGGGGTGAGTACTTTTTTGCAAGGAACTGTATTTGTGAGCAGCTATTTTCAAGAATGAAGCACACAAAGGGCAAAATTAGAACTAAAATATCTGATGAGCACCATGAAACTTCTTTGAGAATATTACTACTACATCCATCGAACCACATATTTGATGCTTTTTTAAAAGCACTGTCAAATATCACAAATGTTGCCCACTTCTACCATTTTAATCAAAGATATTACAAAAAAAAAATCAAGTTTTATTACTCAGGTCATTATCTACATCAGTGATCTTTAAAGAAGTATGGGTTTCCATTTTTTTTTAGGATTCATACTTGCCTCGATGGATGGAGCATCAGACCGATGTTCCGTCTGTCCACTGAGAACCGAGCCACCAAACATCGCCGCTGGCTCGGTTCTCACAGATCCCTGAGAGGAAAGCCGCTGACTGTCAGTCAGCGTCTTTCCTCTCTGCTTCTCCACGCTCATTGGAGAGCTGAGCAGTGGAGGGGCGGGGAGAGGCTGTCTCAGCGGCTCACTGAGACTGCCATCAATCGGGGCAGCTGTCATGATGACGTGCTGCCCCGACTGATGGCAGTGACGCCAGCGGAGAGCAGACTTCAGGCCACTCTCCGCTAAAAACGAGTCACAGGAGTGCAAAACGAATTGCACTCCTGTGACCCAGAGGAGAAACCCAGCCTAAAAAGCTCAGGCTGGACTTCTCCTTTAACGTTTTATCTACACGACTTTTTCTGCTCATCAGCTATCCAGAGCCTGGTACACACAATGAGATTATCGGACGACAGACCGTCCTTTTTTTTTTTTTGCATGCTAATCTCATATCGAAAATTAAGAGGTTACTAAAGTGACAAATTCTCGTACGACAGAATAAAAATAAAGAAGTGATGTAATGCGTTGTCGTGTACTAGTATTGTATTTTCGAACAACTGTACTAATTAATTAAACAAAAATTCTACGATCTGGTAATGTATGAGAAAGTTTTGTGCTTGTCCCATCGGATAATATTGGGTGAACTGTCATGATCGGCTCTTCATCAGATTACTAACGATCAGATTATTGTACGATCGATGCGACAGTGGTATTTTTGTATGATTTTCTGATCCTGTGTATGGGCCATTGGGGTGCATGCATGCTGGGCTTAAACACCAGTTCTTTTGGTGGAAAAAAATTACTCGTATAGAGTGTTTGTTTTAGTACAGGCGTTTAGGTGCGGTTAGTGTTTTTTCTTCTCAAAAACGCAAACCAGATATTTTTTATTTTTCCTGCCTTTAAATGCTGAGTTTAAAATAAGCCTCTGGTTGTCCGAATGTGCATGGACACAGGATAACATTTAGCTGCTTCTGTAGGCAAAACTGTTGAAGCAGCTTTTAAAGTGATTGTAAAGTCCTTTTTTTTTGTTTTTTGGTTTAATAACAAACATGTTTATACTTGCCTCCTCTGTGCTGTGGTTTTGCACAGAGCAACCCAGATCCTCCTCTTCTCGGTGCTCCTGGCCCTCCCTTCGGTTCAGTGCCCCTACAACAAGCAGCTTGCTTTGGGGGCACCTGAGCCACAGCTCTCTTTCTATCTTCATTGGCTGCTTGACTTTGACAGCAGTGGGAGCCAATGGTGCCATGCTGCTGTTTCAGCCATTGAGGGGAGTCCCGGGCAGCCGATACACTCCTGCAACATCACTGGATCTAGAGTGACCTCGGGTAAGAGGGTGCTGCACACAGAAAGCTTTTTATCTTAATGTATAAAATGCATTAAGATAAAAACTTTCTGACTTTTACAATCCCTTTTAAGCCAGTGTGCCCTTATTGTTAGTGTATTTTATGTGTGGCCTAGGACTATTCCTCTGCTTCCAATGTGGCCCAGAATGGTCAAAAGTTTAGACACCCCTGCTGTAGACATTGTCTTCCAATCTGGTCTGTTTTTTTGTTTTGCACCAGTTGACAGCAGAGTGTCATTAGTTGCTGGGCTCCTTGAAAAACCATGCCGGCTATTTTTCCAGGCGTGGGCTATCTGCTCTTTTTTCATTGCTCCAACCAGGTGCACTTACTTTGTGACCAGAATGCACCTGTTAGTACTAATAAACAAAAAAAGCATGGCTAAGTGTAGAATGAAAGTGATTTTATTATATAAAAGGATAATAAGAATTGGCCACTCACAAACATGAAGCAAAATGGGGCACATCAGAGACCAGGTGCTTTTCCATTGCAATGGAGCCCATGGCAGCAGATGGATACGGCTTCATCACTCGGCAGTGGTTCAGAATGTGTGTGTGATCTGAGCCATTGAGCAGTGCAGCCAGTTGGCTGTATCCATCTGCTGTCGTGGGCTCCAGTACAATGGAAAAGCACCTGGTTTCTGATATGCACCATTATGCTTCATGTTTGTAAGTGGCCAATTCTAATTATCCTTTTTATATAATAAAATCCCTTTCATTCTACATTTAGCTGTGCCTTTTTTGTGTTTATTAGTACTAAGGTTAGAATGAAAGTGATTTTAATATAAAAAAGATAATTGGAATTTGCCGCTCACGAACATGAAGCATAATGGTGCATATCAGAAACCAGGTGCTTTTCCATTGCACTGGAGCCCACGACAGCAGATGCATACAGCCAATTGGCTGCACTGCTCATTGGCTCAGATCACACCCTTTCTGAGCCGCTGCTGAGTGATGAGGCCAGCTGGCTGTATCCACCTGCTGCCATGGGCTCCAGTGCAATGGAAAAGCACCTGGTTTCTGATGTGCGCCATTTTGCTTAATGTTTGTGAGTGGCCAGTTTTTTATTATGCTTTTTACATGTTAAAAGCACTTTCCTACAACACTTAGCTGCACCCTTTGTTCGCGTATTGCAGTTGAAGATCTCCCAGTCTTCCGAGTGCGCTGCAGCTTTGCAGAAGTCAAGAGCTCTGTCATTTATTTACTTAAGACTGTTGGCTACCTTTTTATTCCGATACATATTGATTCATGGACAATTTACTACATTACCCATGCTCATGTATTAGCTTTGGTGTTTTTGGGTTACCATTGTTTGTTGTGCGCAGTTTTATGTACACATTTTTGTACATATACTTTTGTTAGAGTTTCCCCAAAAATAAGACCTAGCGTTATTTTCCAGGAGGGCTGCAATATAAGCCCTACCCCGAAAATAAGTCCTAGTTTAAAATGCTTGTAAAACCCTATAATCCACTCTATTACAGTAGTATAGTATATAATGTACAATGTGTTTTTCTGTAATATAATTGCGAGGAAGAAAGCTCCGGCAGGTGTCAGAAGCGCAGAGCGACGCTATAACTAAAGCATTTGGCACAATTATATTACAGAAACACACACATTGTACATTATATACTACTGTAATAGTCGATTATAGAATTTTACAAGCATTTTAACTCTGTTCATGCTTGGGTTTCCTGTCAGGCAGGGGGAGAGAAGACAGCACATTACATGGTAAGACCTACCCCGAAAATGAGCACTACTGTGTCTTTTGTTGCCAATATTAATATAAGACACAGGCTTATTTTCAGGGAAACACTGTAGTACTAAGGTAGATGACAAAATACTGTTGGATTGTACTTGCATGTCCAATTGTTTCCTGACATCTGTCTAGAAGCAAATGATGATCCTGCACAGTATTTGTAACAAAATACAGTGGAATCTCGGTTTAAGAGTAACTTGGTTTGAGAGCAATTTGATTTGCGAGTAACTTTTAAAAAAAAATTCTGACTCGGTTTGCGAGTGCTGTCTCCTGTCTCCCAAGACGAGCAGAATTCAACCTAATAGGGCCTGCGGTACCGCATTTGGCCTGACGTGCGGGGGTGCCGGAGCAGATTGCAGCCGATCGCCGCCTTTCGGCAGTGCTCGGAAAGACACGGAAATACTCCGTTTCCGAGCCCTTCCGACATTTGCCAAGGTCAGCGGACGTGTCCTCTGGCTTTTCCGAGGCTCTCCGCCGCCCCCCCCCCCGGCCGAATGCGGTATTGCATCCCATTGAAGTCAATGCGGAACAAATTATTTTCGTTTCCATTGACTTCAATGGGAAAACTCGCTTTGATATGCTATTTTTCCTGGAACGGATTATGCTCGTAATCCGAGGTTCTACTGTACATAATTACTGTAGCAAAAAAAAAAAAAGCTTTTGAAATTATCTCTATTTACCTGCAAAATGAATTTTGTCTGTCTGTCATTTAATATAAGAAAGGAATATCCATTGTAAAGGATGCATCAAAAAATGCCTTACTTTTTTTTTCTCTTATATTTTTTGGTGTCAGTGGTAGGTTATGTTTTGTGGGTCATTCAAAATGGCTATTGACTCCTGAATTACATGGCACCTGGTTCTACCAGACCAAGAAACGGTATTTCCCAAAAGGAAAAAAACTTTTTTTGTTTATATAAATTGATGGTCCCTTCATTTGTGGATATATCCCTGTCGCTCACCATTGATGCTTTGTAGCCTGGTACCACTAGCCCCATCTGCCATTCACCTTTTGCTGTTGAGGCCTGCATTTTAAAGATTTGATTTTGGTTTGAGATTTTGATGGAGCATGAAAATTCATTGACATTAACTGCTTTTTTTGTTTCTGGAGACCAACCTTATTCTGCAGCAAAACACACAAAAGAAATGCTGTCAGTGTAATCATATTGATCATTGTACTTCAGTCAAGGCAAAGAA